>JZKD02S2284275.1:8717-34715 GCA_000966675.3 Picea glauca | reverse complement strand
TGAGAACTATTGAGATAAATGCTTACTATAATCATTCACTAGATATAACTAGCATCTCCTCTAAGAGAAACTTCTTGTTTTGTTTCCAAGTTACCATGGAGGAATTACTGATCACAGCACTAGAAGAGTGTTTCTCTCATTCCTTATTATTGTATTTCTTAATTTTTACCCTTGTTTCACGAAGTGATAGCTCTAAAGGAGCTACTGTGACGATTGTTCTTACTATTGTTTTATTATTATTATTATAAATAGTATTATTCTTGTATGTTGTTTCTCCCTTATTTTTCTTGTTCCAAGTAGGTCACAGGTGATAACCCTCAAGAATCTATAGTGACAGTTGCATGAGGGAACATATTAGATGATACATGGAGAAGATTTTCCAAGTTGTATACATGATTGTATACATCCATGTACCAAATAAGATGAAGAAGAAGCTACTTTTGAGATACAAAGTATCTCATATGGAGATCGATTGTAAGGATAAGAAGCCTCCAAAGATGACCGAAAATTAGAATAGAACTCACAATAGACTTGGTCAATGGATAATGAAGCCACCTTCACAAGAAAAATAATTCATTTGAAGACTGACTCAAATTTTCATATTAAGAATTGAAACACCAAGTATATCCTGTAGAGACTATGAAGTTTTTGTAGACTTAGAAGAAATCAAGACTCAGAGTGAGTTTGATCTCAAAAAGGATCAAATGGGAAAAAGAGACATGTTCCAGGACTGTAAAAAAAATTCCATAAGTTGATAAGACTAGATTGTAGCTTCAGATACCTCTAGGAGACATGAAATCTCCTGAGAAGATTCTCGTGTTTCAATGACAGAGGAGGACGCCAGTCATAAGGACTAGGATATATGGATTTTTCCTTAAGACTAGAAGGAAAGTCAATGGTGACTTCCAATATTGATATAACAGATCAAGCATGTCGTAGATAACAGTATAGAGATGTACAAATATTGATTTGTGGCCAGAGGATTCTCCCAACAAGAGGGAGAAGACTATGACAAGACACTTTCTCCAGTAATCAGAAAAGTATATACAGAACTAACACAATTCATCAAAATAAGACGACACAGTATGAGATCCATAGGGAGAAGGTATGGCAATCCCTATATCTGTGTTTGAGTTATCTCCAGTACTAGTTGGTGCAATACATGAGTTGAGCCATGGAGACATGACTACAGTAGATAGAGCTACCCCCATGAAAGAAGAAGATCTACTTTTAGTATCATTTATTGAGACTCTCTCAGTTTTAGATGAAGTTGTTGTTGTGATAGAGTATAGGAGATGCTCTCATAATGCAATAATTACAGTGGGAATGGAGCAATCATTGTCAGCTTCAGAAATAGCAGCTGCAGTTGCATAGTCCCAGTTCCAGAAGGAACAGTTGTAGAAAAAGCAGAGGACATACTCTCAGGCATTGAGACAAATACTTCTTTATAGAAAGCACATAGAACTAGCACATGATTGTGAAGATTAAGTCGCAACTGAGCAAGTTGAAGCAAGCTCCAAGATTTTGGTATGGAAGGATTGATAGTTTTATGATGAGCTTGGTCTTTACCAAGAGTAAAGTTGATCCCAACCTTTACTTCAAGATTGAGAATGATGGACTAGTTATATTGTTTCTATATGTGGATGAATTATGCTTGACAGATGAAGAAAAGATCATCACAGATTGTTAGAAGAATCTTGTCGCTGAATTTGAAATATAGGATTGAGGCTCGATGCACTATTTCTTAGGTCTTGAAGTATGGAGATATTTTCCTTAATCAAGGAAAGTATGTTCTGGAAATTCTGAAGTGATTTGACATAATGGACTATAGAGCCATGTCCACTGCTATGGAGAGGAATCTGAAGTTATCAGTTAATACTTCATCATAGTTAGTTTATGCTACTCTATATAGATATATTATAGGTTCATTGATGTATCTGATGAATACCAAGACAAATATATGCTTTGATGTGAACACCTTGAGCTAGTATCTCATGGAGTTGAGACGTGTTCACCTTGTATATGCAAAGCATGTGATGAGATACCTTAAGGATACGTTGGACTATGGCCTTTGTTATATTGGATATTATGACTTCAGATTGTATGGATATACTAATTTAGATTGGGTTGGCAGTGCTTAAGATGGAAAAAAGAACTTCAGGATATTGTTTTAGTTTGGGGTCAACCATGACTTCGTGGCAAAGAAGGAAGCAATCCAGTATTTCTCTTAGTACGACAGAAGCAAAGTACATTGCAACACGCTCCATCAGTTGTGAAGCCATATGACTTCAAAATTTAGTGACATATTTGCTTGATCTAGAGATGGAAGCTACCGTGATTCTATGTGATAACCAAGAGTTACATAAATATGATAGAGAACCCAGTGTTACCTGATAATATGAAGCACATAGAGATCCAGTATCACTACATTCGTGACTTGGTGCAGAAGGGAGTTGTAAAGCTCCAATATGTTAGAACATGTGAGCAGGTTGCAAATGTGTTGACTAAGCCTCTATCCCATGTGAATTTTGAGTGCTTTCGAGACAAGCTTGGTGTATTTTGAAATGACCTCCCTCAAAAGGGGGAGTAATGTTGATGATACTATGGTATCCTGGCCAACAACATGTAGCTCATTTAGAATTTTATATCCTAGGGAACTGATCATCCCTGGACAGATCTCGAAGGGCCAGTAAGGATGGTCTATCAGAGTACCTATGCATGTATATGCTAGATGTGGTCAGTAGTGGTAGATTAGTTAGGATTTTATATCCTAGGAAATCTTATGATTCCTGGGAAGATCCTGAAGGTATGGTAAGGATGGGCTGTTAGAGTACCACGTGGTATCTCAGTTAGGATTTTATATCTTAGGGAATCTTATGATTCTTGAGAATATCCCGAAGGTCTAGTAAATATGGTTTGTAATATTACCAAATATGGTGTTGTTGATGCAGCTGCCTCATTCTGTTTCCATTAATGTTGTTGTTGCAGCTTCGTGCTGTTGATGTTGATGTTCTAGCTTTGTGTTGTTGATGTTGTTGTTACAGCTTCATGTTGTTGATTTTGTTGATGTTCCAACTTTGTGTTGTTGATGTTGATGTTCTAGCTTCATGTTATTTTTTATGATGACGTTACTCCAGCTCCACGCTACAGATGATGATGATGTTCAATTTCTACTGATATTGATGATGAGAATTTTTTTTGATGATCTATAGATATGACCGAAAGTGTTCATGATGTTGATGACGATGTCCCCTCCTCTTGATGATGTATTGGGTCCAATCAATTGTTATTAATATTGTCAGTAGAATACCTTTCTTATTAAGGTGGAGTGTTGAAATATTGTAGCCTCAAAGAATATTCTACCTGAGAGAGAGTTGAATAATATTATTATATTATATTTATTATTTAGATCCTATTGTGCCTTTGTAAAAATCGACCCTTTTTTGCCTTGACAATTAAATGGAAATTAAGAGGGTAAAGTGACAAGTCGTCCCAGACCTAATTTTAGGCTGACCAAACCACTATTTATATGCGAGGCCAGTGCCTCATTTGTACACACACACCACACTATCTGTGCAGCTATGAAGAAGTGTGCAAGTCTTGGAGGAACTGCTACTACAGTTAAGTGTGACGTTAATGAGGGTTCTTGGTCTATATCTTGGTATTTCTTGGTTAAGTGGTTCACTACTCTTCCTAGTGAAGGAGTAGAGGAGGATATTTTGTTTGGTCTTTGGTCTATCTATATTGAGGAAGTGTTTTCTAGGTTTTCTCCCCCATGAGGGTTTCCCAGGATAATCTGTGTGTCTCTATTGTTTCTGTGATTGCCTCTCTTTCAATGATCTTATTTATGTAGCTAATGTGCTAAATGATTATAATAATAAAGAAGAACCGTAATTACTAATTGTATAAGTAAAAATTCAACATAATTGATATATTTAATAGTTTTTATTATCATTTTATTATCTCATTACTTTTTTAATCAATCAATTTTTTTTTCTATATTACATACTTATTATGCAATGCTTGGTTAAATTTGTTTTTTTCAATTTCAACACACGAAAAAATGTCATTTCAATTTTTAAAAAGAAGTTGCTATAATGAACTTTAAATGACTTTGTAATAGTTTAATGAAATTCCATTTTTTAATAAATATTTAGTGAAATCCCATTAGAAGAAAATTCCTAAAAAACTTTTCAAACAATCACTTATAAATAGAGAATAAAAAAACACTACCATTAAAAAGATATTAATAACATGCATCAACAAAAATATACATAGATAACTTGGTCACAAACCATCACTTACACAAAAACAACAAAAAAGAACCATCCTGAAGGAGATAGTAATAAAATGTGACTACTATATAAAGAATAATAATAAAATACAGCAACAAAGGTATATATATAGGACAAGATAATGTATCATAAGTGGACAACCAAATGATAAGATACTCTTAAAACAAATATTAATAAACATCCAAACCTTTGGTGCAATTTACAATTTAGTCCAATTCATAACAATTAACTTATCATTTAAGATTGACCACTTAACTCAAATATGTATAATATTCAATTTCTCTTCTAATAAGATATTCTTGTAAATTTGTTTTCGAATATTTACACTTTGTTATCTATTTGAGTTGCTATTTTACACAATGTATAAGGAGATATTTTGATATACAATTAGATTATTGTGGTTCTGATATTAATTTAATGTAACACATTCAATATTACGATAAATTCACTCAATAGTCGTCATAAAGTCAAAAAAATTAATTGTAAAATCCAGATAGATTATAAAAAAATAAATTCACGTACAATAAATTCACGTATATAACAATAATATCTAGTAAAAGTCAGAGCACTATGTTAAAAACAAACAAATGACATTAACATCGGGATAAAAACCAAAAAATGACATCAAAACTGCTATAAGAAAAAATTCACATATATAACAATAATATCTAGTAAAAGCCAAAGCACTAGGTTAAAAACAAACAAATGACATTAACATCGGGATAAAAACAAAAAAATGACATCAAAACTGCTATAAGAAAATATTACAAATCTAAATCATGTGACACCACTAGCCCGACGACCACTTCCATTGCCATTATCACCTACACCAATCCCCCGTCACCCTTGTAACAATCTCCATTATCATTGCCACATATGTTAGCCCCCATCATCTACAAGAGCATCGACACCCATATAAGTCATAAAAATAGTGTTCACCACATTATACCATGATTAAAATTTAAAAATAGGTTAGATAACTTTTAGTATAATATTTACAAGATGACAATGATGGTAAAGTGTGTATATGGAATTTCAGTTTGTACAATATATTATGGGATCATCAATGGGCCCTAATAAGATGCAGAAATATCGCATCCCACTCATGTTCCCACATGACTACGACATCAATACCCCCCTATAGTTGGACCTTTCTATAATGACATTAAATGTAAACACTCGAATTAATAATTACATACTATAATAATTGTTTCAAAAATTGGTGTATAACTTTGAATTGATTGAGATATTGTACCTCATCAATTGAGTGTTGAATTTGAGTTTGTGTCTATGTAATGGAGATATATGGAGATTTAGACTTAGGTATGGGTTCATTGGCAACACCCTTTCCATTACCTTGTACAAATTGAATGGACGACATATGAAGAAAGTCAAGATGAAACAACTAATTGTAAATATATGTAATAACATTCATTAAATTTATATCAATAGAAAGTTATAGAATTAAAACATGTATTAACTAGATCTCATCCATTTGTCATATGTGGACAAGAAACTAACTATTCAATGGAGTAAATTTTATTTATTAATGTACACATTTGCATGTGATACAATAAAAACAAGAGTACTTAATGTGTTAATTATACATGTATTAAGATTATTAAATGATGATTAATAATGATAATTCAAGAATACGTAAGGTAAATCCTATATTTGTTTGGTAAGAGGTAACCAAGATAATAAATTGATTGGCTTTAGTAGGAAGTTTGTATTCCTCTTCTTAAGAGAGAACCGATCAGGAGATGAGTTGGTAAAAGCAAAGGAATCTCTAAAGGGATGTACCAAAGAGAAGAGACATTAGTAGGAGGGAAGTTTTCAGGAATACCAAATAAGTGTTCTAAGATACTAAAGGTTTACCACCTAAGAGGGAAGCAGAGCATCAGATACAGTTGTTTCCTAGCTTCCCATTCCCAAAAAATGATCTACAAAAATAGTCCATCCTAGAAGCAAATGAAGTGAAGAAATAGTTGTAGAATCTTTTGGAGTAGGGAGTAATTTGATGAAGCACCTCACCTTGTGGGCCACCTATCATCATAGTACCTAGAAATAATGGGACTTAAAAAATATATATCAACTACATATATTTAAATAATATCACCCTAAAAAATATATACCCTCTACCTAGGATCGATGGTTTGCTAGATTAGTTGCAGCATGCCAAGTACTTCACCAAGTTGGATCTCAAATTAGGATATTACCATATATGAGTTAAACAATAAGACACCTTCAAGACCACCTTCAAGACAAGGAAATTTCTATATGAATGGCCCATAATGCCTTTTAATTTATGTAATCCACTAGCTACATTTATGCATTTTATGAATGATGTATTGCATCTTTTTCTATATTAATTCATAATAGTGTACTTATATTATATATTGGTTTATAGATCTACCTGGGAAAAAACATATCTCACATCTTATGCAAGTGTTAAAGACCTTTAAAAAATTAACAATTGGAAAACCTTAAAAAATGTGAATTTTCTCAATAGTCATTGGTTTATTTGGGGTACATGGTTGGTTGAGGGGAATTCAATATAGATCCCAGAAAGATCGTAATGTACTCAATATATCTGAAAATGGAAGACAAACATTATCTTGAACATAATAGAACCACACAATATATAACAAAAGAATGAACACAAGAATTGTAGAGAAAACCCTTGAGGTAGAGTAACACCATTAACTATTTGTTAAGGAAGGAAATCACTCCACAAGAAATTCTTTCTACAATTATAATATACTTCACAATACATCCCATACATTGATTATACTTATTATGTAATTATATCTAACCTCCTAGAAACTTTCAAGTGACAGAACCAACTAGTAGGTGAAACCTTCTAGTAATCCTTCTTACAATTATTGCTTTCACACTATGCAACCTATCTGTCATTATCCTCGTCGGATACCTCCTTAGGTACCCCACATTATCCCCCATAGGTACAGTCCTTGGGGACAGTCATCTTTTAGAGAGCCCAGGAAAGTTGAAGGGAGTGAGCAGATGCCAAGACCGCCACCTATGGAGTGTTGGGGTTGTAAAGGGAATCATAGGTACATGGACTGCCCCAATAGAAAAGATAAAGCGAGAACTATCCATACTATTCAGCAAGCTGAAATAGTGGAGGATATGGGTAGTAGAATGCCGAGGATCTACGCAGCCCTGGACAACAAGCAAGAAGAATTTCAATCGCACATGATTGAAGTGGAAGGTACGATCAACAACCGACCATTTGTTATTTTAATTGATTCAGGGGCTAGCCATAGTTATGTAGATCCTAGAATGGTGGACAGTTTGCATCTAATGAGAAGAAAACATGAAAAGCCTTGGCTAGTGAAGTTGGCCATAGGAACCAAAACAAAGGTCACTGAATTGGTTAAGTCCTATTCAGTAGACATGAAAGGAATGAGCACTAAGGCTGAATTGAACATTCTGCCTTTAGGCTCATACGATTTCATAATTGGGATGGATTGGTTAGACCAGCACCATGCCCTTCTAGACTACCGTAACAAGAGATTTACATGTCTGGATGAAGAGGGAAATTAGATAACAGTCCAAGGAATTCCCAAAGCGGTGGCTGTTAGAGAAATCTCAGCCATGCAGCTGAAGAAATGTTACCGAAAAGGTTGTCAAGTATTTGCAACTCAGGTGGAAGAAGCATCCTGAGATATAGTCTCGAATCTGGAAGATCACGAGGTACTCAAAGAGTTCAAGGATGTATTTCAGGAGGTACCTGGACTAGCTCCGAAGAGGGACATTGATTTTTCTATAAATTTGATGCCTGGAGCAGCTCCAGTTTCGAAGGCTCCTTATAGAATGAGTACGCCAGAGCTGAAAGAGTTGCAATTGCAGCTTGAAGAGCTACTAAATAAGGGATACATTCACCCCAGCGTGTCACCTTGGGGATCCCCGGTCCTATTCGTGAAGAAGAAAGATGGGACGTTGAGGCTGTGCATTGATTTTCGACAGTTGAATAAGGTCATTGTCAAGAACAAGTATCCTCTGCCAAGGATCGATGATATTTTTGATCAGTTGAAGGATGCGAAAATATTCTTGAAAATAGACCTCAGATCTGGATATCACCAAGTGAGAATAAATGATGAGGACATTAGCAAGACCTCCTTTAGAACAAGGTACGATCATTATGAGTTCACAGTGGTGCCATTTGGATTGTCAAACGTGCCTGTTGTCTTCATGTGCTTAATGAATGGAGTGTTCAAAGATTATTTGGACAAGTTTTTCATAGTCTTTCTGGACAATATCTTGGTGTATTCCAAGACAGAGGAAGAACATGAGCAACACCTGAGAATGGTGCTGCAGGTGTTGAGAGAACACCAGTTGTACGCAAAACTGAGCAAGTGCTGATTTTATCAAAGGTAGATTCATTACTTGGGGCACATTATATTAAAGGATGGGATCGTTGTGGATCCTGAAAAGGTTGAGGCCATTCGAGAATGGTCAGCGCCAAGGAATGTGGTGGAAGTTATATCTTTTATGGGTCTGGCAGGCTACTATAGAAGGTTTATAGCCGAATTCTCAAGGATAGCTCATCCTATCACTTCCTTGCAAAGGAAGGAGAAGAAGTTCCAGTGGACTGAAGAATATGTGAGCAACTTACAACGATTGAAGCAGCTGCTAACCAGTGCTCCAATCCTGAAGATTGTAGATCCAAATAAGGATTATGTAGTGTGCACCGATGCATGTAAGGAGGGGCTGAGAGGAGTTCTCAGCCAAGAGGGATTTGTAATTTGTTATGAGTCCCAAAAGATGAAAGAGCATGAAAGGAATTATGCCACTCATGATTTAGAGCTGGCAGTAATCGTCCACGTATTGAGGAAATTGAGACATTACCTCATGGGAAGGAGATTCAAATTAAGAATAGACCACAACGGTCTGAAATATTTATTTGATCAGCCAACTTTAAATGCTAGGAAAATCAGATGGCTAGAGTTCATGTGTGAATATGACTTTGATATCAAGCATATCAAAGGGAAAGAAAATAAGGTGGTTGATGCACTCAGCATAAAAGTGCACGAATTACATGCTACAACCATTAGCATGTACAGGACTGAGATTAAAGACAAAATTTTGGAAGCGAAAAATGTTGATTTGTAGTACAGAGGTTTAGTAGCAAAGCTACAGCAGCATGAGAGACCACAGACCAAGGAAAGTTACACCTTGGGAACTAATGGCTTACTTCTGTATAAAAACAAAGTGTATGTACCCAATGTCCAACAATTGAAGCTGGAAATTCTAAAAGAAATGCATAATGTGGCTTATGCTGGACATCCTGGATATCAGAAGACTGTGGCAGCAGTCAAAAGCCATTATTTTTGGCCGGGTCTTAAGAAGGAAATTGTTGAATACATCGCCAGATGTATGGAGTGCCAGAAGGTTAAGGCTGAGCATAGGCACACAGCAGGGTTGATGCAACCTTTCACCATTCCTGACTGGAAATGGGACGTGGTCACAATGGATTTTATAACAGGATTGCCTAGAACAAGCAAGCAGCATGATTCAATCATGGTGGTGGTGGACAAGCTTACTCAAGCCACCAATTTTATTCCACTGAAAACCACCCACAGGGCAATTGATGTTGCTGATATCTTTTTAAAAGAAGTTGCACGCTTGCACAGAATTCCTAAGACAATTGTGTCTGATAGGGACTCGAAACTCACTTCAAATTTCTGGAAAGGACTGTTCAAAGGATTCAGGACGAATCTGAACTTTAGTACAATGTATCATCTTGAGTCTGATGGTCAAACAGAGAGGGTGAATAGGGTAATAGAAGACATACTGAGAATGTATGTGATGGATAAACCATCAAGGTGGGAAGACTACCTGCATTTGGTAGAATTCGCCTACAATAATGGGTATCATGCATCATTGAAGATGAGCCCATTCGAAGAACTTTATGGAAGAAAGTGCAACACTCCAGTGAGTTGGGATAATCCAGCTAACAGAGCAGTAGTTGGGCCTGAGCTGCTCAAAGAGATGGAAGATCAAATGATAAAAATTAAACAGAATCTAAAAGCTGCCCAGGACATGCAGAAAAGTTACGCTGACAGTAACAGAACCCATAGAGAATTCAAAGTGGGTGACCATGTTTTCCTGAAAGTGAAAACTAACAGGAGTTCCCTAAAGCTGGGAAGTTGCACTAAGTTGGCAGCAAAATTTTGTGGGCCATTTGAGACCCTAGAAAGGATTGGGCCAGTTGCATACATGCTTGCACTACCTGCATCTATGACTGTACATAATGTGTTTCATGTTTCATTGCTTAAGAAATATGTACATGGTGCTAATCATGTTATCGATTGGAATGTGATTCAGGTGGAACCAGAAGGTGTCCTACAAGTGCATCCTATGCGCATATTGGACAGGAAAAGCAAACAGCTCTGGAATCGAGCCATAAAGCTTGTAAAGGTCCAGTGGACCTAGTATGGTCTTGAGGACGTGACATGGGAGCATGAAGAGGTTATGCGGGTAGAGTACCCACATCTTTTTGAAAATTTTGAAAGGCTTGCAGAGACAGTGTAAGTTGCACTAAGGACAGTGCAAAAATAAGGGAGGGGGATTGTAATGTTCCCAAGGCCGAGCCCAGTTGTAAATATGGTGTATGAAATGAAATGTAAATATATGTTATAGGCTGGTGAGCCAAGTTTGTATAAGCCGGTGGGCTTATGTGATTGTTAGGCCAGAGAGCCTAAGGGTTGGAGGCCAAGGGCCTGATCTTGTACTTGTATGTATGCAGAACATTTAATAAAATTGAAAACACCGCCAGGTGCAGATCGACCACGATGAATGAGTGAAGGGGGACTGATCATCCACAGAGTGGGCAAGGAATTAGGGGTTGGAAGGTGGGAAAAGGGGCTAAGTGTTTATCCTAGGGGGCTTAAGCCTGGGAATAATATTTTATTATTATTCCAAAAGAACATGTGCATATTATATTTTTATCCTAAGTTCCTGACCAAGGGAAGGTGATGTGTGCTGGTGGAATGCATGCAGTCTTCAGGGCGACAAGTGTCGACCCTGATGCATGCGAATAAAACAGCCAGGGTGGACAGTGAGGGGGTTCCTTCTCCCATTCGATCGGACTGCCTGAGTGTGTACGGGCTCTGAGCAGTACGACTGACCCAAGTTTTGCAGATAACCTTCGTGCGTCGCTGTGATTTGAAAAGTCTGTGTCTAGCTCTGAGAAAACCCGTGTGTACATTCCCTGAACCAGAAGCCTGTGTGGATTTCAAGAAAGAGTCTATGGTTGTTCTGGAAAGCTGGTACACCTCTTCTCTGTTCTAAACTGTGGAGTTTGAATCGACCCCTGCATGGACGACTCATTAGGCATCCCTGAGAATCCAGAGTGTGAGTCTATCAAGTGTTGCCAGATTGAGAAAACGAAAGTGTCATGTCCCTGCTAAGCCTGGTTATGTTGTTGCACCTGTCTGGAGCTACCTTAGGGTGTTCGTGTCTGGATTCTTGTTGATTGTGGTGGACGTGTAGTGTTTGATCCTATGTGGCTTGTTGGCCATTTTGTACAACACTCTCTCCAAGTGAGAGAGGTGGTTAAAGTTGGAAGAACAGGTTGTTAGGCCTGTGAGCGACTCCCTCTAGGTGAGAGAGTGCACAGAGGAAGGAGAGAACTCCTGGAGGAACCTTGTAGCTGCCATAGAGCCCGGATACTTCTGGTCCAGCCTATTCCTGTAACCCAAGGTAAGGGAGATTAGAAGCCGAAGGACTGTCTAGGTGACAGAGAAGGTGTATACTCATGGGGTGGAACAGGCATGTGGGGAATGAGGGTTTGTGGACAGTGAGCGTGAGAGGTTCCTGGGAGAGAATTCCATCCTTGTGGTTGTGTGTTGTTTCTCTGTAACCTCAGTCTAGCCTAGGATTCCTTGTCTTGGGGTGGAGCTCAGTCCTAGCTCGGGGGTGACCCACTGTTGAGCTGATGAGAAGTGCGGTCTAAGGCTAGGAGGTTCGTGGAAGGCCTGCACTTGGTTGGTGGAACTACCACTGTTTCAAAGATAAGTACCTGATTATGCTTTAATCATGTTTTGCATGACTGTGTTGCTTATGTTATCATGAATTCCGTTGTGTATGTGAATTAATGTTAAATAGTATTGATTGTTGATTATGGCAGTAATTCGTATGAATACTCTATGTTGAACGTGTTTACTTATTTAAATGCATGTGGATTATATAATACCTGTATGAGTTATGTACAAAGTGGTGTTATAGATTTCTTTTAAGAGTGTTTAAGCCTTGGTAGCCAGAAAAAGGTGCGCTAAAATAAAGTTCATGTCATATGTCAATCTTGGTTAACTATGGGTGTCCTTCAAAATATTCAAGATGGCTTTGTTCATTAAATAAGATTTATAAATACATAAAACTATATATTTAACACTAAGGAATTATAGTCATTTATGTTTTTTTCATATATGGTTTATTATTGAATTATTTTAATTTAGTTTCTATGTAAGGCATAGCTCTTGTTATACATATTATTATACATGTGTGTTAATGGATGGGTGTTGAGATATGCTTTTCCATAGGATTTTAATGGTAGAAATCTCCAGTTTGGAAAAAAAATTACTTTAGTTTTTCTCTACCCATATTTGACATGGGATTTTATTTCAAGATTTTAATATATTCATGGGATCAGGTGTTGTATTTATAGGCCTTTGGTTTTGTTTATTTTAGATTTATTTGTGTTGTGGTGCTTTTATGAGTTTAATGAAGCTCTACCCATTTAGGGGAAATTTGAGGTATAAAATGGGCCTCCTAAGGAAAATAATAAAATAAGAGTTGTGAATTTTCAAAGATAGATGAAGAAAACTACTTTTTTCAATCATATTTTTGAATTATATCCTTATAGGTTTACTCAAATTTCAAGTGTAGGAACTCGTTGGATGTAGAATTAAATTATGCAGCCAATGATTACCCACTATGCATACTTTTGAATGCCCATGGTGAGATAAACTAGAAATACATGAAAAAAACATGTTTCTTCAAAATACATTTGACTCAGAGTAGCGTAACATATTTTTGTTGATTTTGTTATGATACTCTGATCCATTCAAAATCATAGATAACAATTCATGTAAAGAATCCTTCACCATATCTATATGCTCACAATCAAAGTTGCATTCATCCATGTTGATCCAGGTGGATCTTTTCGAAGATAAATATGATGCTCTCAAATGTTGATGAAAAGGTCTCCATGTCGAAGAGATCATCGAGATCTTTCCAAAACAACTTGAACAAGCTCAAACAGATGTCATATGAGAAATTTACAGTGTTCTGAAGTTTTGTCCAAACATGAAAAAATGATGATGGGTTTGACACGTGGCATCATCAGGGACATGACACGTGGAAGTACGGATAGGATAGGTGGTTTTATGGATGTTGATGCGGCATGATAACTAGACGATATGGATGTTGATGTGGCATGCTAACTAGACGGTATGGATGTTGATGTGGCACGTTGACATGGCAGAAGGACATGATAGCTTACTATATAGATTGCGTCGATGCCACATGGACCAATCAGAGGTTTCCATGTGGCAGCCCCATTTTTCCCAAAAGGGGATTATAAACCTCGGAAGGATCGGGTAGGTTTATCCAACCCCCGACCTCCATAGAACAAACACATGTCCCATCGTTGTGCCACTGGTGTCACTTATTATGGATAGAGACACAACTTATATTTAAACTCTAATTGTTATCCATTACCCAAAAGTGGATGGTTCGTGTGATTTCCCATGTGATCTCCACCCAATAGTCCAACATTTTTAACCAATGTGCAAAACATACAACTTGTTAAGGCATGCATATATTATAATAATTAAAATGTAATATTTCCATAGCCCAAAAAATCATAACGGGTCAATATTCGACCCCACGAACTCCAACTTTATAACCAAAGGATTTTACCAATTGCACCACACACTGCATTTTTGGAAGGTTTTCTCGCAGAGGGATAATTAAGCCCGGATTTTGTCTATGTAATTTTGAAGAAAAGGAGTTTTGTAGCCATTTTCTTGGCAACTCGAGAGTCGGAAGTGGTTTTCTGTAATACCATAGCCCGTACAGTGGATCTGATGATCCAAGTGGATATTGGTGGCCACCCACCTATTCCACTTGGACCCCCACCATTGCTTCTTTCATTTTTTTCATTTTCCGCACAATTTACTATTTTTAGCAGTTTTTTGGGTCCTGAACTTCCAGAGCCATTTTGAGGCCCTAAACGACGTTTTTTGGGGAAAAAGGGGAGCAACATGGAAGTTCCTTCGATGTTACTCACATCAAAAGTCTAGTCCTCTAATAGATATTTCTAACGAAGTATTGAGCATGTCAAACAAAGATTGTATGCCAAAGTTATGTCCCCGGGAAGTTGATTTACCAAATTACCCAAACAGGGCCCATAGTCTTATCGTTTCATCTCCTAGGGTTAGGTATTTGGATGTTTAGGGTTTTCCATTGTTTCTCAATAGTAAATAGGCCATTGAGCCTCATTGTAACAAATTTTAGAGGCCAATAGCCACCACATCTCTTCTCATAGATAAGCTACCAATGCCTTAGCTAGTTTATTTCCATTATGTCTATAAGCATATTTCAGTCATTTGTTATTAATGAAATAAAGTTTTATTTCCACTACATCTCTGCATTTATGTGTATTTTTGTATTTCATTGTGTTCCTGCATAAATATGGATCAGTGGTATCAGAGCGGTTTTCTCGTTCTCAATCCTTCTTTGCATGTCCCCAACGAGGTCGGAGTATAAGGAGTTAGGGATCGATCTGATTGAACCTTTGCAAGATATGCCTCGCAAACCCTGAAGGCCACCCATGGGGGAAGAAAAGAAATATGAGGGAGCAAGATATCCTATCAAAATATTTCTTGAGGAGGCCCTCGAGAAACAAAGGAACGCGATGATGGACAACTTTTCCCAGATCCTTCAACGGCTACCCACTGGCAGCGCATCTACATCCAGCAACCACTCTGGAGGCGCCACTCCTTTTAAGGTATAAGTAAACTTTGACATTCCCATATTTGAGGGCCAAATAGATGCAGGTGTAGCTGATAGATGGTTGAATCTTTTAGAAGGATATTTCTCAGTTCATGACTTTTCTGACCGAGAAAGGATTATTTTTTCACTCCTCAAAGCTGCGCCCCATGTAAAGGACTGGTAGGAAACCTACTAGGAGCAACAGGGTGGGGGGAACCCTCTTTGTTCTCGATCGCACCCACTTGTAATTATTTTCGAGATGCAATCAAGGAACAATATTATCCCATGGGGAGTTGTGAGGACAAATACATACAATGGACTAGGTTGTGGCAGTAAAGGGACCAAGATGTGCATGAGCTGACGAATTTGTTTCATACCCTACACACAAAGTTGGGTATCAAATATTCGAAGAAAAATTTGGTGTTAAAGTACCGCAGTTGTCTACACAGATACATTCAGGAGGAAATGGAGTTCCTTGACATCTCCTCACTTGGTGTGACATACCGATATGCTTCTAAGATTGAGAAGAAGTTCAAACAGAAGAAGCAAGACTTTCAGTCTATGAATTATAAGCAAGGGAAAGGTACCCCCAAAACACAGAACAAAGGACCAAGCCAAGGCAGGCCAGACCAGGACAACCCGCCAAATCCATAAGAAAAGAACAACACCATGAAGCCAAAAAAGGACACGGGGAAGTGGTGTGAGTTCCCTAAGAGCTCCACTCACAACACAAGTGAGTGTCCAGAAAGAGGAACTGGAATATCCAGAGGAGGTAGAGCACCTCTTCCATTCCAATATGTGGGTAAAGGGTTCCCCGTTGCAGTTCATCGTCGACAGCGGGAGCCAGAAGAACCTCATCTTAGTAGAGTTCATGAAGCGACTAGGCTTGTCGACCAAAACACACCCACAACCATACACCATCGGGTGGCTGCACAAAGGATGGGACCTCCGCGTCAGCCAACAATGTCACCTCCCCTACAACATCAATCCCTTCACGGATGAGGTATTATGTGACATTTCTCCTCTTGATGTCTCTGATGTATTATTAGGCCAACCGTACTAGTGTAAGTGACATATTGTGTATGATTCTAGGCCTCATGATGTTATTATTAATTTGGGAAATAAGATGTATAGGATACCAGAGATAGCACCACCTACCGCCATCTCTTTGGTTACTGCAAAACAATGCAGTAAGCTCATTTCCAAAACTAGGAAATTTATTTTCTTGATGATCTGCCCTCGAGACAAGAAGGAGACTGTTGACATGACCTTCAGATAGGGCCCCTCTGCACGACAACAAAATATGGATAAGGTCATGGAGGAGTACGAGGACATATTCACCTCTCCCCCAGGGGTGCCTCTACACTGCCAGGTCAAGAATCCCATCGATATGACCCCAGGTGAGTCGTTGCCCAATGGACCAATCTATCAACGCTCTATTCTAGAGAATGACGAAATCAAGAGGAAGATTCAGGAGTTGTTGCAGAAAGGTCACATCCAACCAAGTTCATCGCCCTGTGGGAGCTTGATCATGTTGGTGCAGAATAAGGATGGGACTTGGAGACTCTGCATTGACTTTCGGGCACTGAACAAAATCACTGTCTAGAATAGGTACATGATCCCATGGATTGATGACCTTCTGGACCAACTCAAGGGGGCGAAATATTTCATCAAGATCGACTTGAAGTCTGGGTATCACCAGGTACCAATCGAACCCTCTGATGTGTGGAAGACTACCTTCAAATCCAAGGAGGGCCTTTTCAAATTGTTGGTCATGCCTTTTGAGTTGACAAATGTCCATGCAACCTTTATGAAGCTAATGGATGACATCTTGCGGCCATTCACCAACTCATTTGTAGTGGTGTACTTGGATGACATTTTGATCTTCAACCAAACTTGGGAAGAGCACCCCCACCACATCCGACAGGTCCTCCAAACACTGTGGCAACACAAGTTGTGTGCCAATCTAGAGAAGTGCACTTTTGGCATGACCCAGGTTCAATATCTAGGATACATTATTGATGAGCGAGGGGTGCATGTGGATCCATCCAAGATCCAAGTCATTCGATATTGGCCATCCCCAACCACCCTAATAGACCTCCACATCTTTTTGGGTCTTGCCAATTTCTACCGCAGGTTCGTGTTGGGATTATCTCATATCACTTGGCCCTTAAGTCAAGTCGCCAAGGGAGGAGTGAAAGAAAAATTATTTTGGTTTGAATCTCAACAGAAGGAATTCAGAGAGTTGAAGCATCGCCTCTGCTTTGCACCAGTGCTCACATTACCAAACTTGCAAAAACCATTTGAGATCGAGATAGATGCCTCTGACTATGCTATTGGGGTAGTACTTACTCAACATGGACATCCAGTGGCATATCATAGTGAAACACTTTCTGACGTAGTCTAGAAGTATCTCACTTATGACAAAGAGATGTATTCCATTATGCAGGCTTGCCGACAATGGAAGCATTACATTTTGGAAAAGGAAACGGTCATCCACATAGACCACCGACCCCTATAGTTCATACAGACACAAGGGAAGTTTTAGAACAGTTGCCATCAGAAGTTATCCACATACCTACAACAGTTTCATTTGAAGATTAAGTACAAGAAAGGAAACACAAATAATGTTGCAGACTACCTCAACCAACCACTTATCACGACGCTAACCACTATGATCAACTCTTGTGGGAACGAGACTTATGATTGGTTGCTTCTCTACAAAAGTGATCCAGAAGTCGGCCACACATACAATACGCTCTTGGAGGGTAAGAAATTTCCCAATTTTCACCTCCAGTATGTCCTCCTATGTCACCTAGGACACCTTTGTGTTCCTTCAAGCGAGCGTGCCAAGATGATTTGGGAGGTGCACTACAGTCGAGTCATTGGGCATTTCGGGGTCGAGAAAACTGTGGCAGTACTGTAAAATTATTTCTATTGGCTAAACCTTTGACAGGATGTTGGGAAGTACATCAAGTCCTGCACTGCTTGCGCCATTGCCAAACTGACCATCAAGAAGTAAGTCATCTATACTTTGTTGCCTACCCCTAGTCGACCTTGGGAATCCATTGCCATGGGTTACATGTGAGGCCTTCCTTCTACTAAGCATGGCAATGACTGTGTTTTGGTGGTCGTTGACAGATTCTCGAAGGTGTCCATTATGATGGCTTACAAGAATAATATCACAGCAGAAGCCACTGCTAAACTCTTCTTTGAACAAGTGTGGGTACACTTTGGGATCCCACAGTCTATCATCTTAGATCAGGACAACAGGTTCCTCAGTACATTTTGTCCAGCCTCTGGTCGATGCTGGACAACAATCTCACCAAGTCCATAGCTTTCCATCCGCAAATTGATGGCTAGATAGAGGTCGTCAACTGGATGATCGTACACATTCTGTGCATGTACAACTCAAAGCATCCATGCACATGGGATGAGAGCCTCCCTTATGTACAACACAACTACAAACGAGCTCTCCATAGCTCAACCAACCACAACCCCTTTCAGGTGGGCTTGGGATTCCATCCACTATGTCCCATTGACATAGCCATGCCATTTGCAGCTACTCATGCAGATTCAGCTCATGTCCAGTCTGAGGCTAACAAGGAAAACAACTTCATTGAGCGCATTCAGAAAACCCGCCAACAGGTTCATGACATCTTGGACATAACCAATGCTAAGTACAAGCAGTGACATGATCAACATCGAGTGCCACACAACTTCCAGGTGGGCAACAAAGTGTGACTACATTTGCAAAAGGAGTGCCTCGCTGGACCCCACGCCAAGATTCACCTGCTTCGATATGGGCCATACACCATCACCAAGGTTGTAGGGGAAAATTCCTTTGAGCTCAGTATTCCACCATTCCTTGTTCTTCACCCAGTGTTCAATGTGGACCGCCTTCGACCCTACTTTCCACCTTTACTAGACACATCTGACATGGCAGAACAACACACACCAACAAAGTTAAATCCAGACTTCCTAGAACAAGCCACAATTGATCAGATCATGGATACACATATCAAGTGCACCCGACAACAAACGATAATGATATATCGAATTGTTAAAGCATTCCAACTCCTTCACCAAGGCAAGTGGCTCACCAGGGACCAAGTTCAGCAGAAGTTTCATCATCTCATGGAGGAACTCAATGCAATGGGGACCATTTATTCCTAAGGGGGGAGGAATGATCCAGTTGGATATTGGAGGCCACCCACCTATTCCACTTGGAACCCCACCATTTCTTCTTTCAATTTTTTCATTTTCCACACAGTTTACTATTTTTAGTAGTTTTTCGGGTCCTGAACTTCCGGAGCCATTTTGAGGCCCTAAACGACGTTTTTTTGGGAAAACGGGGAGCAACATGAAGCTCCCCTCGATGTTTTTCACATCAAAAGTGTAGTTCTTGGATAGATCTTTTTAACGAGGTATTGAGCACATCAAATGAAGATCGTATGCCAAAGTTACGTCCCTAGGAAGTTGATGTACCAATTTACCCAAACGGGGCCCAGAGTCTTGGTGTTACATCTCCTAGGGTTAGATCTTTGGATATTTAGGGTTTTCCATTATTTATCAATAGTAAATAGGCCTTTGAGCCGCAATGTAACATAGTTCAGAGGCTAATAGCCGCCACATCTCTTTTAAGAGATGAGCTACCAGCGCCCTAGCTAGTTTATTTTCATTATGTCTGTAAGCATATTTCAGTCATTTGTTATTAATGAAATGAACTTTTATTTCCGCTGCATATTTGCGTTTATGTGTATTTCTGTATTTCATTGTGTTCCTGCATAAATCCGGATCATTTGAAGACAACTTTGCTTGCAGGTTGGAGACCTAATTGATGGAATAATCATTTTTTCATCTTTTAATTGATCAAACATTCATTGGAAGTGGACCCAGAGACGTAGCCCAGTATGGGTGAACTCTGTTATCAACCTTCTTGTCTTGTCTCTTATTCTTTATTCTATGCATTTATTCAGTTTAACCTTTCAATTGTGCTTTAAGATTTATAATTTAAATTAAGTCCATTCACACTTAAGTTTTTGCAAATCAAGTCAATAGTTTTAGATAAATTTTTGGTATCAGAGCAGGTTTGACAGGATTTTCAAGGGTGAATGTTAACCAGCGTTAATTTCAAGCATGGTGAAGGATCACTTGAAGAAGATAATCTATAAATTGGACGTGTTTTCTGAAAATGATAAATGACGTCGCCAGAAGAAGAAAATCCTTTTGGTACTGACGTGACTTTTCTTGAAGCATTCATGACGATGAAATTTATGGTGGAAGAGTTGTACCATGAATGAAAGAAATCTGAGGAAGGTGGTCCATCCGCAAAAGCTGAAAGAGAAGGAGGTGACGGTGACCCTCCTAAGACTACTCCGTCCCCACCATCTTCTTCTTCTAGTTTGAGTGGGATTTCTTCTTTCAAGAAGCATTCTAAGAAAAATTCTTTTGATTTTCCTTTATTGAAACTGAATGTCAAGTTTGATTTTCCAATTTATGACGGTGAACTTAATGAAGAAAAATTGGATAACTAGATCAAGAAGCTTAAGGTTTGTTGTGGTATTAATAAAAATTGTGATGACAATGCAAAGATCCAACTATCCACTCTTCGACTAGGAGGCACAGCTTTGATTTGGTGGGAGATTCGAACTCAATAACATCTTCTTTGAATAGGTAAAATGATATCCTCTTGGTATGAATTTATAGCTGCAATAAAGAAGCAATTTTATCCATTAGGCTATATGCAACAAGAAATAATGGATTGGAAAATATTAAGGCAAAATAAGGGACAAAGTCTATAGGAATATACTCAGAAGTTTAGAAAAAGGGAACTAATATTGAGCATTCCTCTTTATACACAAGAAAATCTTTTAAAGTACATTGGCAGGTTACATGCTCATTTGAAGAATACTATTCTTATGTTTAATCTGACAAATTTTGATGAATTTTGTGTCCAAGCAACTCATATTGAGTTAGGTGGAAGGAATTTCATGATAGTTTCTCGGAGGATTCAATTCAGTCAAAGAAAGGAAAGAATAAAGGAAAAGAGAAACTGGAATTGAGAGCCACAATCAAGAAGGAAGACGAGAAGCCTTCATGTTCATATTGCAAGAAGGAAGGACATGATGATGATAAGTGTTGGAAACTTCATCCAAAACTAAAGCCAAAGTGGTTACGGAATCAGAAAGGTAATAAGAAGAGCATGACTATAATCCAAAAATATCTGGGATGATATTCAAATTATGAAGCCATGATCATAGCCATGTGAATACAAGGTATATCTTTTATTGCTCGTCTAACACTTCTGCTCATGTTTTAGCTTCTAAGATTAAGCATGATGAAAGTAAATGAAACAAGTTGTTTCATATCAGAATCATTTCAAAGCATACAAAGATTGATACACTTATTGATAGTGGTTCACAAGAAAATCTCATTTCTGAAGAGGTTGTTAAAATATTGGGACTTTAAACTAAGCCACATCTGTAGCCATATAGTTTAGGATGGATATGTGACAATGCTAAACTACAAGTAAAAAAAATATATAAGCTCATATTCGCAATCTCCTCTAAGTTCATTGATGCGGTATAATTAGATGTCATACCACTTTATATTTGTGTAATTATTTTTGGAAGCCCTTATTTCTATGACAGAAAGGCTATCTTTTATAGGGAGGAAAACAAATATTGTTTTACAAAGGATGGAATTGAATAAATTGTACGATCTCATCATATGAAGATTCACATGTCTCTTGTGAATAAAGGACAAATGAAAAGGCTAGTAAATGCAAGTAAGGATATAGCACTCATGTATGTAAAAGCTAAGGAAAAGTATGATCCTAAACATATCGATGAAATAATTAAGTTTGTTACTAACTATGATAAGTTGTTACAAGATTCATAGGAGTTACAATGCGAGACCTCACTGCAAGCAAGCACCAAGGATACAAGCTTACAACCCATGGTTGAGAGTGAAATAGATCCATTAGTTAATGATGTTTTTGTTAAGAAGAAAAAGTATATTGTTGACTCATTTTTATTAGCAACTATGTATTCATTTTTACTATTAGTCCATTGTGTATGGTTATTAGTTGCGAAAGTCAATCAAAATGTTTTTGAAAGTAAGAGAATGATTGTTTATGTCAATATTGCTATGGAAATTTTCACCTTTGTTGTAAAACTTGTTTTGATGAGTCAAATGTTCACTATTAGAGCACGATAGATGCATACCGGATATAGGAGACAATATTCTCACTTACTTTCTAAAAAAAAAAAAAATTGGTGGTCCAAAAGCTTCTTAGTGGAGAGGATTGATCTAGGTGGATCTTTTGACCGATACAAAATTATGTTCTCAAATGTTGATGAAAATTCCTCCATTTCGAAGAGCTCATTGAGAGATTTCTAGCACAACTTAAACAAGCTCAAATAGATGTCATATGAGAAAGTTATGGTGTTTTGAAGTTTTGGCCAAACATGTAAAAGAGATGACAAGGTTGACACGTGGCGTCATCAGGGATAAGACATGCGACAGTACATACAAGACATGCGGCTTAAAGATGTTGACTTGGCATGCTAACTAGATGGTATGGATGTTTACGTGGCAAGCTAACTTGGCAGGGTAACGTGACAGAAGGACGTGGAAACTGATTGTACAGGGTATGTGTCTACCACATGGACCAATCAGAGGCTACCACGTGGCAACCCCATTTTCCCCAAAAGGGGCTTATCAACCAAGGAAGGATCAAGCGGGTGGATCGAACCCCCGACGTTCATGGAACAAACACAATGTCCCATTGTTGTGCCATCAATGTCACTTATTATGGATATCGATGCAACTTAGATTTAAATTTTGATTATTATCCGTTACCCAAAAGTGGACAATCCACAGGCTTGACCCCTCGACCTCTGCCTAATGGTCCAATGTTTTTAACCAATGTGCCAAACATATGACTTGTTAAGACATGCATATATTATAATAATTAAACTGCAATATTTGCATAGCCTGAAAAATCCCAACGGGTCGAGATTCGACCCTGTGACCTCCAACTTTATAACCAAAGGTTTTTACCATTGCACCATGGACTACAATTTTGGAAGGTTTTCACGCATAGGGATAACTAATCCTGAATTTTATTTGTGTAATTTTGAAGAAAAGGGGTTTTGTAGCCATTTTCTTGGCAATTCGAGAGTGGGAAGTGGATTTCTAGAATAACACAACACGTGCAGTAGAAACAAAGACAAGGTTTCTTATAGGTTGGAGACCAAATTGATGCAATGATCATTTTTTCATCTTTTAATGGATCGGTCACTCATTGGAAGCAAACCCAGAGACGTAGCCCAAGATGGGTGATCTCCGTCATCAACCTTCTTGCCTTGTCTCTTGATTATTTCTACTCTGCATTTCTTCAATTCAACCTTTCAATTGTGATTTAAGATTTATAATTTAAATTAAGTCCATTCACACTTAAGTTTTTGCAAATCAAGTCAATACTTTCAGATCAAATGTCTTGTCTCATAGCTAAATTGGGTAATATATTATTTACAAAGATGACAATAGAGCTTGAATTTTGGCTTTTTTCTCAAGACTCCAATGAAAAACATTTAAATATCACATAAATGGCATGATACAATCATGAAACATCACTTTGATAGAAAATAGTTAAATATACAATGCTTCATTCACACCTAAGAATAAATGATTTCTTCTACAATAAGAATACATGAGTTGAATACAATTGATGTAATTCTCACCACTATGAGAACTTATTACTTTTATTTCAAATGGTTTCTCATCTAAAAAAAGACATTTCAAAAAGTTTACATTTTTTCAACACTTGAAAATATTCCTCTACCTAGTTTATTTGTTTTCTCTCCTCTTCCCTCCCATTATAGTGATCTTATGGTTCTCACATTTGGTTCTATCATTCCCTTTAAAGTGGCCTTATGATTCCTCATATTAGGTCTTGTAAACTGCACACTTACAGGGAAGAATTCTTTAGTATCTAGGATAGGTTATATATCACAATGCTAGGTACTTACCATGAGCTTAAATGGTGATTATTTTTCTTCACAAAGACCTTATAATTCTTCACATTAGCTTCTACTCATTGCATTATTGTCAATAATTAATTGGAAATTTGTGGACAATTCTTGAATTACAAAGATCTATATCTTTGCAAAATGCTTTGAGTATTGTTTCAAACAATATTCTATCATAACAATTAATAACATCTACTAGCCATAAGAAGGTAGAACTAGCCAAATTGATTCCCTTTTCAATCGATTTAGATTTAATATCCTCAACATTAACATTAAAATATTTCAAGATAGCGTACTTACATGCATATTTAAGAGTTGGTGATATAGTTGACTAAGGTAGTCTAGCATATACATCATTGCCTCTCAAAGCAATGACCCACAAGTGACCATATTGCTAACTATAATATATCATTCATTAGAAATCTAAAAATAAGATATCAACTAATTCCAGCACCTTACACAATATTAAAAAATATTTATCATTTGGCATTTTGATAGTCATTTTTCAAGCTTCTCACATGTATATATATAGAATCTTTCTCACTATACTAAAGAAACTCAAAATTCAACTTGCAAATAAACAAAAATAATTCAAATAAATAAACAACTAAGAAAATGATTGTTCTATAATATTGGATTGTTATCTAAAAAATAAAATGAACTCAAATGATAAAAAATAGAAAAAAACCTTCTAGATTTACAAAAAGAATTAAACAATTAAACAAATAAAGAAAGCTTATTAGACAATTAAATTTATTTAAAAAAGCATATGTTAAATACTATGCATTAATTAATTAATACACACTACCATAGCTCATCTCCGACAAATATCATGTATGGTCAAATGTTTATGTAAACAAACAACCCACCTTTTCTAACATCTTTTAGTTGTGACTTTCACATCCTCAATTTAATAAAAACCATATATTTCAAAATGTATGCAAACCTTAAAAAAACGTATTTATAACACTAAATGCAACTCAGAATATTTGGAATCCCATGAAATCTAGATTCTAAGCAAAAAGAAATTGGTATTGTGCCATCCTACATGGAAACATGGAAAAATTGGTATTGTAAGAATAAGTAAAATTAAATTAAAAAATAAATAAATATTCTACACTTTCGTTCGCTCATTCAAAACACGTGCACGTTCGATTTTGACTGGACTTTTTAGATAGGGTCCGAATTTTTCGTTATTTTTTTGCCTTAAAATACAATATAACATTGAAGGTACACGAAGTATCGTATCAGCGCATCTTACAATATAAGATCCTTCCTCCCACCTTTTCTTTACTTGCGTGGGCTTCCAGTATTCACACTCTGTAGCAGATTTTCAGTACTATAGCAGATGGTCAGAGGCCTTGTATTCTCTACCATAGCTAAATCTAGCGAAGGTTGGCTTCTCTGTAATCTCGTCCAGAATGAGCCAGTTGATTCGTTTGCTAAAGAGAGTTATTGATATCCGTTGCTCCAAGCGGCCATTGGCGTTTGTCAAAATAGAGAAGAACGAGAAGAGCAGACAGAGTTCAAATAATCTGTTCATTATACATGGATATAATTTTTCAGAGTAGATTGTGAGATTTGTACCAATGATTTACAAGTATTTTTTCTCGCAAGTTTAAAATAATCTTTTCATTATATAT
>JZKD02S2284264.1:10653-34716 GCA_000966675.3 Picea glauca | reverse complement strand
GGTTCAGAGAGTGGTTCAGAGACAAAGGAACATGATCATAATGGATGATAATTACACAGGAAATGGATCGAACAATGCTAATGGATTCCAAATCGAAAGATATTTTTTGGACACGTAGTGCATACAACAATTCACATTCAAAACATAGTAATGCTCATAAACAACATTGAAAAAACTCCCTACGATCTATGGAAAGGAAGACCAACAAATGTGAAGCACTTCATAGTATTTGGAAGCAAATGCTACATCAAAAGAGAATATGGTAGAATGGGAAAGTTTGACTCTCGTGTGGACAAAGGAGTTTTTGTTGGTTACTCAAGGACAAGGAAAGCATACAAGTGTTACACTATGAGGTTGAACAAAGTTGTGGAAAGCATCAATGTAACAATTGATGAAACATGCAAAAGAGAATTAAAAGAAGAATAAAATGAGTCAGTTGAACAACTTTACGAAGAAGAAGCAAAAGATGAAGAAGAAGTAGAAGAGGAAGTTCAACAAGTGCCTCCAAAGACACCTAGAAAATGAGTACAGAAGAATCATCCTTCAGATCATATTATTGTAAACAAAGATGCATGAGTTGAGACTAGAATAAGAATCCATTCACTAGAAAAAATGCACCTAACACTCTTATCTATGATTGAACCAAATAGTTTTGAAGAGGCCAACAAGGATGAATTCTGGAATAAGGCCATGGATGAAGAATTGGAACAAATAGAGAAGAATGACATTTGGGAATTGGTTACAATACCAAAGAATAAGAATGTGATTGACACAAAGTGGGTTTTCAAAAATAAATTGAATGAAGATGGACTTGTTACAAGGAAAAAAGCTAGAATGGTATGTAAAGGATACACACAGGTTGAAGGAATCAACTTTGAAGAGACATTTTCTTGAGTTTCTAGAATGGAAGCAATCTGATTGCTCTTAGGTTATGCATGCTCCAAGAATATTAAAGTGTATCATATGGATGTGAAATCAACTTTTTTGAATGGGGAACTTGAAGAAGAAGTGTACATTGAACAACCAGAAGGATTTGAGTTGCCAAAGAATGAAAATTATGTGTGTAAATTGAATAAGGCCTTGTATGTTCTAAAATAAGCTCCTAAAGCATGTTACTCTAGACTAGATAAATATCTACAATGGGAAGGGTTCAGAAAAGGAAGTGCAGACAACAACCTTTACATCAAGGTAACTAAAGATGGTATTTTATTAATTGAAGTTTATGTTGATGATATTATTTTTGGAATTACTGATGACAGGTTAAGCCAGAAATTTGAAAAGGATATACATAATGAATTTGAAATATCATTACTCGGAGAACTATCCTTCTTTCTAGGTCTTCAAATACGTCAAAGAAACTGAGGAATTTTTATTTCTCAAACTAAGTATATCAGAGAAATGCTAAAGAGGTTCAAAATGGAAGATTGCAAACTAGTTACCACTCCTATGCAAACCAGTTGCAAGTTGAGAATAGATGATGATTCAAAGTCTACAAACCAGAGGCAATATAGGTCAATGATTGGTAGCTTACTATATGTGACAACATCCAGACCAGGTGTAATGCAGAAATTTGGATAGGTGGAACGATTTCAAGCAGCACCAAAGGAATCACATGTCTTAGCAGTGAAGAGGATTTTCAGATATCTCAAAGGAACATGAGAGTTTGTATTATGGTATCCAAAAGGAAAGGATATATCACTTGTTTTCTACACAGATGTAGATTGGGCAAGTTACATTGATGATCGACGAAGCACCAGTGGAGAAATGTTCTACTTGGGTGAGTTTTTAGTATCATGGCTAAGCAATAAACAATCATCAATATCTTTATCTACAACTGAAAAGAAGACTATATTGCAACAACAAGATGTTGTACACAGATTATATGGATGAAACAAACTTTGAAAGATATACATGTTGAGCATAATGAGCCCATTCCATTCTATTGTGATAATACAAGTGCCATCGGTATCTCAAAGAACCCGATGATGCACTCAAAAGATGAAGCACATTCCAATAAAGTATCACTTTCTACGGGAACAGGTTGTAGAGAAGAACATCTGAGTTGAATATGTGGGAACAAAAGAAAAAGTGGAAAACATCTTTACAAAATCACTTCCACGGGAAGCCTTTGAGTATTTTTGCGAGAGACTTAGAGTAATTTCTACTCCAAAATGGATTCTTTTGAATGATTATCTTATATGTATTATATTTACATGATGAAGTACCATAAAGAGGATAATTCAGGTTGGGAGAACAGTTTTGGGAAGATACCTTTGCCATTGATGACAAAGGGGGAGAGATTTATCAGATGCAAAGGTAAATGATTGGAGAAATAGCACATAGGCATGGTTCCAAGGGGAGCGATGGTCATAGGGGGAGAATGAGTGATATGACTTCAGTATTGCATCAGAGTGTTGTCATCAATTCCAAAGGGGGAGATTGTTGATTATTTGGGTTGGTTGTCATTGATGTCAACCCTTGAAGAAAGTTCGATAATGAATTCCATTAGCACAAAGGTTTGGGTAAGGGACCCAAGTTTGTTTGATGTATGTGAAACATCACATAACTCCTCACATTTAGAGAGTTATGGCCATGTGAATTTGGAGAACCCTTATGAGCCATCTAGAAGCCCCAAAAGGTCAAAGTAGTCAAAGTGGTTGTAAAGAAGAAATTATTTAAATAATAAAGTGAAGTGATGAGTGTACTATAAGTCAAAGTGGATACAAAATAAATTNTCTGGGGAACACTCTACAAGTTCTCTCTCTAGAATAAGCCATAATTCAACAAGGTATGCCATTTTTGCTATAACTCATTTTATGAGAGGTTCCAACTGGTGAAACCTGGAGTAATTGCATAAAAGACACTGAATAACAATGTACTATTTTCATATCTTTATTCATTACAGGTACATAGTTATGATTATTTCAAGATAGGGTTGTTGAATAATCCAAAATTAGTCATGTAAGACTAAAGTAAAGTTTGATGAAAATGATAGTCTATTGTTGTTAAAGTTAAGGAAGGTTTGCAAGTATGTGATCGTATACACCAAGTCTATTACAGAGTTACAAATCAGATTTGGATGATGAAATTGATGAGGGTTTTTGGTTGAGGTATGTTACAGATAGAGGTTGTATAACAATGAGGTTGTGGCACATTGTTTGATGTAATGCTTTATGGTATTGGGTTTATGGATAGAGTGATGAATTGTTAGATAAATTTTTATGGTTATATTGGTGTATGGTTGAGGTACATGTTGGGTACATGGTCGAGACAAGTATTTGATGAGTTGGCACATACATGAGGTGTATAGTTGATGAGTTTGGTACATATTTGTTATCACTAGAATTTCATCCACAAATGGTTACATGAATCCAACATCTCCAAACACCTATTAGTTCATTCATGGACCAAAAATGCATTTCCAAAGGGCACAAACTATACAATTGGTTATAAAATCAGCATGCACTCAGAATATAAAGAAAGCACGCACACATGTGTTAGTCAAAAACGTAGGGAAAGCGCACATGCACCCGATGCATGACTATGGACGCAAAAATCCGCACACACCTCAGAATGACGCATTAATGATTCTGGTTGTCCTCCCACCCAATTTTGGTTCATCTCCCAAGTTGATTTGGACCCAAAATCCAAGCTAAATCTGAGTGGGGGCTGGTCAAAGACCTAAAGGTGCCCTAAAGTGCCCCTTGTTCACATTAAATACCAGTTGGATCATGCCTCAAAGATTTGCTATAAAAAGAGGCCATGTGTGCACTATATTTCCAAGAATATATTTGTATTGTTATGCTGCCTCTATTCTCCTGCAAGGAACCTATTTCCTCATTGGAGCATACAAGCACAATTTCATTGGGCTATTCACATCACCTCTTGAGCGAATGAGCAAGGATTTCTTCACCATTTCCTTTTAGTTTGGTATTTGTAAGAATATCTCTCTCATTGGGGGTTCAAGAGCACTCCCTTGGAGAAAGAGGGGAACCATAAGTCTCCCTTTCTCTTTGGTGTTTGCCCACTATTACAATCTATCCATTGGTGGCATGAATATTGGTCAATTGTTTGGTTAATTTTGGTTCTAATTCCCTTATGCACTTTAGTTTAGTTTCTTTAATTGTTGTTAGCTTAGTTGTTTGCTTATTTCTTGTGCTTGATATTTCTAACTCTTTCACTAACTTCTTTCCTGTCCAACTAACCCAACTGGACTTGTAAGTGTCCCTCTTTTTCTCATTCAGGTGATGAAAATGATACAACAGATTGGGGACTCCACTGGGGATAAGTATCAATTTCCTCCCCATTTGGGTTGTTTGAGCACTTATTTTTGATTTATTTAACTTGCAGGGATCATAACTGGCTCAAGCCTACCTGCAAAAAGATAAATTCAGAGCTGAGATAAGAGAATTTCATTCGAAATTTTCTTCCTGGCCACGTATCAGAATGTGCACAGGTTTTTCAGCCCACAGACACGTCTTTCAAACACGTTTTCCAAAAGAACTATGTTTTTAAGCATATCCTGTGCACTTGCACCAACAGGTCATTGTTTATTTGTGCATTGGTGCCACATGCACCTCTGTCTACTCTATGACCCGTGCACCTGTCCAAAAATTCAACATTGTAAGGTTTTTTTTGTGATGTTTTGAAGGCCTATAGCCTTCTAAATATTGATTCTATGCAATTTTTAATATGTACCACACTTATATTCCCTCTCCACATGAAGGGTTAGTCAAAACATAAGCACTTAGGGGGTTAAAATCCATATTTTTCCTCTTTTTTCTTTCATTTTTCCACATGGATGGCTTGCTTTGATTGTAAAAGTTAAGTTGGAATCATTCAATATCACATATATAAACACTTGCATTGGGACCATAAATCAAACTTCAATCATAGAGTATGCTCTTCTCTTGCTCGTAAAGCGATTTTGAGAATCAAAAAAACAATTGAAGGAAGATTTAATCTCCCTTAAGGACAAAATCTTTAGGAGAGGACAACAACCCCCTTTGGGAATCCTCTTAGTTTGTTTTCCAAAACATATTAAATTTTTAAGGGCCCACACATGCCCACACATTACAAAGATAGGCTAGTTTTGAAGCTACTTTCTTAGTTTACATCACTAGGGGAGTTTAAAGATTATTGTAACGGGCCCATACATGCCCACATGTCCACAATCTAGTATAGTATTTTGAAGCTTTCTTAGATTAAATCACATTAGGGAGTTTAAAGGATTGGTAAGGACCCACATGTCCACATGCTAGTTCTCTCGGGACTTTAAAATTCCACAAGGTTGTACAATGGCATCTAGTAAGATAGGTAATCAAGACTTGTAAGGACCACATGAAGTCCGCATGCTGCAAGGTGACACCTAACTTATTAAAATTTTTGGCACATTTTATCACTTAGTCACACACAAAGTCACTACTCACTCACATAGTTTCATCTCGAATTGTGGAGGTTGAAGCAAGTTTCCCCCAAACAGGATTCCAAAACGCCCCACCCTTTTCTTGAAGGAACTATCCACTCCCACTTAATTTTAACGAGATTGGTTCACACCCCCAATATCACAAACAAACACATCTAAATTTTTTCTTAAAACTCACTAAGTTTACCTCCACAGGAGGTGCCAAAATAATTTTTTTAGTCTAGGTAGGATCTTAGGGATATGCATCCAAATAACTCCCCATTATCTAGTTCTCACATCTTCAAACATTAGAAGTTGTCAAATAGGGAACTTTAAATCCTCCAAGTCAAGTGTTCTTAACACCATAAGGGAGGGAGATACCCGTGAAGGGTCGAAGGCCAAGGTCCAGTTGTTCTATGTGTCCCCCCTTGAGGCACCCACCTCTTGGACGACATCCATCCCATGACCCATTTCTGAGGCCAAAAATCTAAATGCCTCACTTTGACTGAGGTACCTAGTGACCAAATTTTAGGACATCTACCCAGGTGGCAATTGTGGGATGCAATTGCACCTTGATCAGATTTTGTGTGGCTATTGGGAAATATTTCCAGCTCTTTCGGGATATGCACCCTCTACTCCTCATTATAACTGATTTTTTCATCCTTCACTAGTTCCTCTTCTAGTGGCTTCAGACCCCACTGTTGAGTGCTATTGGAAGGTCTAGTTATATTTGAGAGGAAGGATGTTACATCTTTTTAGGACACGAGCATTTTCTTTCTTTTTTCTCCCACGTGGACAAAATCCACCTACTCACATATATGCTTCTTTGTCAAATGATTTATGTATGGTGCTCTTGTGATTACAAAATGATTGTGAGATATATTGTGAAGGTCCAATTTATACAAAGTCTCTTATTCATTTATTACTCTCATCACTATTTGCACACATTCACTTTGCTAGTCAGACATCATAGGGGACCCACAGAATCCCCGTCATTCCAGATGCTTACTACACCTCCCTCCTATTCTAGGGGGAGTTCCTAGTCTTGCCAACTCATTGACTCCACCCTCTCACACCCCTGTGAGTGCTACTATCTTGGGATCATATTTGCTTGGTTCCACTTTACTTGGGTCCACTTCCCAAGGCCAACCATTCACTAGCTCTCCTTTACAATGAAGTGGGGGGAAAACTTCTTCCCAAGGGGGAAGTACAACCCCACCCCACCACCCTCAAGGGTTAGGTGCACAAACTTCTCACAAAATGGCTAGAACTAATCCTCCACCACCACTTTAGATGCCATACTTGGCTTCCCTCAACATACCGGATCTAAGCAAAATCACAAATGAACATATATTTTACAACCCCACATGGCCTACAATGTCCACCAAACTACCTTCAAGCATCCCCAAGTTTGAAGGAAAGGTGGGAGATGACCCTGCCAACCATTTCATGACCTTCCACTTATGGTGCTCTTCAAATAGAATCATGGATGACTCCATCCAATTAAGTTTATTCCAACGCACACTCACTGGACCATCATCCAAGTGGTATGTAGATGAAAAATCAGGGTCCCATGTGACTTTTGAATCATTGGCCAAAGGATTTTTTACCTTCTTTCAACTACCAATCCGCCATGACAATGGTCTCGAACTGCTCTCTGATTTAAAAAAAACCTCATCAACACATATCGCTAACCACATTCATGAATGGCATCGGCGACGTAGTTTATGCAAAGAAGAAACCACCAAACAACAATGCCTTGATTGGTTTCTCAGATCACTCGTCTCCCTCCTTGCCAAAGATGTGGCCTCAACTTTCCTCCAATATGAAGAGGAAGTCATCAACAAGGATCAACAGTATGACCTCATTTACACATAGTCGGGATACTTATATACAGTACTACCTGACATCCCAAGTCCTGTACCATTCGGCCAAGACAAACCTGGGATGTCTCACTTAGCGGACGGATTGATTGGTACCACAACACACCACAAACTGTACATCCAACCACCACCCATGTACGGTACACCCCAACATCCACCAATATATGAAGGATCCCCTTATCAACCTTCTCCCCCTTACCAACAAACATACCCTGTTGTACCCCCTCCACCCACAAGTGGATCCTCATCGACACCCATGATGCGTCCATATATACAACCAAGTTTTGGTACCCTCTACCTCAGCCTACACCCTGAGCACTAGTGAAATCACCACACCTTCCTATGTACCATACGGATCATTGCCACAAAATAATCTGTACTTTCCATTTCNTATAAAATCAGCATGCACTCAGAATATAAAAAAAGCACGCACACATGCATTAGTCAAAAACGCAGGGAAAGCGCACATGCGCCCGATGCATGGCTATGGACGCAAAAATCCTCACACACCTCAGAATGACGCATTAATGATTCTGGTTGGCCTCCCACCCAATTTTGGTTCATCTCTCAATTTGATTTGGACCCCAAATCCAAGCTGAATTTGAGTGGGGGGCTGGTCAAAGACCTAAAGGTGCCCTAAAGGGCCCCTTGTTCACATTAAATACCAGTTGGATCATGCCTCAAAGCTTTGCTATAAAAAGAGGCCATGGGTGCACTATATTTCCAAGAATATATCTGTATTGTTATGCTGCCTCTATTCTCCTGCAAGGAACCTATTTCCTCATTGGAGCATACAAGCACAATTTCATTGGGCTATTCACATCACCTCTTGAGCGAATGAGCAAGGATTTCTTCACCATTTCCTTTTAGTTTGGTATTTGTAAGAATATCTCTCTCATTGGGGGTTCAAGAGAACTCCCTTGGAGAAAGAGGGGAACCATAAGTCTCCCTTTCTCTTTGGTGTTTTCCCACTATTACAATCTATCCATTGGTGGCATGAATATTGGTCAATTGTTTGGTTAATTTTGGTTCTAATTCCCTTATGCACTTTAGTTTAGTTTCTTTAAATGTTGTTATCTTAGTTGCTTGTTTATTTCTTGTGCTTGATATTTCTAACTCTTTCACTAACTTCTTTCCTATCCAACTAACCCAACTGGACTTGTAAGTGTCCCTCTTTTTCTCATTCAGGTGATGAAAATGATACAACAGATTGGGGACTCCACTAGGGATAAGTATCAATTTCCTCCCCATTTGGGTTGTTTGAGCACTTATTTTTGATTTATTTAACTTGCAGGGATCATAATCGGCTCAAGCCTGCCTGTAAAAAGATAAATTCAGAGATGAGATAAGAGAATTTCATTTGAAATTTTTTTCCTGGCCACGTATCAGAATGTGCATAGGTTTTTCAGCCCACAGGTGCGTCTTTCGAGCACGTTCGCCAAAAGCACTATGTTTTTAAGCATATCCTATGCACTTGCACCAAAAGGTCATTGTTTATTTGTGAATTGGTGCCACATGCACCTCTGTCTACTCTGCGACCCGTGCACCTGTCCAAAAATTCAACATTGTAAGGTTTTTTTGTGATGTTTTGAAGGCCCATAGCCTTCTAAATATTGATTCTATGAAATTTTTAATATGCACCACACTTAGATTCCCTCTCCACATGAAGGGTTAGTCAAAACATAAGCACTTAGGGGGTTAAAATCCATATTTTTCCTCTTTTTGCTTTCATTTTTCCACATGGATGGCTTGCTTTGATTGTAAAAGTTAAGTTGGAATCATTCAATATCACATATATAAACACTTKCATTGGGACCATAAATCAAACTTCAATCATAGAGTATGCTCTTCTCTTGCTCGTAAAGCGATTTTGAGAATCAAAAAAACAATTGAAGGAAGATTTAATCTCCCTTAAGGAMAAAATCTTTAGGAGAGGACAACAACCCCCTTTGGGAATCCTMTTAGTTTGTTTTCCAAAACATATTAAATTTKTAAGGGCCCACACATGCCCACACATTACAAAGATAGGCTAGTTTTGAAGCTACTTTCTTAGTTTACATCACTAGGGGAGTTTAAAGATTATTGTAACGGGCCCATACATGCCCACATGTCCACAATCTAGTATAGTATTTTGAAGCTTTCTTAGATTAAATCACATTAGGGAGTTTAAAGGATTGGTAAGGACCCACATGTCCACATGCTAGTTCTCTCGGGACTTTAAAATTCCACAAGGTTGTACAATGGCATCTAGTAAGATAGGTAATCAAGACTTGTAAGGACCACATGAAGTCCGCATGCTGCAAGGTGACACCTAACTTATTAAAATTTTTGGCACATTTTATCACTTAGTCACACACAAAGTCACTACTCACTCACATAGTTTCATCTCGAATTGTGGAGGTTGAAGCAAGTTTCCCCCAAACAGGATTCCAAAACGCCCCACCCTTTTCTTGAAGGAACTATCCACTCCCACTTAATTTTAACGAGATTGGTTCACACCCCCAATATCACAAACAAACACATCTAAATTTTTTCTTAAAACTCACTAAGTTTACCTCCACAGGAGGTGCCAAAATAATTTTTTTAGTCTAGGTAGGATCTTAGGGATATGCATCCAAATAACTCCCCATTATCTAGTTCTCACATCTTCAAACATTAGAAGTTGTCAAATAGGGAACTTTAAATCCTCCAAGTCAAGTGTTCTTAACACCATAAGGGAGGGAGATACCCGTGAAGGGTCGAAGGCCAAGGTCCAGTTGTTCTATGTGTCCCCCCTTGAGGCACCCACCTCTTGGACGACATCCATCCCATGACCCATTTCTGAGGCCAAAAATCTAAATGCCTCACTTTGACTGAGGTACCTAGTGACCAAATTTTAGGACATCTACCCAGGTGGCAATTGTGGGATGCAATTGCACCTTGATCAGATTTTGTGTGGCTATTGGGAAATATTTCCAGCTCTTTCGGGATATGCACCCTCTACTCCTCATTATAACTGATTTTTTCATCCTTCACTAGTTCCTCTTCTAGTGGCTTCAGACCCCACTGTTGAGTGCTATTGGAAGGTCTAGTTATATTTGAGAGGAAGGATGTTACATCTTTTTAGGACACGAGCATTTTCTTTCTTTTTTCTCCCACGTGGACAAAATCCACCTACTCACATATATGCTTCTTTGTCAAATGATTTATGTATGGTGCTCTTGTGATTACAAAATGATTGTGAGATATATTGTGAAGGTCCAATTTATACAAAGTCTCTTATTCATTTATTACTCTCATCACTATTTGCACACATTCACTTTGCTAGTCAGACATCATAGGGGACCCACAGAATCCCCGTCATTCCAGATGCTTACTACACCTCCCTCCTATTCTAGGGGGAGTTCCTAGTCTTGCCAACTCATTGACTCCACCCTCTCACACCCCTGTGAGTGCTACTATCTTGGGATCATATTTGCTTGGTTCCACTTTACTTGGGTCCACTTCCCAAGGCCAACCATTCACTAGCTCTCCTTTACAATGAAGTGGGGGGAAAACTTCTTCCCAAGGGGGAAGTACAACCCCACCCCACCACCCTCAAGGGTTAGGTGCACAAACTTCTCACAAAATGGCTAGAACTAATCCTCCACCACCACTTTAGATGCCATACTTGGCTTCCCTCAACATACCGGATCTAAGCAAAATCACAAATGAACATATATTTTACAACCCCACATGGCCTACAATGTCCACCAAACTACCTTCAAGCATCCCCAAGTTTGAAGGAAAGGTGGGAGATGACCCTGCCAACCATTTCATGACCTTCCACTTATGGTGCTCTTCAAATAGAATCATGGATGACTCCATCCAATTAAGTTTATTCCAACGCACACTCACTGGACCATCATCCAAGTGGTATGTAGATGAAAAATCAGGGTCCCATGTGACTTTTGAATCATTGGCCAAAGGATTTTTTACCTTCTTTCAACTACCAATCCGCCATGACAATGGTCTCGAACTGCTCTCTGATTTAAAAAAAACCTCATCAACACATATCGCTAACCACATTCATGAATGGCATCGGCGACGTAGTTTATGCAAAGAAGAAACCACCAAACAACAATGCCTTGATTGGTTTCTCAGATCACTCGTCTCCCTCCTTGCCAAAGATGTGGCCTCAACTTTCCTCCAATATGAAGAGGAAGTCATCAACAAGGATCAACAGTATGACCTCATTTACACATAGTCGGGATACTTATATACAGTACTACCTGACATCCCAAGTCCTGTACCATTCGGCCAAGACAAACCTGGGATGTCTCACTTAGCGGACGGATTGATTGGTACCACAACACACCACAAACTGTACATCCAACCACCACCCATGTACGGTACACCCCAACATCCACCAATATATGAAGGATCCCCTTATCAACCTTCTCCCCCTTACCAACAAACATACCCTGTTGTACCCCCTCCACCCACAAGTGGATCCTCATCGACACCCATGATGCGTCCATATATACAACCAAGTTTTGGTACCCTCTACCTCAGCCTACACCCTGAGCACTAGTGAAATCACCACACCTTCCTATGTACCATACGGATCATTGCCACAAAATAATCTGTACTTTCCATTTCTTGGTCCTCCCCAACCCATGGCTCCACCACAAGGACAACCACATGCTGGGGTTAGCTTTGTTCAGCCCTCTCCCATTCAGCAGTTTCAAAATTTTGAACAACTGAATACGTAAAATCCATCCCATTAGTTGAATAATGCCAAAAATAAAGGAAAAAACTGAAACAATAATAATCCAGGACCAGGGGGAAATAACCCCCAACAAAACCAACCCATTGGGGGAAACCATAATCAAGGGAACCAGAACCCCCAAGGGGGAAATCACAAAAAATGCCAAGAAAATAATAACAATAACCTCCGGAAAAACTTCCCTTGCGCCATTTGTGGTGAATATGGCCATTATACTCACCATTTCCCCCAAATAGATGACTTTAAACAGATGAAAGAATCTGTGAATAGACCATGTCCCCTAGCATTGCCTACCCCTCAACAGACCCCACAACAATATGTTCAACAAGCACCCCCAACGGTGTTACATAACCCTATTCCACACCAAGGGGTGATGAATATCTAGCAAGAAATGAACCCTTCCCCACCACATATGGGACAATATCAAAACCCTAGCACTCCTGTAGATCACACTATCCTTCTCACTAACGAAGAAGAAATTATTCTACAAACGCGAAATTGTCAATACAATGCACCCCCTAAATATACTTCCAGCACTTTGGAAGCAGTTCCAGTTACAAAGGGACCATCCTTGATGATCCCGTGCCCTAACACTAAAACCCTCCTTCATATTCCTTGCATCCCATTATGAAGAAATTTCAACAACCCTCAGGCTAGGGAAGCACACAATTATAGTTTGGTCGATGACTTGATGCAATCCCTTGTCACCGTGTTAGTCTTGGAAGTCCTTCAAACCTGTCCCACTCAATGGAAGTCATTACTCTTCACCTTGGGGTAAATCACCCATGCTGATACTAGACTCATCACTTTTGATCTAGATTGTGGGGAACCCCATCTCCCCGCTTTGGTAGCTTTCTAGATACCAGTCAAAATTTGAAACATCACAGTTCATCGATGCATCATCGATGAAGGTTCTTCCACATGCATCATGTCCAAAACTGTATGGCAGAAACTCAACTCTCTCGAGATAATACAATCCGCCATCACTTTGAGAGCTTACGATGGATGACCATCCTCTTCTGAAGGGATCTTTCAAAATGTCCCCATGGAACTTGGGTGAAAAACCATCCTCATCGACATTGAAGTTACTGACTTCCCACATAATTACAATATCTTGTTCGGACATAGCTACATGTACCCTATGAAGGAAATTGCCTCTTCTGTGTTTCACACAATGATTTTCCCCCACAACGGGAAGATCATCACCATCAATCAAGTTTCACATTACGAGCCTAAACCTTCCTCCAACATCAATAACATCCTACCTTTTGTCCACACTAATCCTGATGCCTACTCACTCATCGAGATGGGCCCTATAATTTTCAAAGACCCATCCTTTCTAGGGACATACCATAGATCAGCCCCGCTCATACATCCCTTAGCTCAACTATGCGTCATCTCTTCCAATTGAACTAACACTGGAGATACCATTCCTCCCACTAAGGCTTCTTCACTTCCTAACATCCCACTAGTCATAGAACTCCTACCTCAGGAATCCCTTGAGAAATCTCCAACACCACTTGTTCCTGATGTCCCTCTCCCCCAGGGTCACATCCCAATTTGGGAGGTAGTCTCAATGCAGATCCTAGTCCTCACTCTCACCGCACCACCCCCACCCCCACTTACTGGCACCACCACTACAGTTGGAGGCCAAAGTAAGAAGAAAGAGCCCAATGCTCCACTTCCCCCCCCAAGTTCAATCTCCTTGCACACTATGAGAGAAAGAAGGACACCCCACCAATCGATGTCTATCTCTCCCCGAGTTACACAATTTAATTTGACTTCCTTGAGCAACCACACCATTCATTGCTACACCCAATGCACCTATTACTACCACCATGTCTCCAACTACAGGTAACACATGATTGAAAACCAAATTCGCCTGTGCCATCTGTTCAGAGTATGGCCATTACACCCCCCATTGCCCTGCGCTACCTCAATTTCGATAGACACTAACAACAATACACCAAAAATTTCAGCAAGATTCCCCCCCATCCGCGTCATCAAGTACTCCTATCATAGACATCCACTATGTCACAACCTCAGTTAACGAACGGATGAGATGCCCTTTCTCTCTCTATGAATCACTGGATAATTTCACATACCCGTGTCCTACGATCCTTGAATATAGGCATCACTAAATGGCCTTTATTCAGAATCCTACACCCCCCCCATTTCCAGATGTACCGACGATTTCCCCTACTCCATCCCTTTGTGTCGTTCATATTATCTCTGATGAGCCTGAGGCCCTCCCCATTCATCCATGGTTCATGGATAGCCTATATGAGGATTTGCCCCCAAATCCCCCCAATTCTTCAGTACATTTCCCCATGGAAATCTTACGTTTGACCACAATTTTTAACCCACAATATCTTGATATTTGGTTTATGTTAAGCACACCATCGCAACCTCCTTGCACCTCCCCTACATCTTCACCACTGGAAGATAATCATATGGTGATAGTCACCAATGTTACTCCCTGGGATTCCCTATATTCTAGCCAGTTGCACTGCGATGAAGACATCCTTGAGGAATTAACTACCCCCGATTTCCCATGGAATGNTAAGGGCCCACACATGCCCACACATTACAAAGATAGGCTAGTTTTGAAGCTACTTTCTTAGTTTACATCACTAGGGGAGTTTAAAGATTATTGTAACGGGCCCATACATGCCCACATGTCCACAATCTAGTATAGTATTTTGAAGCTTTCTTAGATTAAATCACATTAGGGAGTTTAAAGGATTGGTAAGGACCCACATGTCCACATGCTAGTTCTCTCGGGACTTTAAAATTCCACAAGGTTGTACAATGGCATCTAGTAAGATAGGTAATCAAGACTTGTAAGGACCACATGAAGTCCGCATGCTGCAAGGTGACACCTAACTTATTAAAATTTTTGGCACATTTTATCACTTAGTCACACACAAAGTCACTACTCACTCACATAGTTTCATCTCGAATTGTGGAGGTTGAAGCAAGTTTCCCCCAAACAGGATTCCAAAACGCCCCACCCTTTTCTTGAAGGAACTATCCACTCCCACTTAATTTTAACGAGATTGGTTCACACCCCCAATATCACAAACAAACACATCTAAATTTTTTCTTAAAACTCACTAAGTTTACCTCCACAGGAGGTGCCAAAATAATTTTTTTAGTCTAGGTAGGATCTTAGGGATATGCATCCAAATAACTCCCCATTATCTAGTTCTCACATCTTCAAACATTAGAAGTTGTCAAATAGGGAACTTTAAATCCTCCAAGTCAAGTGTTCTTAACACCATAAGGGAGGGAGATACCCGTGAAGGGTCGAAGGCCAAGGTCCAGTTGTTCTATGTGTCCCCCCTTGAGGCACCCACCTCTTGGACGACATCCATCCCATGACCCATTTCTGAGGCCAAAAATCTAAATGCCTCACTTTGACTGAGGTACCTAGTGACCAAATTTTAGGACATCTACCCAGGTGGCAATTGTGGGATGCAATTGCACCTTGATCAGATTTTGTGTGGCTATTGGGAAATATTTCCAGCTCTTTCGGGATATGCACCCTCTACTCCTCATTATAACTGATTTTTTCATCCTTCACTAGTTCCTCTTCTAGTGGCTTCAGACCCCACTGTTGAGTGCTATTGGAAGGTCTAGTTATATTTGAGAGGAAGGATGTTACATCTTTTTAGGACACGAGCATTTTCTTTCTTTTTTCTCCCACGTGGACAAAATCCACCTACTCACATATATGCTTCTTTGTCAAATGATTTATGTATGGTGCTCTTGTGATTACAAAATGATTGTGAGATATATTGTGAAGGTCCAATTTATACAAAGTCTCTTATTCATTTATTACTCTCATCACTATTTGCACACATTCACTTTGCTAGTCAGACATCATAGGGGACCCACAGAATCCCCGTCATTCCAGATGCTTACTACACCTCCCTCCTATTCTAGGGGGAGTTCCTAGTCTTGCCAACTCATTGACTCCACCCTCTCACACCCCTGTGAGTGCTACTATCTTGGGATCATATTTGCTTGGTTCCACTTTACTTGGGTCCACTTCCCAAGGCCAACCATTCACTAGCTCTCCTTTACAATGAAGTGGGGGGAAAACTTCTTCCCAAGGGGGAAGTACAACCCCACCCCACCACCCTCAAGGGTTAGGTGCACAAACTTCTCACAAAATGGCTAGAACTAATCCTCCACCACCACTTTAGATGCCATACTTGGCTTCCCTCAACATACCGGATCTAAGCAAAATCACAAATGAACATATATTTTACAACCCCACATGGCCTACAATGTCCACCAAACTACCTTCAAGCATCCCCAAGTTTGAAGGAAAGGTGGGAGATGACCCTGCCAACCATTTCATGACCTTCCACTTATGGTGCTCTTCAAATAGAATCATGGATGACTCCATCCAATTAAGTTTATTCCAACGCACACTCACTGGACCATCATCCAAGTGGTATGTAGATGAAAAATCAGGGTCCCATGTGACTTTTGAATCATTGGCCAAAGGATTTTTTACCTTCTTTCAACTACCAATCCGCCATGACAATGGTCTCGAACTGCTCTCTGATTTAAAAAAAACCTCATCAACACATATCGCTAACCACATTCATGAATGGCATCGGCGACGTAGTTTATGCAAAGAAGAAACCACCAAACAACAATGCCTTGATTGGTTTCTCAGATCACTCGTCTCCCTCCTTGCCAAAGATGTGGCCTCAACTTTCCTCCAATATGAAGAGGAAGTCATCAACAAGGATCAACAGTATGACCTCATTTACACATAGTCGGGATACTTATATACAGTACTACCTGACATCCCAAGTCCTGTACCATTCGGCCAAGACAAACCTGGGATGTCTCACTTAGCGGACGGATTGATTGGTACCACAACACACCACAAACTGTACATCCAACCACCACCCATGTACGGTACACCCCAACATCCACCAATATATGAAGGATCCCCTTATCAACCTTCTCCCCCTTACCAACAAACATACCCTGTTGTACCCCCTCCACCCACAAGTGGATCCTCATCGACACCCATGATGCGTCCATATATACAACCAAGTTTTGGTACCCTCTACCTCAGCCTACACCCTGAGCACTAGTGAAATCACCACACCTTCCTATGTACCATACGGATCATTGCCACAAAATAATCTGTACTTTCCATTTCCTGGTCCTCCCCAACCCATGGCTCTTCCACAAGGACAACCACACGCTGGGGTTAACTTTGTTCAACCCTCTCCCATTTAGCAGTTTCAAAATTTTGAACAACTGAATACGTAAAATCCATCCCATTAGTCGAATAATGCCAAAAATAAAGGAAAAAACCGAAACAATAATAATCCAGGACTAGGGGGAAATAACCCCCAACAAAACCAACCCGTTGGGGGAAACCATAATCAAGGGAACCAGAACCCCCAAGGGGGAAATCACAAAAAATGCCAAGGAAATAATAACAATAACCTCCAGAAAAACTTCCCTTGTGCCCTTTGTGGTGAATATGGCCATTATACTCACCATTTCCCCCAAATAGATGACTTTAAATAGATGAAAGAATCTGTGAATAGACCACGTCCCCCAACATCACCTACCCCTCAATAGACCCCACAACAATATGTGCAACAAGCACCCCCAACAGTGTTACATAACCCTATTCCACACCAAGGGGTGATGAATACCTAGCAAGAAATGAACCCTTCCCCACCACAGATGGGACAATATCAAAACCCTAGCACTCCTGTAGATCACACTATCCTTCTCACTAGCGAAGAAGAAATTATTCTACAAACGCGAAATTGTCAATACAAAACACCCCCTAAATATACTACTAGCACTTCGGAAGCAGTTCCAGTTACAAAGGGACCATCCTTGATGATCCCGTGCCCTAACACTAAAACCCTCCTTCAGATTCCTTGCATCCCATTATGAAGAAATTTCAACAACCCTTAGGCTAGGGAAGCACACAATTATAGTTTGGTCGATGACTTGATGCAATCCCTTGTTGTCGTGTTAGTCTTGGAAGTCCTTCAAACCCGTCCCACTCAACATAAGTCATTACTCTCTCCCTTGGGGGAAATCACCCATGCTGATACTAGACTCATCACTTTTGATCTAGATTGTGGGGAACCCCATCTCCCCGCTTTGGTAGCTTTCCATATACCAGTCAAAATTTGAAACATCACAGTTCATTGATGCATCATTGATGAAGGTTCATCCACATGCATCATGTCCAAAATTGTATGGAAGAAACTCATCTCTCCCGAGATAATACAATCCGCCATCACTTTGAGAGCTTACGATGGACAACCATCCTCTCCTGAAGGGCTCTTTCAAAATGTCCCCATGGAAATTGGGGGAAAAAACATCCTCATCGACATTGAATTTATTGACTTCCCACTTGATTACAATATCTTGTTCGGACATAGCTACATGTACGCTATGAAGGCAATTGCCTCTTCTGTGTTTCGCACAATGATTTTCCCCCACAATGGGAAGATCATCACCATCAATCAAGTTTCACATTACAAGCCTAAACCTTCCTCCAACATCAATAAAATCCTACCTTTTGTCCACACTAATCCTGATGCCTACCCACTTGTCGAGATGGGCCCTATAATTTTCAAAGACCCATCCTTTCTAGGGACATACCATAGATCACCCCCGCTCATACATCCCTCAACTCAACTATGCGTCATCTCTTCCAATGGAACTAACACTGGAGATACCATTCCTCCCACCGAGGCTTCTTCACTTCCTAACATCCCACTAGTCATAGAACTCCTACCTCAAGAATCCCTTGAGAACTCTCCAACACCACTTGTTCCCGATGTCCCTCTCCCCCAGGGTCACATCCTGGTTTGGGAGGTAGTCTCAATGCAGATCCTAGTCCTCACTCTCACTGCACCACCCCCACCCCCACTTACTGGCACCACTGCTACAGTTGGAGGCCGAAGTAAGAATAAAGAGCCCAATGCTCCACTTTCCCCCCCCAAGTTCAATCTCCTTTCACACTATGAGAGAAAGAAGGACACCCCACCAATCGATGTCCCTCTCTCCCCGAGTTACGCAATTTAATCTGACTTCCTTGAGCAACCACACCATTCGTTGCTACACCCAATTCACCTAGTACTACCACCATGTCTCCAACTACAGGTAACATAGGATTGCAAACCAAATTCGCCTGTGCCATCTGTTCAGAGTATGGCCATTACACCCCCCATTGCCCTGCGCTACCTCAATTTCGATAGACACTAACAACAATACACCAAAAATTTCAGCAAGANCTTAGTCACACACAAATTCACTACTCACTCACATAGTTTCATCTCGAATTGTGGAGGTTGAAGCAAGTTTCCCCCAAACAGGATTCCAAAACGCCCCATCCTTTTCTTGAAGGAACTATCCACTCCCACTTAATTTTAACGAGATTGGTTCACACCCCCAATCTCACAAACAAACACATCTAAATTTTTTCTTAAAACTCACTAAGTTTTCCTCCACAGGAGGTGCCAAAATAATTTTTTTAGTCTAGGTAGGATCTTAGGGATATGCATTCAAATAACTCCCCGTTATCTAGTTCTCACATCTTCAAACATTAGAAGTTATCAAATAGGGAACTTTAAATCCTCCAAGTCAAGTGTTATTAACACCATAAGGGAGGGAGATACCCATGAAGGGTCGAAGGCCAAGGTCGAGTTGTTCTATGTGTCCCCCCTTGAGGCACCCACCTCTTGGCTGGCATCCATCCCATGACCCATTTCTGAGGCCAAAAATCTAAATGCCTCACTTTGACTGAGGTACCTAGTGACAAAATTTTAGGACATCTACCCAGGTGGAAATTGTGGGCTGCAATTGCACCTTGATCGGATTTTCTATGGCTATTGGGAAATATTTCCAGCTCTTTCGGGATATGCACCCTCTACCCCTCATTATAACTGATTTTTTCATCCTTCACTAGTTCCTCTTCCGGTGGCTTCAGACCCCACTGTTGAGTTCTATTGGAAGGTCTAGCTATATTTGAGAGGAAGGACATTACATCTTTTTAGGACACAAGCATTTTCTTTCTTTTTTCNAAACCAAATTCGCCTGTGCCATCTGTTCAGAGTATGGCCATTACACCCCCCATTGCCCTGCGCTACCTCAATTTCGATAGACACTAACAACAATACACCAAAAATTTCAGCAAGATTCCCCCCCATCCGCGTCATCAAGTACTCCTATCATAGACATCCACTATGTCACAACCTCAGTTAACGAACGGATGAGATGCCCTTTCTCTCTCTATGAATCACTGGATAATTTCACATACCCGTGTCCTACGATCCTTGAATATAGGCATCACTAAATGGCCTTTATTCAGAATCCTACACCCCCCCCATTTCCAGATGTACCGACGATTTCCCCTACTCCATCCCTTTGTGTCGTTCATATTATCTCTGATGAGCCTGAGGCCCTCCCCATTCATCCATGGTTCATGGATAGCCTATATGAGGATTTGCCCCCAAATCCCCCCAATTCTTCAGTACATTTCCCCATGGAAATCTTACGTTTGACCACAATTTTTAACCCACAATATCTTGATATTTGGTTTATGTTAAGCACACCATCGCAACCTCCTTGCACCTCCCCTACATCTTCACCACTGGAAGATAATCATATGGTGATAGTCACCAATGTTACTCCCTGGGATTCCCTATATTCTAGCCAGTTGCACTGCGATGAAGACATCCTTGAGGAATTAACTACCCCCGATTTCCCATGGAATGCTCTCCATCACCGAGCACTCTTTCTCTTGTAGAAAACCTTTGAGCCCCCTAGTCAAGACTCTATATGCACAATCAAAACTAAGGATTTCATCCCATCCAGGCATATAGACTGGTTCAACAATCCTATCCCTGCCCCTGATGCTTTTAAAGAAGGCAACATGGCCAACATTTCCCCCACTGTCAAAATTGATATTTCCATCAAGCCTAACATTGTAGAGGAAATCACCATCGGCGCTGCATGCTCTCCTGAATAACTTATAGCTTACAAATATGTCTTCCAGGAATACCAAGACATGTTTTCCTTGTCATACATAGAGATGCCTGGCCTTGATCCTTCTATTGTCAAACATTGTATAGACACATGGCTTGATATCACACCTGTATGACAAAAGAAACGCCCACTACACCCATCCAAAGTGGAAACCATCTAAGCCAAAATCGACAAATTACGCGCTGCTAGGTTCATATACCCCATTGCATATACGTCGTGGGTCTCCAATCCCATCCCTGTCAACAAAAACCAGGGAACTATTCACGTCTGCACTAACTTTCATGATCTAAACCACACCTATCCCAAAGAAAACTTCCCAACACCCTTCATCAACCAAATTATTGATGATTGTGCTGGCCACAAAGACTTATCCTTTATGGATGGTTTCTCTGGCTATAATCAAATTCAAAATCATCCCACAGACCAGTACAAAACTCCATTCACTACCCCATGGGGTAATTTTTCATATCGTGTCATGCCTTTTGGCTTCAAAAATGCCAGTGCGACATTCCAATGGGCCATGACATACGTTTTTCATGATCTGGCTCACATCTTAGATGATCTCACCACTTGATATAAGAAACACACTCAACATCTAGATGACTTATAGTTCATCTTTCACAGGTGTTGTCAGTACAATATCCACTTGAACCCCCTCAAATGCGTATTTTGCATCACCACTGGATGCCTCCTTGGGTTCATCATTTCCCAATGCGGAATCACCGTCGACCCCTTCAAGGTCCAAGCCATCACCGCAATTCTACCACCTCAGAATTTACGCCAACTCCAAAGCCTCCAAGCCAAAGCTAACTTTCTACACTGCTTTGTCCTCGATTACGCCACTCGTGCACACAATTTCCTTCTCTTATTGCATAATGATATCCCATTCCAATGGGATGAACATGCCAAAACCTCTTTTGATGATTTAAAAGCAGCACTCTCCAACTCCCCCTTGATTAGTCCACCCGACTATAATTGCGACTATATCCTCTACTTATCGGCCTCAGCCATCTCAGTGGCAAGAGTCCTTGTCCAATTAGGGGATGATGGACGTGAGCACATAATTTACTATATTAGTAAAAATATTTTAGGACCACCCCTGAAGTATAATCACGAGGATAAAACCACCCTTGTAGTTGTCCTTGCAGTCCAGAAACTGTGCCATTACATCCTACTTCGCACTACCAAATTCGTGGTAGATTCCAATCCCATGCAATACTTTCTTAGTCACCGACAAATTAATGGAAAATTTTCCCGATGGATTGTCATCCTTCAGGAGTAAAACCTCAAATTTTCAACACCCAAGAGAAAGAAATCCCTCATCCTTGCTGAACTCATTACGACCTTTCCCTCAGATACTACTAGTTCACCCGTCAATATAGACTTCCCTAATGAACACGTATTTTATATCCCCCCGGATGATCTCTGGTACGATGATCTCCTCATCTACCTCTGAACACAGAAGTTTGGACCTCATCTCTCTAGAGATGATCATAAGCGCATTCACCATCAGGCCCCTTGATATCTCCTTATCGGTGACATCTTATATCGATGAGGGGTTGACACCATACTCTGCCGATGTTTGATCATTGACGAAGCTGACAAAGTTCTGAATGATCGCCACAATGACGCTTGTGGTTGTCACCTCTCAGGGATGTCCACCACCTAGAAAATCATTTGAGCGAGCTACTTCTAGCCCACATTGTTTCACGACTGTATCCATGCCATGAAATGATGTGACAAATGCTAGCTTTATGCCCACAAAGCACGAGTTCCACCTGCTCTTCTAAACCCTGTCATCATCGTCGGCCCCTTTTGCAAATGGGGCATTGAATTCATGAATTGTAACCCTCCATCCAATAATGGAGATAATTACATTATCCTGGCAGTTGATTACTTCACCAAGTGGGCTGAAGCCATGCCCACCTTCAACAACACCAATAACACCATAATGCATTTTTTATTTAATCACATCATCTCCCGCTTTGGAGTCCCACTATAGTTAGTCTCCAATCATGGGAAACACTTTGAGAATGAGATCTTCGTCGAAATCTCCTCCCAATTAGGCTTCTCCCATGAGTTCGCCTCCCCATACTACCCTCAATCCAATGGACAAGTAGAGGTGGTCAACAAGGTCCTTAAAACCATGTTGCGGCGTATTGTTGACAAACATAAGAATAATTGGCATCATATGTTGTTTTCAGCACTATGGGCTTATTGCACAACAGTTAAAACTGCCACTGGTTTTACACCCTTCCATCTTGTCCATTGGGTCGAAGCCACTCTCCCCATTGAGTTCAAAATTCCCACCTTACGCACTACTATTGAGATTTTTGCTTGGAGGAGGGCGCATGAGTTAAGAGGACTAGAAGCTACCTGGTAGCAGATCTGCTTGGAGGTTTTGAGCTTTGACAGTTTCAGTGGAGAGGCAGCATAGGAGAGGACATTCTGTGGAGGGATTTCTTCATTGGGCTGCAGAGGAGCTAGGGCGCTTCATTTCAGTGCAGAGGGCAACAAAGGGAGAGGGCACACCACATTTTGGGCACTTCTTCCTCTAGTTCTTGTTGCAAGACTCATGAGGAGCTTGCTATGTATACAGGTTCCATTGTATTTCATTACTTCTTGTATCTCTTGCTTTGATCATCATTATATAGAAATATATCCCAAACTGGTTTTCCCCGGGGGGGTTTTATCCAGGGTCATGTTGACCAAAATACCTGTGTCAAATTTATGCATGTTTAGAAGTGTAGATCAGCATTTTAAAGTTCAATATCTAGAGGTAGTGTTATGTGTTTTAAGTTATAATGCATGTGCTAACATTGAGATAAGAAAACACTTGCAAGGGCACCTTAGAAGAGCACTTAAGCTATAAAACATTGAGCAGAAAGTAACATGACTTTTTGTTGTCCTAAAATAGCAAAAGAAGACATCCAAATAGTTGAAACTTAGAGCCATACTAAGGTCAAGGACAT
>JZKD02S2284242.1:17602-34716 GCA_000966675.3 Picea glauca | reverse complement strand
TTTTCCCTCCTTGTTGGATTCCACAACATAAATCCGCACAAAATCACAACTTTATGTTGTTTAAATTGCATTTCTAGACGCAGAAATGGAATCAACGTGCTAAAAATCCCCTATAGCATTGAGATTATGTCCAGAAAATGGCAAAAACGTAGCATATTTAGACTCGGCGGCAAGGCCACCGTAGTTTACTTGGTTGGGACTATGCCTTACTCCTTCGTTTCATTTATTACTTAACAATTATGTTTGTTTCTTATACTTAGACAATTCAACAAGTATAGAACATCCATACATAGTAACAACGAAATGCAAGTGGGTGGGTGAACTAGCCTAATACCTGAAATCTTAATACAAAAGCAGGAGTGTGCTGAGTCTAAAAATCGTGCCACACCGAAGATACAGTTACAAAGAGATTTCACTCAAGCTTACACCAAAACCTGTGCGAAACATACAACAAACTTCATTTCGTCAGCTTGCAACCTTCTTTGTCATCGCATACATAAAGCTACATGAACTCTTCACATTCGTGCTTCATCCATGAGATATTCATTACTGTTTCCTTAGACCATGCGACTTGTAATCACCACTACCTTGGCTGATTTCAGATCACATCTTTCCTTCCAATTTGTTTTCCTTCCAAATGGCCTTTTCCATAGTGCATATATATGTACCTAGCCTAGGAATTAGCGCAGCCCATGCCTTGGAGTTGACTCATCATTTGACATCTTGTCCACTTTGAATCTTGGGCTGAATTTTTCCTAAGGGGTGGGTGTCCCTTGGGTGAGTCGACCAACTCACCCAAGCGTTCCCTTTTCCACCTAGCCAAATCATCATTTTCATTGGGTTCCTAGGTCGTGCCCTTGACCGATCATTCAACCTCTTTGCTTGGCTAAGCATTTGTCACACGTCTCCTTAGTTTCTCCCCTTGGCACGTCGAGCGCCCAAGGTGACCGGGCTCAACCAATCTTGAGTTTTCCTTCTGTTAGGTTGGACCAAGGTCCTTCTTGCCGAAGCACCCAATTGAAGCTCTTCGGTAACTTGTCGTTTTGGTGGAGCGCTCATTGCTTTGTTCAGTGGAGCACCCATCTCCTACCCATGTTTCATCATTTACACATCTTAACATTTTTCATAAGAATCCTTTGATAAAAAGTTGTTCCTTGGCACAACACGTGCCCAAGCAACCCCAAATTCCCCATATATGAAGATCCTTCGTCTCTTCATTTGAGCCAAGCGCTCTTCCTACTTGAGTTGTCCATCTTGGTTTGTGGTGGAGGAGCGCACACTCAGGCTGGATGCCCTAGGCTTGACAGATATGATTTTGTTAGGTGAGTTGAGCTAGCCAACATGCAGAGCATCTCCATAACTCTCAACGTAGTGATTGAATTAAATGTGGTACACATAATTTGGTAGAGTGGTGCAAACACCATGCTTTTTGTGATCCTTATAGTCCGCTCACTCCATCAACACAAATCCTTGTGGCATAAGACTTCTTGTTTTTGTCTTCATTCTCTCACTCAGTGTTGGACACAGAATCATAGTTCTTTCTTCTTCATATGGTTGTAGCCCCTACTGTCTAGTATGCCAATGGGATCTTTTGAGTTTTAGCTTCTATATTTGATGTTATTTGGAATGTAACTTCTCTTGGATCACTATTACACTGAAGGCATATGATGATGGCTCTATTTGCAATGCTCTGTTACCATTCTGGTGGCTTGATTGATGAGTTGTAATATTCATTGGAATACGCAACAGTCTGTAAGCATATACATCCCTTTCAACAATTTTCTACTATGACCTCATGCTAGAAAAAAGGCAAAGGAAAACTGTAACTGCTCGTTCTTTGAACTTGGCAATCAAGATTAAAATACCAATACTTGTTAAATAGTAGAAGTCATTTCTTAAAAAAATCAATGGATTTTACCAACCCACCGCTCAAAACATTGTCTACCCAATCAAATTAAGTGTTGTTGGTATGTGGATGCTATTGACCATGGTTGAGGTGAATGTCCAACAACCAAACAATGTTCTATAGCTACACACAACCTCCAACGGATGTATATAGGCTTATGGGTGAGACAAAACGTCCAACAAAGTAATTAAATCGACCAACAAGGTAATCAAACATCCAACTACGAAATAAAATGCCCATGGGGATATAAAATCGCCTAGGCATCAAGTAAAACACATAGGGAATGTGAACTTGCCCAGGGGATGTAGACTTGGCCAGGGAAAAATTAAAACACTCAGAGGAATGTGAACTCGCCCATGCACAAAATAAAACACCCTGGGGATGCAAATTCGACCCAAGCAAGGAGAAATTCATCCAACAATGTCTAAAAACACCTAAACAAGAAGAAAATCAACCAGGAAAGTGAAATTTGACTCAGATAAGAGAATTTGTAGCCTGGAGAAGTGATAAATTCATCCAACAACTAAAAAAATGAAATTAGCAACTTCCTACTTAATTGCAACAACTATTTTTTAACAACCATTGATCTTAGATTCAATGGATGATGGACATTTAAGAGTTGTTGGGGTTCTTCATTTGCACAAAGAGAATGATCTCTCACACCATAACATAACCAAAAAGTAATTCAATTTAATATAAAGAAGAACAACATCAAACACATTAATCAATCACAATGAAATTGTGCATTTTACCCTGGAAACCCAATTGGGAAAACTAGCTTCGAATGCAGGGCTCGGTGTATTATTCCGACAATCTTTGGTTATAATGCTTTCTTGGCTCATTGTCCATTCTCCTCTTCATTGACAAAATACCCATTAGGAATAAAATTACATGAGAAAATAGGGAGAAATGAGGTAATGGGAAGGCCAATGGGATGACCTTTCGTTTCCCATTCCTCAACCTATTCTCTCCTATATATATATATATATAATTTTATATAGTTAATTCTCCTTTTTCTCTCACATTCAATTTTTCTTGCTCAAATTTACATTTATTTTTCTTTTACATAGTTTAGATAACCTTCATAAATTGTCGAATTTTCTTGCAGGAACTCATTCTTACCCATTCATTTGGTTCGAATCTAATTCAAACCACACCTCCTCATTGAGACACTTTTTGGTCTCCAAAAGCTCAAGGAAACCAATGTGGATCAATGTGTCTTCTATATGCTACTCTAGAATGTGGCTTTCAATCTAGCTCCTTGCAACAACTCTAAATCTGGTTCATGGCTCTAGCTATTAACTCTGGTCTTTGGATATGGCTGTAGTTTTGGTTGCTGGATCGCTTGTTCCCACAATAGAAGTATGCTCTTTGAATATCAATTTTGATCAATCTATGGATTCCAACTGTAACATCCTCACTATAATCCCCATTTTAATTAATGCATAATGTAGATATGAATGTGGTTACATCTAATCTACCTAATATGAAAATTGTGTTTATGAATTTAATATATAAAATGTGATGATAGCTATTGGGGGATGTGTTTTCCATAAGAGAAGGGATTGTCTAGGAGGGGTCCAAGGGGGGAATTATTTATGGGTATTAATTCAAACCCACTTTCCCGAATTTTATTATCTTTGGGAAAACCTTCTATTTTGTTGTTGAGTGTTCCCAAAGCCAATCATTAAACTCATATAAGAGGGTGGGTGTAAAAATTCACATCCCATAGTTATTGCGAGCATGAGGTTTAAATATAATCAACATTGGGAAGAGTGAGCAATCAACTAGCTTGGGGGAAGAGGAAATTCGTATGGGTAGAACACAGTTTTTACAAGAATTTTTTTGCACGAGAAACAAGTAGAGAACATGGAAGAAGAGCACTAGATCTGGAGTAGTCATGGAGGATGAATTTTTGACAGTTTTTGGAGCTAAATACTGAAGAGTCAGGTTGTCAAGCCCAAAGACTGAACTCCTATGTGAGTTTCACTGTAACAACAAGTGATTATTGTTGTTTTCCCAGTAGTTTTTTCCTAGCAGTGAGTTCCTTTGAGTTCCCAGTAGTGACATTCCTAGTTACCTATGCCAGAGAGACCTGGATAAATGAACGATGCATCCCAATTGACTGAGAGCAGTGAAGGGGCACATTCCTTGGGTTAGGTGAGTCGAGAGGAAGAAAGTTGGAGAAATCTAAGATAGCTATAGGAGAATTCTAGTGGGTTGTGGGAAATCTGAGTTGTGAGTGGACATCGAGAGATACTCTTTTATTGTGGATTCCTAGCCCCATCTCAGGGGTGACTTGTTGTTGAGATATAGAACAAGTCTATGGTTGGGTAGAATGTCCATCCCAGGCAGCTAGTTGAAAAATTGTTTTAAAAAGATAAGTGTTTATCTATTTTCTAAGTTAATTTATGAGTTTAATTGCTATGCATTTTACTCTTTGAATGAGAATGATTTATATGTTGTTGTACATGATTTTATTTGTTGAATTCATGTCATTTCAACATGTTGTATCTGCATATAGTCATGCATACCTAAAAATGGTTAAATTTTTTTATATGCGTAGTTGATAAGCGACATGAATTTAGTTAGTAGAAAAATTTCAAATTTATGTGTATTCCATGTAGTAATGTTCCCTAGTTAAGTTGGGGGATGTTACATATTGGTATCAGAGCTCAAGGTTCAACACTGAGCTTGTATGGACCAAGAGCTAGTGTGAATTGAGAAAAATTCGTTGTTGCAGATTTAGTTCTATGATGAATTTGGGGGAAAATGGTGAACCAAAGTGAAATCCATGAATTTATTGGTAGATTCAAGTTTATTTACCTCAAAATAGTCAAAGAAGAAATTTATGGCATCAATCTGCGAGTTAGAAAGTCAAAAAGTTGAATTTGGAAGTTGAATTATTTATTTTCATGGAAGCAAATAAATTTGGTGATCGATGACCCAGATTATTTCGACCTAGAGAATCGATGATCAAGATTTCGTTGATTCTCCAGGTGGAAATAATTTGGGCCGTCGATCACTAAATTTCGACATGATTTCGAAAATCGGGTTTCGAAAAGATATTGGAGTGGGGCATGAGGTTGAGTCCGAAGGAAGAAACTGATGGAACATGCTCGAGAGAAAGAGAGTCACTGATCTTGATCAACATCTCTCTTAGTAGTTCGATTCCTCAAGGAGTGTTTTCGGAAAAAAAAAATCATTCAGGAATTTCGTGGGTAACTTCGCATTCCAATGAAGTGAGTCTGACTGAGTTAAAGGTTGAGTAGTTGAATATTTTAGATAATATCTGGACCATTGGATGTAGAATATGTCAGTCGTTGGATCCTTCATAAAGGTGTCTTCATAAGGGTCCATTCAGAAATCCTGGTGGTGGTGTTTTGTTTCTGAAATAGCTTGTCTGACTGAGGTAACCAATGCGCAGCTTAGGAAACTGAGATGATCGGGGCTATTGGTCAGGGTGATTGTTGACCATATAATCTATCAGATGAGCATGGCATCTCAAAAGGGTCAAGGGTGAAAGAGAATTCCATGTCATCTTTCCATGTTAGTATGCCATGTCGAGTGACATGTTAGCAAGGGTAGGCAAATCAGAGAGTTCCACGTGACAATCGGGTACAGGTGGGACTCGTAGTAGCTTTTGGTAAAGGTAAAAGACTCAAGGATGAATCATGATTGTTCGTGGGGAGAAGATATTGGATCTCAACCATCTATTAGGGATCAATGATCAGAAGGGAACATTTTAGAAAGAAGTGTTTCTGAGTGTTTTCAGAAAGAAGTGTTCTGAGGGGTTTCAGAAAGAAGTGGTTCCGAGGGTTTTTGAAAAGGAGATTTCGAAAGGGTTTTGAAAGGAATGTTTCTGATGGAATTCATAAGGGGAAGTTTCTGATAGGAAATGTATGAAGGGGTGTTTCCAATAGTGTTTTGGACCACATATTTTCAGGACGATCTGTGTACCCAATAACTTGAACTTTCCGATGGGAAAGGTCTAAAAAAGAGTTTCCGACAGGCTTGTGAAGGTTTGGCCATGGCTTGGAAATGTTAGGATATTTAGACACTAATGATTTAGTTAAGATGTACTTGGTATAATGTGTCGTTAGGTAAAAGTGTGTTTCTTTATTATGCATTAGTATGCACTTGTAGTTAGGAAATACGATGGTCACGATATGTTCTTGACATAAAGTGATCTGATGGTTCATATTCTCCTCAATCTTAATGACTACATTGATTTGTTGGTTAAAACCCAATTGGTCCATGATCTCTATTTAAAGATAATGGAGGATCATTTTTCGATGATCAATTGTGAGAAACTCTCTTGTAAAATCTCTTTGTAATTTTTTTTCTTTTGCATTAATAAATTGCTCCAAGTGGCCGCATTGGATGGGGCTGTGGATGTTTCCCCATAGAGATTTTACCAGGTCAAAACATCTATTTGTTGATATTTGATTTGTTTGTGTGATTGGTTATTGAATGTGTTCATTCTCTATTGGAATACCTATGTTGTCGAACATGGTATCAGATCATGTTTGAAGACCCGCTCCCATTATAGATCGATATCGTGAAGCCGAGTTGCCTCATCTATGGATTCTACCATTTTCATAAATTCCTAGGATGAGAGGATTGTTCCATTGTGTCTGGAGTGCTCGTTTAAGTTAGGAACGCATTTCGTTTCACTCGAAAAGGTTTATGTTTTCCCAAGATATGGCCATTTCAGTCAGATCCGGAGGTACAAAGCCTGAATACGCCCTTTTTAAATTTTTGCAGAGTATTATTGCAGTTTTATTTAAGTTTTATATATATTTTTATGGGTTTATACTCTTTTATATTTGTGTATGCTATTTTCCCCGCACCCTGTGTGATCTCGAAAAATTAGAAATAGATAGGAAAATGTGCATTTTCCAGGTAAACTAACCGAGATATAACCCTTGTTGTCATCGAGAAGATAATTTTTTTTCTAGTGTGGAAAGAGTTTTTTATGAGAATGCTCTCCAAGGCCATCTTCTTCAACAACAACAACAATAACAACAATCCCGATCTTCCTTTAAAACAATACAATATGTTTTTCTAGCTCACTTGGTTAAAAGTTGTCTTATTAAGTAAGAGGTCTTGAGTTCAAATCTATTTTTTGTTACTTTTTTTTATTTTTAAAGTTCATGCATCCATTGTAAAGTGTAGTTCACTTCAAGTATAAAACTGAATCACTATAAGTAACTTTAATATTTTATATTAAATTTATTTATTTTGCATGCAACTTTCTTTTATAAAGCAACTTCATTGTAAAAGTGATCCCCACTTCTTTTAATAAAAGTGAGTCACTTCATAAAGCAACTTAATTGTAAAAGTGAGGTTATTTGGAAGGGTATCACTACGTGGACCAACTTCTACTTTTCATGTGACTCTTTGGTTATAGTTTATGTTTTTTTTTTAAATGACATAACTTTCACATCTGAAGTCTGTTTTGAGTGCTGTTTTTTTAAAACTGCCTAATTTTTCGAGATCTTTCCATCCATATTATCAGTTTTAGTTTCTAAATCCATATTATATTCATATTTAATATGGTTTCTTCTGGTGACATTTTTCTTACCAGCACCAACTACTTCCAATGGAAATCCCATATGGAGAATTTATTAAGAAGTAAAGGCATGTACCAGATTACCTTGGGAAAGGAAAAAGAACCCACTAATGATGAAAAAAAATTCAAATGGGCTAATAGGAATGACGAAGCACGTGGACTAATCAAAATGTCCATCTCTCCTGATTTAAGGTTCCACCTTCAAGAAATTGATGACCTCAATAAATCTTGGGAAAAACTTGTATCCGTGTTTGGTAAATACAATATTATTTGAGCACATAGGTTAGAAAATCAGATATTGACTTTAAGTCCAAATGATTTTTCTTGCATTGAAGACTATATATCTAAGTTTAAAACACTTAGAATTTTATGTGAAGAGTCTAACATAAAGCTGGATGAAGAGTGTTGCATCTATATTATTCTTTCTAATATAGGTAGTGCATATTCTGTGTTTGTATCTACCTTTTATGCCATGAGAGAGGATCTAGGGAAATATTATAAAAAACCCACGCTTGAGTCCTTTTGTGATTCTTTGATTAGAGATCAAGATAAGAATGTACAATTTGGAGTGATCAAGGCTACAGGTACCTCCAACAAAGCCTTAGTAGCCCAGTAGAAAGATAAACCAAAGAATCCTAAGAAGCAACATACTCACCATAACAATAAGAAAAAAAGGGGTCCCAAACCCACTCATACAACTTCAACTCCTAATGTTGACAAAGGACCAAAATATAAAATAAGAAGACTAACAAACATTGTAACTTATGTGGGAATGATGGTCATGATGAGTCCAAATGTTTCAAGAAGTTTCCAACTTTAGAAGAATCTATGAAGAAGCACAACATCGGTATTGATTCCACTTCTTCTTCTTCTTCTTCTCATGGACATGGACTTTCTGCTTCTTGTTTCTCCTTCAGTGTAACTTCTACTTCTTCTTCTGATGAGTGGCTTATTGACTCTGGAGCATCTTATCATATGGCATAGGAGAAAGCCATATTTTCCACTCTAAATGAATGTAACACCAAGAAAATATTTGTTGGTGATGATAGATATCTTAGTGTTGTAGGATATGTGACAGTTTAGGTAGATACTATTCACTTCAATGATGTAATATGTGTTCCAAGTATTTCTTGTAACCTTCTATCAGTATATCAAATCACTCATTCAGGTGAAGGTAAAATCGTAGAGTTTTCACCTCACCAATTTGTAATCAAGGATATCAAAGATCCTCAACATGTTCTTGCCACTGTAATCGTTGATGATATTACTAGGTTGTACAAGTTTGACAACTTTGGGTCATCATATTTTCCATTAGTTTTTGTTGCTCATAGTGATGACTAGAGAAAACTTTCGTATGAGTGGTTTGGTCATCTAAACTATCACTCATTTCAACAACTATATAATCAACATATGGTGATTGGTCTTCCTCTTGTTTCATGCAGAGATGGTGTTTGTGTCGGTTGTGTTCTCAACAAACATCATCAAGATAGTTTTGACAAACATGCATCTTGGCATGCCTCAGGCCCTTTGCAGCTTGTTCATTATGACTTGTGTGGTCCACTTTCTTCTCCTTTTTTTTGGGGGGGTGCAAGTATTTCTTAAATTTCATTGATGACTTTTCCAGATGTAATTGGGTTTACTTCTTAAAACTTAAAAGCGAAGTTTTTGATAAGTTTCTGGCCTAGAAAGGCCTTGTAGAAAAGCAATATGACAATCAAATTTAAAGGTTAAGAATAGATAATGGAGGCAAATATATGAACAATAATTTTACAAGTTACAACACTACACAGGGCATCCAAATGAAACACACTGTTCCATATACACCACAACAAAATGGTTTTGTTGAGAGAAAGAACTGCACATTAAAAGAAATGGATAATTGCATGATCCAATATAAGGGATTAAGTCTAAAGTATTGGGCGGAATTCATCAACTGTGCAAATTACATATTAAATCCCACTCCCACAAACGCTCTTAAAAATATAACACCAGAAGAAGCATGGACTAAAATTAATCCTAATGTAAGTCACTTCCATGTATTTGGCAATATAGCACGGGCTCACATTCTTGATGAGAAAATGAAAGCATTGTAGCCTAAAAGTGAGAAGTGTATATTTGTTGGTTATTCTGAAGATGTCAAAGGTTACATACTTCTTCAACCACGTTGTAATGAAATTATTATTAGAATAGATTTTAAATTTGATGAAAATCTCTTGGCCCGCAAGCCTAATTCGACTATTGTGCCTTCTTTGGCATGTGAACCATCTTCAATGTTTGTGCCTTCTTATGATCTTATTCTAGTTTCTTCTTTAGATGATGATAGTGGGGATGAAAATAAATCTCTGTCTTATCACCTTCCTCCAGATGAGTCCATTGAACCTGAACCAACACCAACACCACTGCTTCCTAGATGGGTCTGTTCAACATGAGAAGAAATTAGTGATCTTTTYGGTGATCCTTGATATCAATGTCGGACATGTTCACAGTTCCAACGAGCCTCCTCTCTCTTGGCTCAAGTTTCAAAGACTCATGATCCAGATACATTTGCAGAAKCTTCAAGTCRTCTAGATTGGGATACAACAATGAATGAAGAGTATTGTTCTTTAATGTCAAACAATACTTTGGATATTGTACCTCTTCGAAAGGAAGAAAACTTTTCAGATGTAAATGGGTCTACAKAACTAAGTATGCATYAGATGGAAGTGTTGAAAKACACAAGGATCRGTTAGTTTCCAAAGGATTTCCAAAGTTGAAGGTATTGACTATAATGAAACCTTTGCCCCTGTAGCCAAAATGAATTCCATCTGCCTTTTTCTTTCCCTTGCTACCTCACATAAATGGGAGGTCCACTGGATGGATGTTAAATCCTTCTTCTTGCATGGGGATTTGCAAGAAGAAATCCTGAGAAGATAGAGGACATTAGAGGATGGCCATCACAAAGAAATGTGGAAGAGGTAAGATCATTTATGGTTCTTGTCGGTTACTCACAAAGATTCATAAAAGGATTTTTAAAGATTGCAAGTCCAATCACTTCTTTGCAAAAGAAGGGAGTGAAATTTGAATGGACTTCCAAGTGTGAAGATAGATTTTAGCAACTGAAATACATTTTTACAAGTGCATCAATCTTGAATATTGCGGACCCGGATGAATTTTTTTGGTGTGCACTGATGCGTGCAAGGAAGGGATCGATGTATCCTCACTCAAAAGGATCATGTTGTATGGTACACATGACTTGTAATTAGCATCCATTGTTCATGTGTTTAAACAATGGAGACATTACCTTATGGGGAGAATATTTTAGCTAAGGACAAACCACTGTGGTCTGAAACATTTGTTTGGAAAACCAATATTAAATTCCATAAAAACTAGATGGCTAGAATTTCTTAGTGAATATGAAATTGAAATTAATCACATCAAAGGAAAGGAGAATCAGGTGGTCGATGCACTCAGTAGAAAAAAAATGCGATGCATATGAAATTCATCAACATGTACAACACATATTTAAAAGACATAATTTTAGAAGCTACAAATTCAAATCAACACTATTTAAAAATAACATTTAAACATTACAACAAGGAAATTTACAAACAAAATTTAAATATTATGAGCTGCAAGAGGATGAAATACTCATGTATAGAGGGAAAATATATTTGTCAAATTCTGGTGAGATAAAAAATACAGTGTTGAGAGAAATGAAAATTGTACCATACGTTGGACACCTAGGATATCCGAAAACAATTGCAACTATGGGAAGCCAATAAATTTGTCCAGGAATGAAGAAAGAAGTGGCTAATTACATAGGCAAGTGTCTAGATTGACATAAGGTAAATACATAGAATAAACATCCATTTGAGCTATTACATCCATTTCCCATTCCAGAATGTAAATGGAAAGTTGTTACGGTGGATTTTATTACTAAATTTCCCAGAAAAATGAAGCAACATGATTCCACCATGTTGGTGGTGGACAAATTGACAAAGGTTGCACATTTTATTCTTGTGAAGACTACACACAAGGAAACAAATATTGCAGAGATCTACATGAAGGAATTTGCTGAGCTATATGGAGATCCTAAGGAAATAGTTTCAGATAAAGATCCATAATTCACATCCAATTTTTGGAAAGGTTTGTTCAAAGGATTTGGGACAAATTCAAATCTCAGTATGGCGTATCACCCAGAGTTAGATGGGAAAACAGAGATAACCAATAGAATCATTGAAGACATGTTCATAATGTATGTGATGGACCAACCATCAAAGTGGGAAGATTATATCCACTTATTTGAATTCGATTAGAATAATGGGTATCAAGCCTCATTGAAAATGAACCCATTTGAATCATTGTATGGAAAGAAGTGTAACACACCAATAAGTTGGGATAACCCAACAAATAGAATTGTTATTGGGCCATATTTGTTGAAGGAAATGGAAGAGAAGATGATAAGAATTAGGAAGAATTTAAAGGCTACCCATGACAGACATAAAAGCTATGCAGAAAAGATCAAAGTTTTTAGAGATTTTGAAGTGGGTGAACATGTTTTTCTAAAAGTGAAATTAAAAAAAAGTTTTCTAATATTGGGTTGTTGACCAAAGTTGGCAGCATGATATTGTGGGCCTTGTGAGATATTAGAAAAGATAGGGCCATTTACATACATGCTAGAATTTCCTGCATCCATGAGAGTGCATAATATATTTCATGTATCATTATTAAAGAAATATGCTTCTGACTCTAACCACATAATTGATTGCACTATGATCCAAGTGGAGAACGAAGGGGATTTAATGCGCATCCTGAACCAGAAAGTGAAAGTGCTCAAGAAAAAATCAATCAACTTGGTAAAGGTCTATTGGAATTGCTACAGTCTTGAAGATGCAATGTGGGAGCACGAAGAAACCATTTGGGAGGAATACCCACAAATTTGACAATTTTGAAGGAAATAGAAGCTAAAAATGCAAGACTCCATTTTTGGGAAGCTAGAGTTCCTGAACCACATCTAAAAATTCTTGGTCACTTGCGGTGACAACCCTAATAAAATAATGGTGTATCCCGATGGACAAAGAGAAATGAAGGGGGCACATTCCTTGGGTCAACAGGTTGAGAAGAACGAGAAAATATAGTTGGAACTATTGTTAGATTTGTGAAATGGATTTATTTTTATTTTTATAAATATTGTGACGTAAAATTGTATGTGTTTAGGCATGGTGTTGTTCACCAAGGACGATGCACAATTGTAGGGGAGGAGAAATGTAAAATCCCCACTATAATCCCCGATTTAATTAATGCATAATGTAGATATGAATGTGGCTACGATCAAGCGATGTAATATGCAAATTATATTTCTGAATTTTAGTAAATAAAATGTGATGCCAACCGTTGGGGGACATGAACAAAGACTGGGGGATAAGTTTTCAAAGAAAGGGAGTGTCTACAAGGGGTAATTAAGATGAAATATTGGATCACGATGAAACCATTTGGGAGGAATACCCGTAAAATTTTCAATTTTGAAGGAAATTGAAGCTAAAAATGAAAGACTCCATTTTTGGGAAGCTAGAGTTCCTGAACCATATCTCAAAATTCTTGGTCACTTGCGGTGATAGCCCTGATAAAATAATGGTGTATCCCAATGGATTGAGAGAAATGAAGGGGGCACATTCCTTGGGTCAACAGGTTGAGAAGAACGAGAGAATATGGTTGGAACTATTGTTGGAGTTGTGAAATGACAAAATTTTTATTTTTATAAATATTACGATGTAAATTTGTATATGTATTTTGGCATGGTGTTGTGAACCAAGGATGATGCACAATTTTAGGGAGGGGGAAAGTAACATCGTCACTATAATCCCCAATTTAATTAACGCACAATGTAGATATGAATGTGGCTACGACCAAGCGATGTAATATGCAAATTTTATTTCTGAATTTTAGAAAATAAAATGTGATGCCAACTATTGGGGGAAATGAAGAGAGATTGGGGGATAATTTTTCCAAGAGAGGGAGTGTCTACGAGGGGTCCAAGGGGGGAATTATTTATGGGTATTAATTTAAAACTACTTTCCTGAATTTTATTATCATTAGGGGTAACCTTCTATTTTGTTGTTGAGTGTTCCCAAAGACATTCATTAAACTCATGTAAGGAGGTGGTTGTAAAAAGTCACATCCCATAGTTATTGGGATCATGGGGATGAAGTAAAATCAACATTGGGTAGAGTGAGCATTCAACTATCTTGGGGGAAGATGAAATTCGTATCGGTAGAAAAGAAAATTTTTATAAGAATGTTTTTTTATGAGCAACAAGTAGAGAACGAGGAAGAATAACATTGGAGTTGAAATAGTCATGAAGGAAGAATTCTGGAGTGTTTTTGGAGATAAATAGTGAAGAGCTAGGTTTTTAGGTATGAAGAGTGAAATCTTGTGTGAGTTTCACTGTAACAACAATTGATTGTTGTTGTTTCCCTGGTAGTTTTTCCTAGCAGTGAGTTCCTTTGAGTTAAGTAGTGAGATTCCCAGTTACTTGTTCTAGAGAGACCTGAATAAATTAATGGTGCAACCCGATGGATTGAGAATATTTAAGAGGCACATTCCTTGGGTTGGGAAGATAGAGAGGAAGAGAGCTAGAGAAATTCGAGATAGTTGTAGGATAATGTCAGTGGGTTGTGGGATATATGCGTTGTGAGTGGACAGTGAGAGACACCCTTTTCTTGTGGATTTGTATCCCCAACTCTGGGGTGATTTCCTGTTGAGATCTAGAACAACAAGTCTATGATTGGGTGGAATGTCTATCCCAAGAAGATGGTTTCACAATTTTTTTTAAAATATAAGTGTTTATCTATTTTCTGAGTTAATTTATGAGTTTAACTACTATGCCTTTTACTTTGTGAATGAGAATTATTTATATGATATTGTAGATGAGTTTATTTGTTTCATTCATGTCATTTCAACATGTTGTAGCTGCATATATTCATGGGTATCTAAAAAGGTTAAATCTATGTATAATTTGTAGCTGGTAAGATACAAGAATTTAGTTAGCATTTTTTTTTTGAATTTATGTGTATTCTTCATAGTAATGTTCTTCAGTTAAGCTAGGGGACGTTACAGGAACTCTTAACTCAACACTCATTCACATCTCCTTCTATGTCTTGGAGACAATCCATATTGGAATTCATGAAGACAAGTTGACTGCTTGTCTTCTTGTTCAATGTGATCCCAACATGCTACCATCATGCAACAACTCCTCAAGAAAATCTTGGTTGTATTCCTCTACTAGGATCATTTACTTCTCAACATGGAAACAACTCTCTTATGTATGTGCATTCCTACAAGGATTTCATGTTCTCAAAATACCCCCAAGTTCATTGACATTCATGAGGCAATATTCAACACATGTCAAAGAGAGAGCTCTTCGAATGCAATATCGAAAACAAGAACTGGAATGTGGTTTCCCTTGGTGCAAACCTATTGTTTTTCTTGATTGTATTGTTTCCCTATTGTGCTATTTTGTCTTCTTGGACAAATTTTTCCCCTTGAACTGGAGATGTAGGCATCTCTTCATATTTTTCAATATTCAGTCTCCACACTCTTCTCTTTCCTGTGTCCTTTCTAGGGTGAAGATTTGAATGAATTTTCCAATACTTTTCTTCCCAATGACCACTCAAATTGTAGTGGTGGAAAAATTTCTTGGCGTTGTGATATGAACTACTCAAGATACTCTTTTTCTCCATGTGAATTTGATTTTGTTGTTGGATTGGAGAAGTCTCCTCACCATTCTTCCTCTAAAATCAATATGATTTGTGGCATGTGTCTTTATTCTCCTAGAAGCATGCCTCACGATGAACTTTCTTTCCATAGCATGAGCATGCCTTTGCGTACCAACAACTGGCATTATTATGGCCTCTCTTGTTCCAGCAGTAACAAACAAGGAATGTCTTGTTTGAGACAAACTTCTTGGTATTCTTATTATTATTATTGTTTCCCTAGTTGATCTTCTTTTTACGTTCCATGAGTGTATGTGTAGGTTTATTATGTGATCTCTTCTCATCACTTCCCTCCTTTAATCTGCCATGAGAAGGATGAGGTGGTAGTGGGATGCCATCTTCACTTACCATTGTTATTCCTTCCCCTAATGATCCATATTTTTTTTGAGAACGAAATGAAAGAAGAGATACTACAATGAAATACACATAAATATTTCTATAAATAGATAAATACAGTAATACAATTTCTAGTAATCCGCGAAAATGTACAAAGACTGTAAAAATACAGAGTGAAAGACACACTAGAATGGTGGTAGCTTATCTCTGAGAAGAGATGTGATGGATAATCACATTCGCAAGAACAAGAACGTTATAATGAGGCTCCAAAGGCCTTTTTAATATAAGTGAAATCCAAAACCCTAACCCCAAAACATGAAAAACCAAAAGGTGTGCGGGCCCCGATGGGGGTAGTTGATACGTCAACTTCCTAGGGGTGTAACTTTTGCATACGATCTCCATTTGGGGCTCTTGATACATCGTTGGAAATTTCTAACCAAGAAGAAATATTTTTGACTGACCCAAGTAAGTGATTTTGGCAATCAGTGGGCCCCAAATCCAAAAAAAACATCGTTTAGGGCCTCAAAACAGCCCCGGAAGTTTGGTACCTGAAAAACTGCCAAGATGGAAAAACAAATTTGAGCCCTTGGAATAGGTGGCTGGCCACCAATATTCAGCTGGATCAATACTCCCTCCTTAGGAAGCAATGGTCTCCATTGCGTTGAGTTCACAGGGGAGAGAGGGAAGTGTTTGCTGAATCTGGATCTTGGTGAGTTTCTTGCCTTGTTGGAGACATCGCGTTGCTCTGTTTGTGGAAGGCTGTCACGAACCTGCTGCTGGCAGAGTTGAATCTGTAAAACCAGTCGAGCTACTAGAGATGATTATGTGTGGAAGGAATTTTTGTGCTTTTCTGCAATCTTGTCGACCTTCTTTTATTGTATAGAATGTGCTTGGTCTAAGATTGTAGTGGTTGCAATATCCTTATGTTCACCTTTTGAACAGATTATGAAGAAGCTGAATTTTTTAGTATGAGATACTACCTTGCAGCACTATTTAGATGGAACAGTAGTTGGAACTACCTCTGGTATTCTGTAGAGATTACCCCCCAAAGTAAAAATGACACTACGGGGTCAAGACTCATAAACAACATGGTGCTTCCACATATATGGTTGTCCCAAGAGAATATCACAAACATCCAATGGGGAAACATCACATAATACCTCATCCTTGAAGGGTTGGATTTCGTATGACAATCGACACTGCTAGCTGACACAAAGATCTTGTCCCTAACGAAGCCACTCGATGTTGTATGGTTGCAGGTGTGGTGTTGTCGACAATCCCAACTGTTTGATAGCCTCTACTGAGATGAGGTTCTTTTGGCTTTCGCTATCAACAATAAAATGCAACGGAGTCCACTTCACCCACATCTTTGAATGAAAAAGGCGCTCCCCCTCTTCGGGATATGTTGGTTCTTCTGGTTGAATTGTTGCAGTTGTGACAATAACAATGGGGTTTACATAAATAATATGTCTTTTACCATTATTTTCAGAATCAGATTCTGAATTAGGGATTGACTCCTTGTCTTTGATCTCAACCATCAATGAAT
>JZKD02S2284231.1:16903-28421 GCA_000966675.3 Picea glauca | reverse complement strand
ATCACCAAGACCTACATGAATCATAAAAGACAAAAATTTTATATGAGTAAATAATTAATAAGCAAACAAGCATGCATTTAGTTATGTAAAATACTCTAGAAAAAATTTAATTTGTTGCATACCTTAATGATATTCTCTTTATTTCGAGAATAGGTTATTCTCTATTGAACAGGGCCAACTACGTGAAGGTGGAAGCTCATATGGCCCCTCCCCCCCTCACATTGCTCTCAATTCCCCATACCCAACAAATGATTTTTTTATATAGAAAACAATAGACATTAATGCATAACTAGGATAGTCATCAAAACATATGAACATATAAACATTGATAAAGATCCAAAAACATGTCATGAATTTATACATCTAATTTTTCTTTGATTTATGCTTTTTTACATTCATAAAATTGACAATTGGGATATCATCATCATCCAAGGACATTGTATTTTGTGGTCCCAGTCCTTCTATTGTTTGTGTGCGCTCATGTACCATACTTCTGGTACATCACTGAGAAGGGTTAGCTGGCATATGTTCAGGGTCGTGAACTAGAACAACGAAAATGATCATATCGATATGTTGAAATATAATTGAAATAACTAATTCATTGTTTTGATTAACATTACACTATTGCTCTTTACCAATCTTTGTAGCTGGGACAGTTGGTTCGTTAATTTCCTGTCCACTTGTTTGCTCTCGCATTTCACCCTCCTGAGCTACATGCTCTTCAATTTTGAGAAGATAATATATAAGTATAAGTCATGAAATAAATATCTACAATCACAGTAAATATTTGTAATTTTGAAGCATACATACCAGAATGGGTACTCTACTCTATAGTATCACTGGACATGTGGACCCTTGTATGATGCAGTGTTTGCTAAATATCGCTTGATTCACTACTACGGTAGCACTGTTGCTTGAAAAAAAACACAAATACTTAGTTAAGGGTGATATAATAAAATATGAATAGGCTTTACAAGCATGCTACTGCGGCTTCCTTATTCATTTGATTTACCTGCGTGTCTGGGGAGATAGGAGTCTGGACCAAGATTTTTCTATATTCAATAACACTTTTAAAACCATTCTTGTAGCCAAGCTTCAGGTCCTCTTCCGTGGCAGCAGTGTCGAACATATTTAACTACAATGCATAACACCATTAAAAATATCAATACCAAAAACATATATTTGTTCGCTACTGTTAAATAAATATTAACCACAGTTAATCATTTAAATCTTACTATTCGGGCTTTGAGTTTTTCATAGCCACCCTGGCCTAGTTTATACAGGTCATATTTTTCCACTCTGGAATTTGTTTCTTTGCATGTGTCTGGTAGCCTACATATGGAATTTTTGAAAAAAATTAGATATCGGAATTGTTACTTAAAACATGAAAGAAAAACATAAATGCTCATATTTCACTAATAATATGACATGTGTTGTACCTTGCTTGACCAGCTCGTGGTTGTCGTCCTTGTTTTTTAAACAAGTTCTCCTTTGCATCCTCTATTAGCACCTTCCACTCTTTCTTGGGAACCATGGGAGGGCGCTCGTGCTTGAGGTTTATTTGAAATTTATCCCTATACTGGGCCCTGGTGTATTTTAAATTCTCGCTGGCCAACTTTGTAACCACTTTCTTATTTAAAGTGTTGTCGAATAAGTTTACCATGTGATCTATTAAATCATCTTTATTTTTGCTATCTTGGTCATTCCACTGTGTGCGAATGGTGGGGCCAAAAATCTCCAATGCTTTGTCATGTAAGTTTGGATAGAAAAAAGTGTTTCTTGCAGTAACGTGTTATCCATTAATCATTTAATAATCTCAACAAATGTCCATTTCAGTTTCATGAAAAACATGAATCAATTAATGGAACAATTACTTGCAATCTTCTGAATCTTTATCGGAACACATGTGTCATCCACCAGAAAGGTCACATATAGCGACCCAGTGATTTTAATTCGTTCTATTCCATGCAGAATAGTATCTTGTGCACCTACACTATGTTCCTCTCTAGAGTCATCATGTGGAGTCCCAGGCTCTGGCATGTCATGTCGGTCAAAATCACCTCACTCATCAATGGATTCTAGGGGAACCTCAGGAGGCTCAAAAATCCTCACTTGCAGTTTGTATGTTGACCTTTTTTTTGCATTGGACCCTCACTACTACCTATAGAAATTGTAGGATCAACAGGCTCCCCACGAACGAGGTTTAAAAACTCCTACAAACAGAAAACAAATTCTTTATCAGATCATATACAAAATATAAAACTAAAAAACGGATATGAAATTTTCATAGCTAATAAAAATATGTAAAGATGCCACCTACCCCAAAATTAGTTATTGTAGTTTGTAGCTCTACAATTCTTTTCCTGTCCTCCTGTGTCAGGGGTCTTTTCTAATCAAACCTAGATATTCCATGTTAGCCTTCTTCAAGGCCTTCATTATAGTTCTCATTGGGTTTGTCGAATAATATATTTCATCCTCATCAATATCCTCTGTGGGAGCCTGGACAGATGTTGACACAATAAATCAATCAACAAAAGTTATGAAATTCACCTCTAACATTAAAAAAATGAAATATTGCAGTAATATCAGAAAACAAATAATGAAATTTTAGAAATTTAGTTGTTGTAGTCATAAGTTTTTACTGTATTTAACATTTACCTGGTGAGGCACTGCGGGTTCCTTTCCATGGTCACCCTGAAGAGATGTAGCGGCTGAAACTCGAACACGGTCACCCTGGACATAAGTTGAAACAATAAATCGATCAACAAAAGTTATGAAATTCACCTGTAACATTTAAAAAATGAAAATATTGGAGTAATGTCAGAAAAAAAAATAATGAAATTTCAGAAATTTAGTTGTTGTAGTAATAAGTTGTTAATGTATTTAACATTTACCTGGTGAGGCACTACGGGTGCCTTTCCACGATCACCCTAGAGAGATGTGGCAGGTGAAACTCGGACATGCTCACCCTGGACAAAAGTTGACACAATAAATCAATCAACAAAAGTTATGAAATTCACCTGTAACATTTAAAAAATGAAATATTGGAGTAATATCATAAACAAAATAATGAAATTTCATAAATTTAGTTGTTGTAGTCATAAGTTGTTACTGTATTTAACATTTACCTGCTGAGGCATAATGGGTGCCTTTCCACGGTCACCCTGGAGAGATGTAGTGGGTGATTTTCTACCACAATCACCACAGATAGATGTTGACACAATAAATCAATCAATAAAAGTTATGAAATTCACCTGTAACATTAAGAAAATGAAATATTGCAGTAATAACGGAAAAAAATAATAATGAATTTTCTGAAATTTAGTTGTTGTAGTCATAAGTTTTTAGTGTATTTAACATTTACCTGTTGAGGCGAACTGGGTGCCTTTCCATGGTCACCCTCTCCATATATTTGATTTAAGTTGTAATCGATCAACAACTGTTCACCTGGAACTACTGTTTTTCTTGCACATACAAATATACGATTTCCTTCGCGTGCCTAAAATATGCAATTCGGTTTCTTAGTTGCTTCCACTGGTCATGTACTATTTATAAATCCCACAATGTTTCCAGTAGCTTTTGGCCTTCCATCAATAAACATAGTTGCCCCTTTATTTTGATTGTTATCTAGTAGTTGTATATAATTTTCGGTAACTTTGTGTCTCTGCATACTTTGCGGATATCAGACCAACATCAACCAATGATTGTATTTGTATAATGGTCCAACATACTCCATCAATTCAGTTACAGTGCCATAGCTGACCTTTATTCCATCCATGTAAAATAACCCCAATCCATGTAAGGATGAAGGAGCAATGCGATACATCCTCCCATCAATGAAGAAATTTGTGTCCACTTCAGGTAGCTCCTTAGGTGCCCATCATTTCACTAGATGTTTATACCTCAAGGGAAACTTAATGTCACCTATGTTCTTAGCATCATAATTACATGACCCTTCGTTGGCAAAACAAAATTGCATGCGGGTACAAAATATTTTCCTTACCTTTTCCAACCTAGTTGATCTAGAACCGGTAGATCTAGTACAACACGTATCACTTTCAACCTCTCTTACTATATCTTGATCATCACTCGAGGAAGATAGATCCGACAGATACCTATTTGGTGGTACATACACTCTTTAAAAGTAGAAGATAAGTTATCATGCCAATATATGTTTTCGGTACCAACACAGTTGCATATAGTTGCATTTAGTTGCATAAAGTTGAAATTGCCACACCTAGTTGCATTTAGTTGCATTTAGTTGCATAAGTTTCATATAATTCCATAAGTTGCAATATAGTTCCATAAGTTGAAATAAAGTTGTGTAAGTTGCATAAGTTCTATAAAGTTTCTTAAATTGCATAAGTTGCATGTTCCATAGTTGCATATAGTTGCATACAAAATTGTTGCAATATAGTTGCATATAGTTGTATAAGTTGCAATATAGTTGCATATAGTTTCATAAGTTGCAATATAGTGAGAAAATAGTTTCATATAGTTTCATTTAGTTGCATAAAGTTGAAATTGCCACACCTATCCGTCATATAGTTGCATATAGTTGCATAAGTTGCATATAGTTGCATATAGTTGCATAGTTTCATAAGTTGTGTAAAGTTGCATAAAGTTGCGTAAAGTTGCATAAGTTCCATAAAGTTACTTAAGTTGCATAAGTTTCATTTTTCATAGTTGCATATAGTTACATACAAAATTGTTGCAATATAGTTGCATATAGTTGAAATATAGTTGCATATAGTTGCATAATTTGCAATATAGTTGCATATAGTTGCATAAGATGCAATATAGTTGCATTTGACCACTCACCAGTATTTGATAATATAGTTGCAATATAGTTTCATTTGGAACCATTGGTATGTTTTCATAATAAGAATAGGTCTCAAGGTGTGTACAATGACTAGAGAGGAAAAAAGGGTCCTAAGGTCCTAAACATAGTTGCAATATAGTTTCATAAGTTGCAATATAGTTGCATAAGTTGTATATAGTTTTATATAGGAACACTATGCGAATAATTGTCTTTGTCCCTTGAAACAAAAATTGAATTCCTTTGAGAAAGTAGAGAACCCATATGTTGGGGTCTTCCATGTCTTGAAAATTTTCAAGGAGGGAGGATCCACAGAAAGCCAAGAGAAATATGTGACAAGACTTGTCTATGTGTAGGCCAAACTCAATGGGAAGTCAATGGTTGTGATGGTGGATAGTGGGGCCAATCATCACTTCATAAGAGAGGATACTATGAAAATACTTAGGTTGCAACCCGAGCCAATGTACAAAAACTTCAAAGATGTCAACTCAATCATAGAGAGAATTTTTGATGTAACCAATGACGTCTCATTGAAACTTGGAGATTGGAGCATATTTACAAGTTTCATCATTTTTCCCATGGACAATTTTTAGGTTGTGTTGGGGCAGGAGTTCGTGAGAAAGGAAAAGGAAATGCCTATTTTGAACATGGACCATTTATCCATGTTCTCGGTCTAGAATCCATGTTTGGTTCCTACCATGAGGAAGGAGGCACATCGATGTCTTCTTTACAGTTGATTGTTGAGAAAAATCAAAGAAGACAACCTTGTGGGGATGAACATGGAAGATGTGGGGTGATGGTTGGATGACCTAATGAAGTAAATGAATAAATTTTAGTGTCGATGGAAGGAAGGCTTCTCAATGTTGAAGACATGGTGGGATATTTCAATAAGGTAGTGGATGGATTGGAAGATGCTTGTTTGAACAAGTTTAAATTCATGCAACAAGGATCAAAAGATGTCACATAACACAAAAGTATGGTGACTCTCCACTGATCATGTTAGTACATATTAGAAATGGGATATATGGAACTAACAACCATATTCCTTCACCTTCACACTAGATTGCAACACATTATCTCATGTCATGATGTCGGAAGTGAAGCCTTTCGGTGCCTTGAGGAACGTGCCTTAGTAAATTTGAAGGCTAATGAGAATGTAGTTGGGTGACTTGAAAGGTTGTCGACGGAGTGTGGACTTTGTCATGGAAGAAAGGAAGAGTTGTGGGATTGACGATATTGTAAAAATAAAGGGGTATTTGAGCATGAATATGTGAGTTCTTGTTGCTGAAGCACAATGTTTGGACTAGCTACCCAACTAGCCAAAGTCATGAGGGGATTCAACACAAAAAATCATGAATGAACAAGTAAAATTATGGATGCAACAATAAGTCAACAAGATGTGACACTTCATGGATCTTCCTAGGGGAAGGTTGTTTTGGAAACCATTGTAGGCGACAATAGTTTCCAAGTTGGAGATGAGATCTGAAAGTATATTTAGATGCACCATGGAGATCTTGTTCAATGTATGTTTCTAAGGATAAAAATATATTAGAGTGGGGGAGGTTGTAAATCCCTCTACGAAATCCACCAAGAATAGGTTCTCCTTGGGAAGACTTGGGGGCGATTTGTTCAATGAACAGAAGAAGCGATATGAAAGGTTGGGTGCATGATAGTCTTATAGGTGTGGGAAGGAGCACCTCCGATGCACACCTAAAGCATGAAGACCCAATGGAAATTCACCTCACACACCTTGCAATGGATGAAAAAGGCTTGTGTTACATGAGAACATGGGTGGAGTGGCTTGGGAATGACTACACAAGGAGTGGACCCATCCGCCCTTGGTGACATGGGTGAATTAAGGGGATCATCTTGACCTCCCTCTACACCAACGATGAGTTGGAGTCGGATGACATAATGGGAGGAAAAAAAAGAAACACACCAATTAGAGAATGAACACACATATAAAGGAATGAGTAGCAAAGGAAGTGGAACACAAGGATCATCAAGAAGATATCAAGGAGCATGAGTTGTTCAATAGAAAAGTGAATCAAATAAACAAGGGAGATTTCACTGATAAAAATCATAAGTCAGAGGAGGGAGCACCATGGGGTGAACCAAAGTCTTGTAGTGACTTGGGAAAGTGACTCTTGAGAAGAGGAGAAATGGAACAAGTTTGTGGTTGGAACATATTGGGTGGACTGTAGGATTGTGAAGAGTGTTACGATGGTGAAATCTGTTGGGGTGGATTTGTGCAACTGGGAAGAGTGTGAAAATTGGATCATCTTGGTGGATTTCTTAATTTATTCAAGACCGAGCCTGGACCAACCCCTAATATGTTGTTGCAGAAATTTACTGAGATAGGAAGGAATGAGAATGAAACTGTCAGAGAGTTTAACACTAGATTTGAGAAGTTGCTTCAACGAATTCCTAGCAATATTTGCCCCGAAAGAGATCATCTTATTTTCCTTGGTACCAAGGCCTTCCTAGGACATGGGTATGCTTTAAATCATAATAATGGCTATTTAGACACCATATGGGCACCATTCACAGGTTTTATGCATCATAGTTGGCTCTCAAGGCCTCTAATAAGGAACTTAGAGCCATTAGGAGGATATAGTTTCATTCATAAGTTGCATTAGGAGGATATAGGTCACACATTCATAAGTCACATATAGTTGCATAAGTCACATATACTAGTTGCATAAGTCACATATACTAGTTGCATAAGTTGCATTGTTGCATAAAGTTGCATGTTGCATAAAGTTGTGTAAAGTTGCATAAGTTGCATTGTTGCATAAAGTTGCATGTTGCATAACGTTGCATAAAGTTTCATAAATTTGCATAAAGTTGTGTAAGTTGCATTGTTGCATAAAGTTGCTTAAAGTTGCATAAGTTTCATTAATGTTGCATAAAGTTGCATGTTGCACAAAGGTGCCTAAAGTTGCATAAGTTCCATAAAGTTTCCCTAAATAAATCTTCTTGATCTTAATTTATTCAAGACCAAGGCTGGAACAACCCCTAATATGTTGTTGCAACAACTTACTAAGATAGGAAGGAATGAGAATGAAACTGTCAGAGAGTTTAACACTAGATTTGAGAATTTGCTTCAACGAATTCCTAGCAATATTTGCCCCGAAAGAGATCATCTTATTTTCCTTTATACCAAGGCTTTCCTGGGACATTGGTATGCTTTAAATAATAATAATGGCTATTTGGACACCATATGGGCACCATTCATAGGTTTTATGCATCATATTTGGATATCAAGGCCTCTAAGAAGGAACTTAGAGCCATTAGGAGGATATAGTTACATTCATAAGTTGCATTAGGAGGATATAGGTCACACATTCATAAGTCGCATATAGTTGCATAAGTATCATATACTAGTTGCATAGTTGCATAACTTGCATGTTAGATTTATTTCTGCCACTCGAGTTAGAAAATCCATAAAGGGAATAGGGTCCAAAGAAATATAATGGAGAATATAGTATTTGCAAGATATGTGTGTGTGTGTGTGCATGCACACCCGTCGCACTATGGTCTAGAGGCAATTTGAAGTAGTTGCCATAACGATGACCCAAGTTCAATTCATGGTGAGCTCCCTCCACACCTAGATGCTTGTTGCCTCTTTGTTATAGCAACATATAGCCACAAATATGTTAGCAACCTAACCACCCTTGATGTAGAGGGTTTTTTCTTATCATGAAAACCTCTCCTTGATAACAAATAATAGTGGAGAACCCACATTGCTACCATGCAATATATTGGAGAACATAGAATCCCTGAGGGTTAGCTCAAGCATTCATGAGCCAAACATGAGATCTCTCCCCTAAAGTGCATTTGTAAATATCTACAAATGTGATCAAATTTAAAGCTTCCATATCATTATCTCTTACTTCTATCAAGAGAATTGTCTTAGGAGAGTTTTTTTCAAGTGAAATATCTTAACATGGTCCTCTAATGATTTGTCCTTTCTAAGTCATTTGGAATAGTTAATCTTTTGAGTCTCCATATTTTCAATATTCAGTGTATTTCTCTATAAAAAGATTCTTCATATTTTCCCATGTCTAAATATTATGTATATCTAGACCTATGAACCATTTGAGGGATATTTCCTTCAAAGTAGAGTGGAAAATTCTCAGCTGGTCCTAATTATTATATTCATAAGTGTTGCAAAGGGATTCAAATTCAAGGATAAAAGTGTCCAGGACCTCAGTGATCATTCCATGAAATTGGGGAAGAGATACTAGATTTGTTTTTTCATTCTTACTTGCTGCCCTATCCCCAAATTCTTCGACACTTTCTTCAAATATTTGTTTTGGACTATATTCAATGGTTATTAACTTACACTACTCCCATGGGGATTTTTTCTTCTCACGGCACAATCAAGGGGATTGGTCATGTGTGAGTTGTAAAAAATTATGGTTAGGGTTCTTCAATTTTGAAATTGATTATGAGCCTAGTGCTAAGGGTACGATTGGATCATTTTAAAAGGATGAATTAGCATTTCATAAAGAATTCTATCAAGCATTTCATCAAACACTCTATCAAGAATTTCATCTAACAATTAGCATGCACACTCAAGAGATAGGAGAAAGAAGTCAAACCATTTCCTTCGGTCATGTACCCTCCTCTAGTGAAAAACTGTGTGTCCTCCTCCTTTGCAAATCCATGTGCCCTCCTCCTTTGCAAATCTGTGTGCCCTCCTCTACAAATCCGTCTGCCCTAGCCTCCTCTGGTGTGACCTCCTCCCGTGTGCCTCTCCCTCCTTATCCTCCTTCTCCTCCTTCTCCCCCTTCCACTCTGCGTGCACCCAGCCATGTCGTAGCCTCCTCCTGTGTGTGTCTCCCTCCTTCTCCTCCTTCTCCCGTCCTCCTCTCCATTCTGTGCTCCAAATCCGTCCTCCTCTCCCTCCCTTTCAGCCTTCTCCAAATCTGTGGATTGTGGTGGTGAGTGTTCCAAATATGCACACGGGTGTATCTTCTCCAAATCCGTGGACTGTGGTGGTGAGTGTTCCAAATATGTGCATGGGTGTATAGACGTGGTTGTAATTTCATGAAATGTGTTTTGTTTTGTTTGAATTTTTTTTTTTTTTTAATTTTTTTTATGTTGTTTAATTTTTGTTTTTATTTTTTGTTTTTTTTATATAATATATATAATATATAATATATATAATATATTATATTATATATATATATATATATATATATATATATATATATCATATTATATATAGGCCTAGGTTTGTAGGTGATGGGATTATTGGGATACATGTTCATTGGATTAGTGGATAAGTGAAAGTAGTGTTTATGAGGGAGTGGGATAGGTATTGGTGGGTTAATAAASTTAGTATTAGTCTATATAGTAAATMTAGTCAATATAGTTAAGAGAGATTAACCAGGGTCAATAATGGTCAACCATGGTCAACAATTATCCATATGGTCAATGAAGGTGGAGGGTTAATGAGTTAATGGCATTATTGGACTAGCAGGTTTCTGGGTGATGGAGTTATCAAACTATCTAGTCAATGGATTAGTAGATAAAACATAGTGTAATGTTTGTGCTTGATTATAAGTCTAGGGGTTGTTGGGTCAATGTGATTAATATGGTGAAAAATGACATCCAATTACGGTGCACCATGGTCAATAGGGTTGATAGTGGTAAATGATGGTCAACCACAATAAATGGTGGTCCTTATGGTAAATGAGGGTCAAGAGTTAACGGGTTAAAGGGGTTATTATCTTAGGAGGTTTGTGGTTCATGGGATTATATAAAAAGTTAATATTGTCAATAGAGGTTAACCACAGTCAACAATAGTCAATGGAAGTCGATAGTCGTCCATATGGTCAATGAGCATGGAGGGTTAATGGGTTAATGGGGTTATTATGTTAGTAGGTTTGTGGGTGATGTGAGTATCGAGCTAATCAATGCATGCTTTTCGGTGAGAAACATAGGTGTTAGTTAGTAAATTTTGTTAATATGGTGAACCATGGCACATATGGTCTATAGTCAATATGATCATTAAAGGTTAATCATGTTCAATGATAGCTATAGTGATCCATATGGTCAATGAGGGTATAACGTTGATGGGTTGATGGATTTATTAGGATAGGAAATTTTTGGGTGATTATATCATTGAGTAATGTGGTTAGTGATGAGTGGATAAGTGGGCATAAAATTCATGGGAAAGGAGACTGGGGTTTGGTGGGTCAATGCAATTAATATGGTGAACTAGGATCAACTATGGTCCACCATGGTGAATTATATTGACAATCGTAAATGATGATAAACCATGATAAATGGTGGTTAATATGGTAAATGAGGGTCAAGGGTTGATGGGTGAAAGGGATTATTGCATTAGGAGGTTTTTAAGTAATGGGATTATCATGACACACAATCATGGATTAATGGATAATTGGGTACAATGTTCATGGGTGAGTGACCTAGGTTTTGGTGGGTTAATGCAATTAATCTAGTGAACCATGATCAACTATCATCCACCATGGTCAACAATTGCCAAAATTGATCCATATGGTTAAGGAGGGTGTAGCATTAATCATTTATAAAGATTATTGGTTTAACAGGTTTGTATGTGATGGAATTATCAAGATAATGGTTAAATAGATAGTAGATAAGTGGGCACAATTTTTGTGGGAAAAACACGATAGGTTTTGGTGAGTCAATGTGGATAATATGGAG
>JZKD02S2284220.1:0-15320 GCA_000966675.3 Picea glauca | reverse complement strand
TATGTGCGGGTTAGGACCTTAACATGGTGCTAGCATGCTCTTGATGAGGAAAGAGGATCCTCCAAGAGAATATCAGCAGCACAAAAATACAAATTAATTCCTTGAAAATATAGTGCACCCATGGCTTGCTTTTATAGCATAGCTTTGAGGTATTATGCAACCAATTCTTAGTGTGAATAAGGAGCCCTTTAGGGCACCTTTAGGGCACCTTTAGGTCTTTAACCAGCCCCCAAGTCTGATTTAGCCAAGATTTGGATGTCAAATCGACTTGGAAACTGAACTAGAAGTGGGTGGAAGGCTGACCAATATCATAAATGCATCGTTTTGAGGTGTGTGCAGCTTTTTGTGTCCACAGTCACGCATCGAGCGCATGTGCTCTTTTTCTATGTTATTTGACTATTGCGCATGCTCGTGCGCCTTGTGTATTTTTAGCGCATGCTGATTTTATTGCTGGTTGTATAGTTTTGGACCTTTTGGAGATGCATTTTTGGTCCATGAGTGAACTAATGAGTGTTTTGAAGAAGATGGATTCTTGTAACCATTTGCAGATGAAATTTTAGTGATACAAATGTCATCATGTGTGGTCTATCATAATATGAGTTTGTCAATGTGATGCATTGTGGATCAAAAAAATAAATTTGGGACAAGCTTAAAAATACAAATGATGGTGATGACAAGGTTAAGAAGGAAAAGCTCCAAACTCATAGAAGACAGTTTGAGATCTTGAAAATGAAAGATGAAGAAAATGTTGTAGCCTATCTTCTCCATGTGGATGAAATTTTCAAGACCATCATAGTACTTGATGAAAAGACTGAAGAACCAATGATTGTACAAAAGGTGTTAAGGCCACTGCCCTTAAGATTTGATGCCAAAGTTTCCTCCATGTAAGAAATGAAGTATATTGATTCATTAACAATGTATGAATTGCATGGGATCCTCATGGAATATGAACTGAGGATAGAGAAATAAAACCCATCAAAGAGAGAAGCAACCTTAAAATATTCAAATACTACAAAGAAAAAATAGCACAAATGAATCAATAGCTCCAACAATGAATCAAATGCAATGGAATCCCATTTGTGAGGAAACTCAAGAAGAGATCTGAAAAATATAATGGTAAGATGCAATTCAAATGATTTAACTGTGGAAAAGTAGGACATTTTTCTTCTAAGTGTCCATATGCAAAGGATGAAAGTAGTGATGATGAAGAATACCATACTATAAATAAAGGGAGAAAAAATCATCAACACAAAAAGAACCACAAATGGGACAAGCATGAAAAAAAGAAGAAATATTATAAGAAGAAGAAGAATCTCCACTCAAAATGGGTTAGTGACTCGTCTGAAGAAAGAAGTGAAATAAATTTATATAGTGATAGAGAAGAAAATCTCTTTATGGCAATTGAAACACAAATTGATGAAGACAAAGGGAAAGGAACGGTGGACTCAAAAGAAGAGAAAAATGATGAAAAATGTGGGGAAGTGGATCTTGAAGAAGAAATCATGTGTTCCTTAAGAGAAATAAAAAATCTTAAGAAAAAGAATTTGAAACAAAAAGATCAGTTGCAAAAATATGAAGAAGAGGATCGTGATTCAAAATCCAAAATGTCACAAATCCTTGAAGAAATAGGAAATAATATTATGAACCTAAAGGTTTAATTAGAATAATCGAGAAGGATGGAAGAAGTGGTGAGAATCTAGTTGAAGAAAAAAAGAATAAAATTGTGAAGAGCTAGAATCTGAAATTGCTTCCTTAAGAAACGAGCTGGAGAAAACAACTATTAAGTTGAATAAAAGCTTGAAATTTGAAAAGAGTGCTACAATATTAGATGATATCATCAATTGTAAAAGGTATCCATTCATTAAGACAAGTCTTTGATATGATGTTGTTGTTTCCTCCCTACCTACACCTAGCCTTTCTACAACCAGGGATGTTTTATTTTTTGTGGGTGGAGATCAGACTATTTTTCCAAAAGAGTAACCTATTATTGTTTTTGCTGAACAAATTGATGAGTTTCATGTTCCTCACATGGAATAATTTGAGCATACATATGACATTTTTGTTGACATGTTGGCTTTTTATACTCTTGTAAGTGAACCTGACCATGAGCCTACTTCCTCTAATCATCCAGCGCAACAATTTGTACCATATCATCATCCTCACCATAAAAATCAAAGGAATAGAAATCATGCTTTCAAATCTTTGTGGAAGAGACATGAAAGACATAATTGTGGACCACTTCCAACTACCAAGATAGATTTTGTTTGAATTGATGGATGGTCGTGCAATCATTTGACCAGATGTATCATCGATTGTACAATCATGCAACATTCCTCTTACTTATTGATGATTTCATTGGAAGTGGTAAGCTAAGGATCAACCCAACATGATAGTCAATTGGAGTTTCTACTAAGTCCTTAAGTAGAAGCACAAGTTCAAGAGGAGAATCCCTTTTCCATTGATTTCAAAGTGGGATAATTGATGATAGGGGGATAATTCTCTCTATTCCTAGGAGATTTGCAGACAGGGGAAAAAATATTTTTATGCATGGTGGAATATCTGTTTCATTGTAGGATTGTCATCAATGAAAAAGGGGGGGATTGTTGGAATTGTTGTCATTTATGTCAAAGGATTAATGGTTTCAGTAATTTCATATTACAACATTACAATACACACATAATTTCAAATATTGATTTATATCTATAACTTTACAAGTATATTAAAAAGGGGTGCATGTGAAAAAGTAAAAAGTGAAATGGTGGTTTCAAACCCATGGTGTTTGGGGTATTTTCCCATGGTGTTTGAGGTATTTTCCCATGGTTTGGGGCATTTTCCTATGGTATTGGGAATTAATTATGTAATTAAGGGACATTTCCCTCATGAATGGATATGAAAAAAGTATAAAAAGAGAAAGGAGTGAAAGAAAGAGCTTGTGTGAAAAACGGACTAGCAAAGATTGAATTGTGAAAATTTAAGTTTCAGGTCATATTGGCATTTTAACAATAAAAAAATTTCTAGGACATTTTAGACCATGTGATGTTGTAGAGACATAGATATATCTTGGTGTACATGTGGTAAAAATCTCATATGTTGGTGCTCTGTACTTTTGGAGATATGCCCTATGGAAGTTAGGGTTCCTAAATGCTCCTGAAATCAATTTCAAATAGGTCATCTTAGCACTTTTACTATAAATTATTTTATGTGATGTTTCAGACCCTAATATTTTCATATACATATAATATGTATTGGTGTACATGTAGTAAAAACATCACATGTCATTTAGCTATAATTTTGGGGATATGCCCTATGAAATTTAGGGTTCTTGAATGCTACTGAAATCGATTTCAAACCGGTCAGCTTGGCACTTTCGCTATAACTTATTTTCCATGATGTTTAAAAACCTAATACTTTGCATATATAGAGGATATATTTTGTTGTACATGTGGTAAACATATCATATGTTTTTTCACTATAATTTTGTAGATATGAATTGTGGAAATTAGGGTTCCTGAATGTTCCTAAAATCAGTTTCAAAAAGGTCAACTTGACACTTTTTCTATAACTTGTTTTATGTGATGCTTCAAACAATGATAGTTTTTAGAGACAAATGTGATATATAGGTGTACATGTGGTAAAATTATCAGATGTTGGTTCGCTACACTTTTGGATATAATCCATGTGGAAGTTAGGGTTCTTGAATGCTCCTGAAATTTGTTTCAAACATGCTATCGTGGCACTTTTTCTATAACTTATGTTCTAGGATGTTTCAGACCCTAACATATTGCAAAGAAAATGGATATATCTTGGTGTACATGTGGTAAAAATATCAAATTTTGGTTCACTATACTTTCATAGATATGCTCTATGGAAGTTAGGGTTCCCGAATGCTCTTGAAATCAGTTTCCTTGGAACTTTTTCTATAACTTATTTTTCAGGATGTTTCAGAAATTGATAGTTTTAGAGATAGATGAGACATACAAAATTACCTTAGGTACAAGTTTCATAATCATATTTTAAAAATTGGATATGTGTCATGTTGTACAAGTTCGTTCTTGGGAAGAGGCCCAAAATAGCAAGCTTTAGGAAAGTTGCCATTTGGAAATTGAAATTTGTGTCATACTTGGTAAAGGAAAAAATACTGAGAAAACCTAGTGAAGGAAGAATCAATGAGTAGACTTGGTAAATGAAGAAGCAATGATCAGACTTGGTGAAGGAAAAAATAGAAAGCAAACTCGATGAAGGTTGGTGGAACTTAGAGATTGATGTATCTTGCTAAGTTGGTGCTTAGCGGTGGGGATTGATGTCTCTGGTAGATTGTTTTCTATGAATATATATAATATATTAGTGTCTCTTTCTAATTTTTTTCTTAGTGGTAGGGATTGGTGTCTCTAGTATATTAGTGTCCACAAATATCTAAAAGAGATTGGTGTCTCTTGCCAAGTTGGTGTTTAGCAATGGGGATTGGTGTCTCCATGATCCAGATTTAGGAGCAGAATGAATTGATTAACAAACTAAATAAAATACATAGAGAGATATGGAGTATAACACAAATATCTAGTGAACAATATCTTTTATAAAATAATGAAATAGGTTGAAACTGTAAAACTGTAGAACTGAAACTTGCTCAAATGGTGGTAGCTATCTTTGAGAAGAGATGTGGCTGCTATGCGTATATATATGAGAAGAATGGATTACAATGAGGCTCCATAGCCCTTTTTGATATTACTCATGAATTCCAAAACCCTAGACATCCAAAAACCTAACCCTAGAAGGTGAAACGCGAAAAATCATGTGGGCCCTATAGGTAAGTTGGTGTAATTTGGTACCTCAACTTCCTAGGGTCATAACTTTGGCATACGAACTCCGTTTTAGGTGTGTAATAGCCCGTTGGAAAGGTCTTTCAGCGCAATACACATTCCTCCATCATATTCTAAATTATTCTACATTTTGACTATGGTGAGCCAAAAAAACAATGTTTAGAGCCCCAAAACAACCTCAAAAGTACAACAAGATGTGCTGACATGAAAACATACAAAATAATCTAGTTGGATTAGGTGAGAGGCCGCCTGTATCCACCTGGAGTATGTTTGGGGATTCTAACATCCACAGAAGTGTAGAACCCACAATTACAAAGCAATACATAAGAACATGCTGAACAAAAACAGACACGAGGAGCTAGTTGGAATAGGTGGGTGGCCACCAATATCCGACTAGATCAATCCTCCCCCTTTAGGAAGAAATGGTATCCATTGCATTGAGTTCCCCCATCAGGTGAGGAAAATTCTGCTGGATTTGGCCCCGGGTGAGACACTTTCCTTGTTTTAGGACTTGCTCGGCTTTGAAAACCAGATAAAGATGGATTTGTTGTTGGCAAGTGCTATTGACCTGTGTTTCCATGATCTGATTAGTGGATGATTGTTCCATGCAGTCAGGGTTGAGATCTGTTGGTGTCAATTGTTCTGTGATATCATAAGTGTCCAATAATGGTGGAAAATATGGTCGAAGGAGGTCCACATTGAATATTGGATGCATACCAAGGAAGAGTGGAGAGTTGAGATCAAAATGATTTCTACCCACAACCTTGGTGATAGTGTAAGGCCCATAACGAAGTGGGATAATATTATTATGGGGCCTGGTGAGATGCTCCTTCTGTAGATGTAACCAGACCTTGTCGCCAACCTAAAACTGGTGTGGTACCCTATGTTGATCATGGTGCTTCTTGTACTTAGCATTGGATTTATGAAAAATCTACTAGACCTATTGGCAGATGTGGTGAATCTGCTCAATGAATCTGATGGCTTTGTCGATCGCAAACTATTTAGGGGAAGAGTCTATCTTTTCGATGGAAAGAGGGAGTGAAAAATCAATGGGTCCCAAGGTTTGGAATCCCAGACCCACCTGAAATGGGATATGTCTAGTGGACCTATGAAGAACCTTGTTGTAACTATGTTGGACATAGGGGAGACTCTCGTCCCATGTATTTGGATGCTTAGAATTGTACATGCGAAGGATGTGCACAATAATCAGATTGATGAACTTTGTTTGGCCATCGGTTTGGGGGTGGAAAGCAGCAGATTTTGTGATCCTGGTGTCCAACAGAGACCAAAGAATTGACCAAAAAGTGTTGAGGAACCTATTGTCTCAGTTGTAGATGATGGTCTATGGTATCCCAAAGTGGACCCACACTCATTCAAAGAATATATTGGTAGTATATTCCGCTGTGACATTCTTCTTACAGGCTGTGAGGATGGAAATCTTTGAACAATGATTAACTACCACAAACACGCAGTCATTTCCTTGCTTGGTGGATGACAAGACAAACATGTAATCCATTGAGATGGATTCCCAAGGCTTCTCAGGAATCGGAAGAGGTGTATATAATCCTTTACTCTTGATGGTTGGCTTGGAAATAGAATAGGAAGTGTAAGATCTGATATACCTGTTGATGTCCTTTCGAAGTTTTTGCCCATAAAATTATTTCTGAAGAAGGACCACATTTTTCTCTACGCAAAAATGTCTTTCCACCTGACTGTAGTGGGCTTCCCAAATCATCTTTGCATGTTCTCTTGTAAAAACACAGAGATGGCCTAGATGGCATAAGAGTTTGTCCTAAATGTGAAAATCAGTGATAGTTTCACCTGTACCCAAGAGCTGATATGTAGTCGCGAAGTCTGGATATTGCTGATAAAGTTGGGGCCACTCAAAAGCTTCATTTCCATAGGAATGGAGAACAGTGTTGAGTGTAGCCACAGGGGGAAATTGAGGTAGTCAGCGACAGGATTGAAGATACATGTATTATACTTTATATTGATATGAAACTACTTCAGGTACGTGGACCACTTCTGATGGCGGTAGTTCTATAATTTTCTATTTGTCTATATGAACTGTAGAGGCTTGTGATCAGTGTGTATGATCGTCTTTTTCCCTAAAATGTAATGTTTCCATTGATGTCATTCTTGTACAATGGAATACATTTCCTTATCATAGGTGGGGTATTTTCAAACAATATCGGAGAGTGTCTCACTATGGTATGCCACCCGATGCCCGTGTTGAGTGAGAACTCCGCCCACAGCATAGTCAGATGCATTAGTATCAATCTCGAATGTTTACTATAGATCATGCAAGGAGGGTACCAGAGCTGAGAAAAAGAGATGCTTCAGATCATCGAATTATAATTGTTTCTTCTTCCCCCACACAAAATTCACCCTACCACCACCCTTGGTCACCTAGCTAAGGGCCCATGCAATATGGGAGAATCCCAACACGAAACGTCAATAGAAGTTGGCTAGCCCCAGAAAGCTCTAAATCTCGGTCAGTGTGGTCGAGGCTGAAAATTCATAGATGACTTGGATATTATCTAGATCAACATGTACCCCATTCTCATCAACAATGTAGCCCAATTATTGGACCTTGTTCATGCCAAAAGAGAATTTTTCCAAGTTGGCATACAACTTGTGCTTCCACAGAGTGCTCAAAACCTGTTGAATATGTCGCATGTGCTCTTCCCACATTCTAATAAAGATGAGGATGTCATCCAAATATATCACCACAAAGGATTTGGTGAAGGCTATCAATATGTCATCCAACAACCTCATGAAATTGGTTGGTGCATTTGTTAAGCCAAGGGAATGACTAGTCATTCATAGAGACCTTCGTTAGACTTGAAGGTTGTCTTCCATACATCAGTTGGTTTAATGGGAACCTGATGGTAGCCAAACTTTAGGTCAATCTTCCTGAAGAACTTTTCCCCCTTGAGTTGGTCAAGAAGATCATCAATCCAGGGAATGGGGTAGCAGTTCCTGACTGTGAATTTGTTTAAGGCTATGTAATCAATGCAGAGTCGCCAAGTCCCATCCTTCTTCTACACCAGTACAATCGGGCTTCCACAAGGTGAGGATTTGGGTCTAATGTTCCCCTTTTGAAGAAGCTCTCAGATTTGATGCTTGATTTTGTCATTTTCCATTAACGAGTGTTGATAGACTGGTCCATTAGGTATAGGTGCACCAGGGGTTAGATTAATTGGATGCTTCACTTGGAAATGTGTTTGTACCCCTGTAGGTGAGGAAAAGATGTCTTTGTATTCTTCCATGATCCCATCCACTTGCTTCTGCTGTGAAGAGAGGCATTGTGTAGAGGCCACAGATGTGACGGAGACCTTCTTCTTACTGTGAGCATAGATCACAAAGAATATGAACTTCCTAGTCTGTGAAATGACCTTACTACATTTCTTAGTAGAGGTTAATGAAATAGTAGTAGGCGACGCTACCTATGGGATCTTGTACAATTGTCTACCCAAAGTAATAACAACACTAGGGGGTCTAGAATCATACACAACATGATGCTTCCACAAATATGGTTGTCCTAAATGAACATCACAAACTTCAAAGGGAAAAATATCACATAGTACCTCATCTTTGAAAGGCTTGATGTCATAGGGAAGATGACATTGTTGGATGACACAAAGATCTCTTCCTTGGCAAAGCCAGTCGATGGTGTAGGGTTGCAGGTGTTATGTCATTGGAAGGTCTAGCCACTTGATGACCTCTGCTAAAATCAAGTTCTTATAACTACCATTTTTGACAATGAAATGAATCAGAGCCCCCTTGACCCACATCTTTGAGTGAAAGAGGCGTTCCCCTTCCTCTAGTTCTTCTAGTTCACTTGGATGAAATTTGGTGGTAGCGACAGTGGCACTAGGTTCAACATCGATAATCCACTTCCCTCATTTAGGATTTGACTTGGAATCTGAATCAACATCTAACTCAGAATCATTTAGCTTGGCCATGAGGGACTTCTTGGAGAGGCATTCTTCTGTGTTGTGCCAAGGAATTTTATGGTACTCACAACATTTTCCCTTTTCCTTCTTCTTCTTCTCATTTCCCTTCTTGTGTTGCATCTTAGAATGGTTGTCCTGAGGGTAGGCATCTCGACTTGGTCCCTTGTTGTGTGGGTTGGGGCCGCCTTTTCCCTACTTCAGTTGTGAGGCATTTGCAAATCCAAACTCTCGTCATTTGTGACTAAATTTATGCTCGATCTTGACAGCGTATCTATAAGTTGTGCCTAAAGAGGCAATGTCCAGGAACTCCATTTATGTCTTAATGTATCTATGAAAACAACTACATTATTTGATCACCACATGATTCTCAGAGTCTTTGATACCCAATTTGGTGCATAGGGTATGGAAAATATTGGTGAAATCTGGTACTATCTGGTCCCTTTCTTGATGTAGGGTGGTCCATCTAGTGTATTGCTCCTCATAGCTTCCAACATGGTACTACTATTCTTTAATGGCATCCTAGAAGGAATCCCATGTAGGGGCCACCACAAATATTGTAGATTCCTCTATGTCCCTTTTCTCAGAGTCAGTATCCCACGAGTCTTTAATATGGGGAATGACCTTGAGGAGTGAAAAAGTGATATTTTCCCTATCGAAAAAATTGTGGACCGAAAAATATCCTTTGAGTAGATTCAACCATTTATCTACAGCATACGCATCTATCAATCCTTCAAATAATGGAATATCAAAATTTACCTATACCTTGAAGGGCGTTGCATGGCCACTTGATGAAGATGTTTCTCCTGTGGGCAGTCGTCAAAGGATATGCGCGAATTTTTCCATCATTTTGTTCCTTTGTCGCGCGATGGATTTCTCAAGAAACATTTTAATAGGATCTCCTTCTCCATCATCTTTATTTTCATCTCCCATGGGTTGTTTTCGATCTCGGTGCAGTTGATCTGGTAATGGCTCGACTGGTTCGAATCCCAACTTCTTGTACCCATATTTTGTCGAGGACATGCACGAAGAAAAATAAATGAAGAGCAGATCGCTCTGATACCACTGATCCGAATTTAGGAGCAGAACAAACTCATTAATAGACTTAATATAATACATAGAGAGATATGGAGAATAACACAAACATCCAGTCAACAATATCTTTTATTAAATAATGAAATAGGTTGAAACTGTAAAATTGCATAACTAAAACTTGCTCAAATGGTGGTAATTATCTTTGAGAAGAGATGCGGCTACTACATGCATCCTTCTGAGAAGAATGGATTACAATAAGGCTCCATTTGACTTTTTTATATTACTCATGAATCCCAAAACCCTAGACATCCAAAAACCTAACCCTAGAAGGTGAAACGCCAAAAGTCATGTGGGCCCTATAGGTAAGTTGGTGTAATTTGGTACCTCCACTTCCTAGGGCCGTAAATTTTTCATATGACCTTCATTTTAGGTGCGTAATATCCCGTTGGACAAGTCTTTCAAAGAACTACACATTTGTTTGTCAAACTTTGACTCTATCTACAGTTTGACTGTGGAAATCCAAAAAAACAACGTTTAGGACCCCAGAATGGCCCTAGAAGTACAATAAGATGTGTTGACATGAAAAAATACAAAATAATCCATTTGGATTAGGAAATAGGCCACTCATATCCACCTGGAGGATGTGTTAGGCTTCTAACAGCCCCAGAAGTGTAGAAACCACAATTACAAATAAGTAAATAAGAACATGTTGAACAAAAATGAACACGAGGAGCCAATTGGAATAGGTGGGTGGCCACCAATATCCACCTAGATCACTCCATTATATTGGTGTCTACGTATATATGTAAGACTAGGTTGATTCCTACTAGGATCTGTATCAGTGGGTAGTAGTGTCTCTAGTAGGTTGGTTCCTACAAATATTTGTTAAAATAGATTGGTTCCTACAAAGAATTATAAAGAAAAGTTATGTGTTTTTCTCCCTAAAGGGTTTCCATGTAAATATTGGGTTCCATGATATGTATTTAATATGTGATTGTTTTCTTATGGTTGATGAATGTTTGAAAAATTAAAAAAAAATATTATATTGATTCACACCCTCCCTCTCAGTATAAGTGTGTGCTCAACAAAAACCAACTAGTTGTGTACAAGGGACATTCCTCCCACCCATGGGCTTGTTGTTCATTTTCTCTCAACAACAATCCACCTTTGAGCTGAGGCTATGATTCCACAAGGAGGTTTGGCCCTCCTATTTTTCCACTCTCCATACACACCATCCAAAAACCCAAGTTCTTCACTCCAACAATACTTCCAATCCACCAGCTCTCTTTCCCCTCAACTTGCACAACCCAAGGAATGGGATCCCCCTTATCTACCACATAGTCCCTTGATCCTTCCCACTTCCCTCCAGAGCTCCAATTCACTTAGTTTTCTAGGAATCCCATAGTTTGGGACTCCATGAACTCTCATATACTCCATGAGTGCTCACAAAAGCCTTCCCAAGGAGCTTGATTCTCGTCACAAAACACACCCCTTTCATGGATGTTCTAACACACATCATGGTTAGTGCTCTTTCCAAGCACTCATCTCTCCTCTTTCTCTCCAAAACCAACATGTGAAAAATGTCCCAAAAATGAACTTGAATTTCCTTTCCTTCCCATGCAATCTTGACTCTCACATTTCCCAAAAAAAGTTGTACTCTTCCCATGTTGTCATGAATTCAGTGAGTTGACTTTTCCCACCAACCACTCTTACATCACTTTAATATCTCCTTTTAAATTTCAAAAGAAGTAAAATTTAATATGAAAATGGATTGGATTGATATAAATGGGTAGCCCCTTGGACACCTCTTTGTCCCACTCTCTTATGGAATCATAGCCCCCCGTCATTATCTCCCCGCTCATACGACAACAATCAATTTATCTTTATTAATTATTTTAATGTACATTTTACATAGCTCATCCCTTTTCCATATCATTTAATGTGGGATATCCTGCCAAACATATTAGCTCACTAACCTAATTCATATTTATAGAATTACATTATAAATTGTGGGGATTAAAACTGGGGATATTACATCCCCTCCCCCTTATTTTGTTGTACTATCCTCAATGCACAACACAATACATGTGTATATACATATTACAATGCTATACTCTCTACTATTTATTTATCATATATATTCTTCATCCTAATATCACATGGGCATTCCATCCCAAAAACTATTCACATAAGCACTCTTTCCGAACAAATATTCACATAGTCACTCTGGCCCAAAACCATATATAACAATTTCCACAACTCATAATTATTGTAGCAATTCCAACTAGAAATATGTCATTCTCCTTGTTCTACACAACCTAAAGAAGCATACCCCATTCTATGCTCTACAGTCCCTCAAGTTGTACCACTTCCCTCCAGGGCTCCAACACAAACTATCTAGGAAGTCTCAGAGATGTGGCTCGTGGAACTCCAGCTGCAACAACTTTCATAATTTGTTGATTTCTGCAGTGATTCCAACCAACAGGATCTCATTTCCCTCAACCCAAGGAAGTGTAACCCCTTCTCTTCACCACAGTCCCTCAGGATATACCACTTCCCTCCAAGGATCTAGTAGAAGGTTGGATAGGAAGTCTTAGAGCTATGGATCCAATATCTCCAGTTGTGATAATGGGATCTCCAAACCTTCAAATAGTTGCAAATATGCCTCCTGCATTGCATATTCAACTCCACTTTACTTCTTACAACATACAACAAGTCCAATAGACTTTACTCATTCCATGCCCTTGTCCTTGAGCTCCATTTCCTTATGGTACTCGTATTCCAAGTACTCAAATTATGTCTTCTTTCTTCAGTTGTTCCTATGTTGGCACAAGGGCATACCTAGGGTTCAATTCTTATCAACGCACCAAAAAAACCCTGCCTATTGGCCCTTTTGACAACACCTACAAAGTAGGCGAAGTCTCACCTGAGGTAGAAGCAGGGGGGTTATAGGACGCAAGTGTATGTAACCAGAATGGGACACGATTATCTGATAAGAGCACTTCACAAAATAATTTTTTAACACTTAGGAAGTGAGCATGCATTAGTTTATTAACCCCATTAATGTTGCATAGGATAACCAAAGACAGATCAACACAGTAACAATAAGTGATTATGCATCCTGAGAACTTAGCAGTTATCACTATGAGTTAAGTCTAGCATTCATTTACCCTTAACATAAGTAAAGTACTTAAGAAAAAAAATATACATTCATTACACATCATAATCAAAGCACTAATAAAATGAATTAAAGACATAACATATCACAAAGAAAACCATGAGACACCAGATATACATGGTTCACCCCAGGGTGGGGTTACGTCCACAAACCACTTCGCCTCTTTATTATTAGCCAAGATCTTACATTCAGTCACTCATGTGCACTAAGATATAGAGTGAGACTTCACACGAGACAGGATATATATGCACTAAGCATTAGATCCTCCTTCTTTACCCTCCAAAAATAGGTCAAATGCATAGATTCACAATCTCTTATCGCAATAGTTAGCACCTTCTACAAAATCACAGTCAAGCACAAATCCTCAACCACATACATTAATTTGCATTGAGCTAATCCTTCTTCCCTATACTTCTCTTTATTTATACTTTATGAACTCTTACAATAAGGCCTAAACATGGGGAAAACCCATGGGCTGACATCCCATAAACCCATTACAAAACCCTTGAGGACCCCTTACTAGGTTCAGATAATCCCTCAAAATAGGTGAGATCCATGATATCAACTCCACTTTGGCAATCCTTCTTCGACCAACTTGTATAAGTCCAAAAGCGGACCAAAACCTCCAAAAATTGACCAAAGTTTCCCCAAAACTTGGTCAAGGGCCAACAAGCTCCCAACACTCACCTGTGACTCATCCTGAGTCACTCAAGTCTAGACAATGCTGCTTCAAAAGCCTTGATATTAACTCGAGCTACCTTGACTTGCTGCCTCGCTTGAGCCTCCTACTTAGTGAGATCCTGGACTCTCTACTCTGTAAAAGGCCCTTCCAGGCCTTGTTCTACAACTGTAACTACTTGATCTAATTGTGAACCCTAACTATCAATTTCCTCGAACACCTTGCAAACTTTTTCCTACACATGTTGTAACTTATGTGTTACTTTCATCACCTTACCCTGGAGAGAAGTGATTTGTTTTTGTACTATGTGCTTCTCCTGGGATATCTTCATTCTTTCCACTGTTGTGAGAAGATTCATCTGTGCCTGCAATAAAATGTTCGTTGTTGTGCCTCCTATAACTGAGCTTCTAGATTCTTAAACTCTGGATCCTTGACGAGGCATTCATATGTCTAGTCACTTCTGTTACTCAACTATTTACATGCCAAGATGAGGGATTTTATACTTTCTACTGTATTATTGGTCGAATCCTCCCTCTGGTCACTCACCTCCTACGGGGTTCTCAACACTTTTCAGGCCTCCATTTCAGTTATCCTATCCTGAAACTACTGGAGAGTCTATGTGAGCTTCATTACTTGAGCTTCCACAGAATCTTACTCCTCCTGTACCAAGCCTAGCACAGAGTGACATTCTTTACTAACTTCTTCTTTGACCATGACCTTCTCTAGAAGTATCTTCTCTTTCTCCTTCTGTAGTTGGGCTTCGCCAAATCTCTTTTCCTCTTGAATCTCTGATTTCTTGCTTTCATAGGAAGCTACATTGTCATGTGCTACTCGTAACTGTACTAGGACTTCATCTTTATCCTTTTTTAAGGATTCAGTATCCTTCTACTTCTCTTCCTGATCTCTTTGGAACCAAGCTTCTTTTTCATCAACAAGCCTTCTTAGCTGGGATTCTCTTTCAACGGTTATTTCTCTCTGTTCCCTTCTGTATGCCTTCAAACCTCCCTCCAATACTTCAACCTGTCCTAAAGGTATCCCTTTAAGGTTAACCTCAACATCCAAGTTGGGGCTAGCCTGTAGTATTACGGTGGTGGGAAACTTGATGTTATACTGGGGGAGGGTGATCCAAATCCCTGTTTCACCCTGCAGAGTTGGTTCTTCCTCCAAGTGTGTGGTCTGTGATGAGGAAGGAGGAGACAATGTAGTAGGAATTACATGGACCAAACGAACAGCCTGTTACACTTCCTTCAACTCCCTCTCAATATTTTCATATAACTCCTCCCATTTCTCTTTGTATCTCTCTAGCATGTCTTTAGAGTCATCCTCCATAGCTCTACAGACCAGACTAATGTCATCGTCAGTGAGAGTGGCTTCCAACTATGTCTTATTGGAATGCATTTTATTCCTTGCTGAGAGTTTTTCAGAGTAACTTTCGTCTTTTGTGGTGTCACTGTTCCAATAGGGGGGTCCTCAAGTGGTGTAGATTCACCTCCTCTTTTCTCTTCTTCTCCTTCATCTCCTCCTCCCTATCCTTATGCTTCTTCTTCTCCTCCTCTTTGTCCTTCCTCTTCTTCTCCTCCTCCCTGTGAGCAAGACCCGTTATCTCTAGAATTTTTCTCTTCATCCTCTTTGTCTGTCTCTATGTCCTAGAATTC
>JZKD02S2284197.1:270670-288586 GCA_000966675.3 Picea glauca | reverse complement strand
TTTATTTCAGTGTATTTTTTGTATTTGGGTACCTAACATGTCCTCATTACTGGGACCCATTTTTATTTTCACCATAGTGATGTTCATGGGGGGTGTTGGAGTTACTTCAAACACACCTAGGATTTATTTTTCCTAAATTTTTCCCTATGTTTTTTAGTCATTATCCAGTCCCCTAAAGTTTAGGGGAGAATATTCCTCTAGGATAATATTCTCTTTAATTTTCACTTTAGTTTGATCAATTGAGTGGAGTCTAGATGCCACATTAGTATTATCACCATGAAACATTGGGATCATCACCAAATAATACACATTGTCCTTGGGATCATCACCAGACTAGCGCATTACTCATGATCTCCTGATTTCCTCCTCACTTTACTCAGTTTCAGTAAGTTAACCGAAGACTGATAGACTAGTTAACTCAGCTAGGTGGTAGTTCACTCCCGTAACTGCCCGAGAGATTAGACGAGGTGGCAATTTACTCCTGTAATTATTGGTGTGTGTATAGATCACTCTAGACCACCACTATGGTGCATTGTCTTCTCCTCTAGTGCACATTGGTTGAGTTATACATAGTATATGATGTGTAAATTATCATTCATTCGTTTGGTTAACGATAATTCTTCCATTCTTTCTCTCCTACTTCTCTTTTCTTCTATTTTCTCTGCAACTGTGTATGTCAATTCCCAAATAGATCTATTCTGTGCAGGTTCAACACATTTACAATCCCATTCCATCCTTATACACTAATTCGCCTTGTTTATATCCTTTTTTAGCATTACACTCTTGATTTCTTACAAACTGAGGGAAGATTGTTTTCATTGCGGGGACACTACTAGACAAGAGAAGTTTCATGGCCTCAAGAATAGTTACTATACTCATGGGAAATGTGAAATTTTCATGTTTGATGTTGGATCTATTTTATGTTACTTAACTACCGTTTTTTTTTTTCACTTTTCACTGGAGAGCCATGAAGAGTTGTGGGAGTGCAACACATTTCTCAACTAGTGGACATGTCTATTGAATCGATAAAGAAGGGAGCTACTGCTCATTTTTTTATACAAATGATCTCTTTTCCATTCATGTGGGTGATGGGAAGAAGGTTTTTCTAGATGAATCACATTATGATGATACCCATGTAGGCATGACAACTTTAGGACTACTAAGAAGCCATAGTAAATCAATGAAATCCACGAGGAAGAATATTTATTTAATTTGTTGACTCCTTGATGATTATAGAAAAACCTGCTGATGGAACACTTAAACAAAAGTCTATAATTAATGTCACCACTTGCATGAGTATATATGATGCTTTTCCCTTCCATACTACTCAATCCAGTGAAGTCTCGTGACTAGATAATGATTGGAAGAAGTGTTGATGTGTTAATGATGTAGAGGGTTATACATTCTTGTAATACAAATTTATTGACTAACATCACCTACATAGGTTGGATATAGCCTTCCATGCAAATAAATTTTATTTTTACTTTCCTTAAATCCTATCAACAAACCAACCTCACACATTATCGAAATAATTGTGAGCAATCCTGAGTTTAGATATCCATGTCAGCTAGGGTAAATTCAATTGCTACATAGACAATTAACTATCATGTGTAGGATACACTGAGAACAAAGGTTCAAAGTGTTTACCAAGCCTTGCTGGTTATTAACTAGATTGTTATTTCCATTGCATTGTCATCTAGGTCCTTGTGTGCAGGTTACATAGAGAAAGAGCCAACCAATCATCTAGAGTAGAGGTTGTACATAGAAAAATATTTGGAGCCTTCATAAGTACAAATATACTTATAAAGGGTAGAAACATAGGCTTAGTATCCTCCAAGAGATAGATCACTCTATACAATCCTAAGAACAAAGTTGAGATAAAGACAAGAACTTAAATTCCACAAAGAATCCATGTTGGTGAAACGAGTGATATATAATTCCATCATTTATAGATCAAATTTATAGAGAAGAATTGAAGGGTGTAAATAGGAAAATAAATGACCTCATGGAATAAGTGTACGAAAAATTAACCACAAGAGAGAAATCCCTATACAAAAAAGTCAAACCACGACAATTGATTGTGTACAACAAGTTTTCGAGGTCATACCACTAGTTTTTCCCATAAAGAAATGTCTTTTCTCCACAAGCTATGATACATAATCATAACATAGCTATGACATCAATATGATTAGCACCTTGAGATCAGGTAAGTTTAAGGATGATTTCACATGTTATCTCCCTGAAAAATGTGTCAATGTCATTGTCGAACCATCTATATTGGTCATGTTTTCTTGACATTGAATTTGGTTTCCAAATTTTATGGGGTGGTAGCTACTCTATAGTATATTGATTAGTAAGTCCCATATGACATTGCCTAGGTTCATATTGGGTATAAGGATCATCAATTTTTTTTTCTATCTTGTATAGAAATGGGGGTTGGAACATCCCCTGTTAGTCCCACATTTTTAAATATAAAATAAAAAACATTATGCATAGTAAAAATATGGTATAAACTAAATTACCATAACTAAAATGAATATGATTATATTTACCTATTTGATCATTGGTTCAGTCATCATCAATAAAGGGGAGGTTTTCAACCCAATGCCAATCCATCTTGCATATGGATATGTTACAAAGTTTAGTTCAATCTCAATTGGATCACCAACTAGCATATCAATCACAGTGAATGCAACTCCCTAACATGGTTCCATGAGCCACCTTCTCTTGGGAATCATCATAACCCATGTGTGAATAGGTGCAATGATCAATGGATAGATAGAGAAGTAGGAATAGGTAGGTCAATTCATTGGAAATATTAAAAAAAACAAAGAACACAACTTTGATCCATATGGGAATCCAACCCTCCTACACCTCTAGAAAAACAAGCTAAGGCCAACACATGGAAAAAAACATTTCAAAAATATACCACTCTAGTTATAAAGAGTCTTTTTGGTTAATGTAATAGAGTACCGATAATCTAAATGTAACATAACTAGAACAAGAACGCAAAAATGGCACCGATAACTCAATAAAGTGCAAACCCAAAGACAACAATGTGGAAAGACATCGAGTAGCTTGGAAAATTAACATAGGAAAATGATCCACAAGCATTATCTATTGCAAAGAAGATGATCTTGCAATTGAAAAAATTGAAGGGAATCATAAATGTGAGTGTGATTTTTTCTTTCCCAACTGAAATTAATAATATGGGGAGGATTTTGTCAAACTTGAAGACCTTCAACATTTTTTTGAAAATTTAGTGGCCATTGGATTGGTCAAAGAATTTGTATTTTTGATTGAGATTTTGGAATCTAAAAGTATAATAAGTTCCCAAACATCGCAATAGGAGGAAAAGAGTATTACTTGGACAATTTGATGACAAATTATATTGATTAAGGGCCATAAGATATTGCAAATATTGTAGGTAAAATGTGCTACATGAGGATAGGTTATAGGTTAGTAAAGATGTGGCGTATATAAATTTGCAAGGACCGCAAGGCTAGGTTGCAAGGCCATGAAAGTCTAGAAAGGCTTAGTTGAGGGCCCATGAAATCCCTGCAAAATTAGGTTGGGGACTACAACTGTTGCACATAATTTTAGATTCTATAATTATATATTTACTGTACCAAACATCATTTGCAATTTTCCTTTTCTTTTTGGCATATGATAATATGAAACTCTATTCGATGATGTGATATAATTTTGTAGAGAAATGGGAGAGTAAACATAGTTTCCACAAATCAAACTATGTTAAGTGATCGATTAACAAATAATTGTACACTTATAAACACATCAATATATGTATTAATATAGACATATTATCTTAGCAAATTAAAAAACTATTGAGATGATATCTCAACAAAAAACCAAAATAGGACCCAACTAGTTGGAGAGAGTCTCTCATATCCAACTAGATCTAATGACCCCATAAAACTTAAAAATATAGTTCTCACATAGAGACAAACTCCACCTCACAATGACCAATAACAATCACAACATTTAATATGATAAAGCATTAGACAAATAGGAGTTACTCATTCCAACACCCCCCCTTAATCAATACTTGTACCAATCTCTATCAAGTTAGGTCTTCATCAACATGTAGTTCTCTACAACAAATACTCCACCATGAATTGAAGAACCTCCTGATTAGAAAAGTCTATATCTAGTCCAACCTAGAACTTTCTTCTAGAAATCATCAATTTGTAGAAGTCCATATAAAGGAAAAAACACCCATTGGAATACATGGGTACCTAACTTCTGTAACCACTGGTCTAATAGGAGGTCTGTTAGTTACATGGCTCATTCAATTTATTGATGAAATCTATTGGCCTTTGAACAATTTTTGAGGATCCTTGGTCATTTTTTACCATTTTGGGACTTCGAGAGGCTGTCGAAGGAAGAGCGCAAATCAAAGTAGAGATCGTAGGATCTCAGCCCCTTTTTAGGGATTTTTGGGTTTTGGGCTTATGTAATGGGTATGGGGATGTCGGCCCATGGGTTTACCCATGCTTAGGCCTATTTTGTAATGTATAAATAAGTAGCTAAGCGATGTAAGAAGAGGCAAGTTGTGCTAAGTGAAAATGATTGTAAGAGGCTTGGTGCGTATTGTATGTTGAGACTTGTAGAGCTAAGTGCAAGCCGTCTGTAGTGCTTTGTGTGTAGGCTGTGGAAGGATTTGTGCTATAACTCAAGGAAGGGGGATCTAGCGAGGTGCGCAAATATCCTGTCCTATGCAGAGTTGATTTTGAGGCTTTGTGCATGTAAGAAGATTGAAAGAAGCTAATAAAGAAAACGAAGAGTTGGTGGACGTAGCCCCAGGGAGGGGGTGAACCACGTATATCCTGTGTTATGAATGCTTTATGATTTATGATTTCTCTCTTGTTTATATGCTTAGTGCGCTGTTATATGATAGATGAATCTGATATGATAGATTAGTGCTGAATAATGTGAATGAATGCTAGATATGATCTCTGTTGGTATGCTTAGTGCTTAAATCTATTGGATCCGTGTGAGTGTTGCGTTGATATGTTGTTAGGGTTTAGTTGCGCTGTGAACTAAGGATGAATATTAACGAACTGTAAGTCCCAGCTAAGGTTGCAAACATCTGAGTCCTGGAACCACCCCTACCTCTACCTTGGGTGAGATTTCATCTACTTCACAGGGGTTGCCGAAAGGGTTGGTAGTTAGGGTTCTATTGGTGTGTTGTTGTAGCGTTGAACCCCGGGTCTACCCCTGTACCAATAAACTCCCTTTTATTATGCACAATTTGGTATCTGGGTTTTCTCCTACTCTGGGTTTCCTAGGATACATATTGCATTCATTTTTGTGGATGGTGTGTTCATTTCCTTGTTCTTTCATTTTCATATTTCAGTGATTTCCATAAATTTGAGAAATAAACCACTGAAGATAGATTTGAGATCCAAGGAAATAAATATGAATAATACATATTTCAGCATAATAAAATATCTATTGTGATGAACTATTCTAGTGGAATATCCACGACAATTTAAAAATTAGTGCAACTAGTTCCATAATCATTCCAAGAGCTAACCAGTGAAAGAAATGCACCCACTCTCGGTTGACACCTGTCCTTCAATTCTTACATTGTTCTGACACACATGATAACTTTGATATATGTTTCTAGTATCATAACATCATCCTGAGTCCACAACCAACATATGGTCCACTCATAGAGCATTCTACTTACACACACCTACTCAAAGTGTTAAAAAATTCCTTATACGAGTGAACAAACTCCCCCTTTAGAGAAATACAAAAGGTGGTCATTTCAGGGACTCAAATCAACTATGCCATATGGATGTGCATCAATTTACCTCATGCTCAAGCAATATAGAATGTATGATTTGACTTATGTTTCCAAGCATGATGATGCACATCCAAATTTTCTAGTTAATTTACACTCACATATTCATCATAGAGACCAAACCTCTCAACTTGGATGCATTACAACTAGGGAAATTTGGTTCTCGTCTTGAACACATAAATACATCCTCATTAATTTCAAACACACCAAGCAATATATTATCTCAGACAACACCAAGCAATCTATGCATTTCAACTCAGACACACCAAGAAAGATCTGTTTTAGCTCGAACACACCAAGCATGCTATGAGCTCAGACACACTAAGCAAGATATCCATTTCAAATAGACACACCAAGAAAGCTATTATCTTAGAGATAAACAAGTTTTCCATTTCATCTCAGATACACCAAACCATCCATTGCTTATCTCAGACACACTGAACATGCCATCAACTCAGACACATCAAGTGATTCTCATACGACTAGTGTTACAACCAATGAATATTTCAATAGTTTGACACACACATCAATAGATCTATGCATCATGGTCCATTTATTAATCCTTGACACATATAGAATAAAAGGAGAACATCATATTTGTGTAGATCCAAGCCTTCCGTGATACACACAAAAGCTCAATGTTCAATTAAAATTAGTGTATTTTCCACTACCACTTTGATTATGTAATCCAACAACACCATATCCTCCACAAATGGTTGATCCAATCACTTTTCCAATACTTGGGGATTGTTGGGTATGTGTTATATTCTTTGCACGACTAGCAGTAATGTCTGTTATCACCGTAACAATTATACATGAAATACGAGTTTCAGATTTAGCGGAGGAATAAAGAAGTGTAGAGACATGGTGTGATTTGGAGGAACAAGTCACATATGGCGGCATATGGACAAGTATAGTGGAGGCACGAAAGGAAAGACCAAGAAGACCGTAGATTTTGAGGCGGCCCAGATCAACGGTCGAGACCCATATCGGGCGGCGAAATAGCACAAAGTTTAATTATGTGAAGGTGGGCTGGGGAAAACTACTGTGGTTTCATTCGTGGAAACGTGGTGTCCTCAGAAGCACATTGGGGTGAAAATCAGTCTACCTAAAACCACTTTCTACAACCCCCGATGTCACATGTCGAAAAATCATTCGATATGTGTCATTACCATAGATTGTGTATGAAAAGGGGAGAGTTAACAACTTATTTGGTCACATCAGTACCGTTGCTCAAGTACTTTACATTGTGTAGTGTCGGGTAAGCACCACCAGAAGGGAAATCCAGAGGATAATAATTTTGAAGATGAAAACCGAGTGTGATAGGAAATAATTCAGACAAGTACTGTCGTCACAGTCTATTATTAAACACTCAATGACAATCATCCTAAAAATTATAGATAAATTTATCCCATTTGAGAAATCGACATTTCATTCGGAACAAAGTAATTAACAAGACGAGGAAGATGAAAATCGTGTTTTCTGCAAAACTGGGAGACATGGACCAGGATGATAAAACAACATCCAGTGAAACATGATTTTCGACTAACATGAAAAATCCATCAATGAGTAAGAAAGAGAATTTGATCGCACAAATACTAGCAACCAAATTCCATACTGACCCCAGGACAGAACCAGAATCAGAGGTCAGACTAAATCCTATCATGAGGGATTTAATCATCAAAGGACACGTGGAGAAGCGCTACAAACAAGCAAAAAGGGGGAAGTGGAGCAAGCGAAAGAAGATAGGAATTAGAGCTGAGGTGGTCGAAAGCGTTGGGGAAAATCAACCAGTCTGGTTGAACACCCTGAAAGAAGAAATCTCGAGGCTGCAATAATTTCTTAGGTTGAAATAAGTACGTTTCAGAAAATTTTGGACATATTGCATTCAATGAAAAAGCCTCGGATATGTCAGACTTGTTTATAATGCTCCATGTAAAGTAGGAGAACAACTGTGATGTGTTACTCTTTTGTGTAACCGATCTCTATCTTTAGACTGTGGAGAAGTTGAGTCATTTTGAATCCTGCATGTAAATTTTCTATATATATTATCCCTAGGATAGAAAGAAAAGGAGGAGGGGACCTGCCCTCATTGCAGGTAGACTTTGTAAAATCATGGAGCTAAACCGAATATATGATGCATAAGCAATTTTTGAACTGTTTATGAAAAGATTCTAGTTGACTGTGATATGAGTTCTATCTTCTTTCATAGTGTGTATTTTCTGCGTCTTTAAAATTCCATTTGCAATTTCCTCTTCTAAATAGGAGGTTAAAATTCTAGAATTCATCTGATGATGCTCTAGACTTAGCAATTTAAATTCATGTGATTCTCTTCTTAACTATTTTAGAATTCATTTTAATATGTTCTGAAGCAGTTACGTGTTTTCCTTTTTCTTCTTTTGCCACACAAATTTCAATTTTAAAACTCAGACTCATTGCCTCACTTATCCTTTCTCCTCTAGATAGTTATAATGACCTGCCATTGCATTATTCATTTTAGACTCCATATCCCAAATGTCACCCTCACTTCTTCAACAACTTTATAATACCCCCCAAAACAAACCAGATCTAGTCAATGATTTCCAAAGAAATATCAATTGACATGAGAGGGCCCTCTCTGAGTTGAGCAGGCTAGTGACCATCTCTAAATATGGTTGAAACAGTTACCTCTGTCCTGTTTCTATCAGTCGGAAAAAATTTACAAAGTACTAACATTCTGGTGCCCCTGTCGGGGACAAAATTGAAAAATTTTCCCTGGGAAAGAATGACATGGTTGAGTTCTAAGGTCTGAGAGCAGCAGACACTTAGGCACATATTGGTTGTATTCCTACTCTAGCAACTCCACACATCAAAAATTAGTTTGAAGGTGAGTCCACTAGTAGAAGAATACAAAAATTCAAATCTTCAATGACGAATCCACTCTCAACGCATAATCCAGCGTCCAAAACATTATTGGCAACTCCACTCAAGCTTCAAATGTAATTCAGAGACTCCACTGGAATATGAGAACCCTTGACAGAGGTATGAAAAGATATTATGGAAGAAAACAAGTACTTAAATTTGGAGTTTTTCCAAGGCATTTTATTGTTTGTTATAAGTTGCCTCTGGTCCTTAAACATGTCAAACCAATGTTTCTTTACCCGTTGCATTCTAATTATGATCATGAGAATCTTGCAATTGTGTATCCTCCCCTTAAAGTTGCACATGCACATCCTCATTGTGTCACTGATTTTGATAAAAATATCCCATCTAAGCCATGTGATAACCATGACCAAATTGATAAACCCCATGAAGCCAAGGCTGATATTTCACCTCCTGTACCTGATCCAATGTCCTCCAAGATCCATCATAGATACATACCCTTGAAGCTACCCCAAGTCCTCCACAATTTCCCTCCAAAGTACTATGAGTACGTACCTGTGTTTGACGAGGAACTTGATGCCATCTCATTTGAAAAACATGTCCAAGGGTTTGAGCATTTTATAGATTTGTTTGAAATTGATCATGAGGATGTTTTTATGAGATCCTTCTCTCAATCCTTAAAGGGTGATACCAAAGACTGGTTTAAACATTTGCAGCCATAGATAATTAACTCATGGGAGGAATTAAAAAATGTCTTTTTAAAGTTTCAGGGTAGGAATAAATCTTCGGATCAACAACTTACAGAGTTCTATGCCTTAAAAAGTCAGAGCAATGAAACTATTTTTACATTCAGTAGGAGATTTTCTAGTATTTACTACAATTTTTCCAAAGAAATTCAACCCACTGAAGCTGCTGCCATGCTCCATTATGCAACTACTCTTCATCCATATTTGTCTTTCCTCCTGATGGAAAGAAAGCCCAAGTAATTACAACAAATGTTTAATGATGCCCAAGACATTCAACACAACATCCAAGCATGAAAACAGATCCAAAATGAGGGGTTGAATGCTCAAGAACATGAAAGTGAATATGAAAAGAAAATAGTTGATTGGGATCTTGAGCATAGAATTGACAATATCATAGGTCCTCTTGAAGTTTCCAATGCTCGTGATTTGGCAAAAAATTGTATTCCACTTGTTGAAAGAAGAGGTCCTGATTTAGCTTCTGATCCATCCCATGATAAGCAAGAGGTTGCTTGTTTTATGTATTCATTTGTAGAAAATCAAGAATATGAGTTTGCAAATCAGTTTGTTGAAGAACAAGTTGATGTTCCAAGTTTGTTCTTGTTAGATGACATTACACATGTTGTTGATTTTCCTATATATGGTGAATATGTTGGTGATTATGATGTTGACTCCCTAGAGCAATCAACTACATGTTCTCTATCAGAAAATGTTCCTTTTCAACGATATAATGAGAGAAATTATCCTACATATCACAGTTACAAAGAACAAAGTACTAAATCAGCCGAAGGGAATTCTTTGCCTTTATGCTTTTCTTCATTAAAATTGTTGAAAGAAAATCCTAATATAATTATCGAAGCAGAGGAATGTGTGTTAATGCCAAATCACAATGATTCACTGAAACATGTTAACCTGATATTGCAACAATATCCTCATATGTTTGATGACCATGTTACTTGTTATGTAGAAGATCTTGTCAGTTCAAAATTTCAACCATTGGTCGAAGATAAATCCGAAAATGAGTTTGTTCGACAATCCAAAGGAATTGACAACAATGAATAAAATGAAGGAGGTTTTGAATCAGGTGAAAGAACCTTGCCATTATGTTTTGCTTCTTTAAATTTCCTGAAGCAAAATGTTTATAATGTTTCAAATCAGGAAGCCTCCAGGCATAATGTTGAATATGAAGAAATTAGTGGACTTACAGATGAAAACTATCTTCCTTTATGTTTTTCTTCCTTTGAATGGTTGAAAGCAAATCATGAGAGAACGAAAGAAACATGGAAGTCTGACTGCATTCACAGTGGCATTGTTTTACATAAGGAAATTGTTATCAGTAAAGAAGACAAACAACATTCACATGCATTGGATGATCATGTAGCTGATTACTTGGAAGGATATTTCAATTCGGAGTTGCAATCTGTGCTTAACCACCGAATCAAAAAAGAAGAAGAAGTTGATCAATAAATTGTTGTTAAAGGTTATTTTCCTTCTCCTGAAACTAACATAGATATTCAACAATATTTCCAGCAAGATAAAGTGTTTCAAAGTTATCTTTCTTCCCCTGAAAATGATGTGGTGGTCCAATTTCTAAGTGACCTAGAAATTGATGAGGATTCTGAAACTACGTCTATGGAGACTCCAAGTAGCAAAAAAACAATTGACATAGAGTTTTAGGAAAGCAACATAATGACTCCTACCATTTCTCAATCAGAAATATAGAAATATAATGAAAAGGATGAAGCACATTATGTGGTTTTCATATTTTAAGATGTTCGAGACTATATGGATGTTTTTGTTAATGTGTATGGAAGAGTAGACACACCTAGTTCTGTCATTCCATCCGAAATATTCCCAAGATTGAAAAAATGAAGCAAGAACAGAAAACACTTGTAAAGGAAGCATGTTTTTTTGTCTTAGCTCCTAGAAGGGAAACATTCTTTCATGTGTTTCATGATTCCATGGCACGTCATATGGAAATTTTTTATAATCAAGATCTACAGAGGATAGTGGGTTGCAAGCTTAAGGATGAAGGGAGTGAATAATCAATGTCTTTATTAAGTATGGGTCGCTTTACACCAGACAATGTTCTTTAGCCATGGCTATCTTGTGTTTCAAGAAACTATTATTTCCAGACTTCTCAACAAACCTGTCAGCTTCTCAATGGAAATCAATAGGTTAAAACACATAAAAACAAGAGTGCGGTGGTGATCCAGGTGGATATCGATGGCCGCCCACCTTCTCCAACTAGCCCAAAACAATTTTATGACAATTTTGGTAATTTACTATTTTTAACAGTTTTTAACTTCCGGGGCCATTTTGAGGCCCTAAACGATGTTTTTTGAGAAATTGGGGAGAAACATGTATGGTAGATTGATGTTTCTCACCCAAAAGTTGTAGTTCTCGGACATATCTTTCCAACGAGCTATAATACGCCTAAAACAAAGATCGTATGAAAAAGTTACGACCTCGTAAAGTTGATGCACCAACTTACCCAAACGGGGCCCACATGACTTTTGGCGCTTCATCTCCCAGGGTTAGGTTTTTGGATGTATAGAGTTTTTGGCATTTCTTCTTATTGAAAAAAGGCCTTCAAAGCCTCATTGTAATAATCATCTTCTCACGGATGCGAGTAGCCGTCACATCTCTTCTCAGAGATAAGCTACCACCATTCTAGCGAGTCTTTCACTCTGTACTTTTACAGTCTCTGTACATTTATTTCATTAATAGAAATTGTGTATTACTGTATATCTGTGGCTCTTTTTATATTTCCGCTATATCTCTGTTATATTGTTGTCTCTCTTGCAATATCTTTGAACATTTCTGTGTTATATCTCCGCTCTCATTTCGTGCTGAAAATAATCCGGATTAGGTGGGAGGGGTGAAACAGGATAGTTGTTTTGTGCATATTTTAGAAGATCCATTTGCAGTGTTATTGGAGGAAGTAAGCAGTCCAAGTTTCCTTGAGTTTTTGAGATTTGAATTTATGAATGGAATTTTGAATGAATTATAAAAAAAAATTCGGTACAAGTAAGTGCAAAGAGAGAAAACAATGGATAAAATGTTGTCATGGCTGCATTGGCATTATGATTTCACTTGATTTTTCAGTTTGCTTCAACAGTTAGGGTAGGTAGGAGTGTGCGAATAATATTGTTGGTCAAGCATTCCTTTTTTAATTTCCAGTAGTATGCAGTATTTTTGTTCAACATCCAGTTGAGAGTAGTGTGCAAAGTTTGGTTTTAAAAATAAACTCTCAGTCTCCAAGACATAATAGAGTACACACACTTGTTTTGAAAAGCAACCCAATGAATAAGGCACCGAGTCTACAGTTCTTTGCTACCTCACAGGGAGGATAACATTATCACCATAACAATTATACATGAAGTATGAGTTTCAGATTTAGCAGAGGACTAAAGAAGTGTAGAGACATGGCGCGATTTGGAGGACCAGGTCATATATGGAAGCATTAGACAAGTATAGTAGATGTGCGAAAGGAAATACCAGGCATACCGTAGATTTCGAGGTGGTCTAGATCAAGGGATGAGACCCATATCGGGTGGCGAAATAGCACAAAGTTTAATTATGTGAAAGTGGGCCGGGGAAAAATACTGTGGTTTCATTCATGGACATGTGGCACCCTCATAAGCACATCAGGGTGAAAATCGGTCTACCTAAAACCACTTTCTATAACCCCCGATGTCACGTGTCGAAAAATCATTCGATATGTGTCATTCCCACAGATGGCGTACGAAAAGGGGAGAGTTAACAACTTATTCGGTCACATCAGTACCGTTGCTCAAGTACTTTACGTCGTGCAGCATCAGGTAAGCACCGCCAGAAGGAAAATCTAGAGGATAATCATTTTGAATCTGACAACCGAGTTTGATAGGCTAGAATTCAGACAAGTACTGTTGTCACAGTCTATTATTAAACACTCAATGACAACCGTCCTAAAAATTATAGATAAATTTATCTCGTTTGAGCAATCGCCATTTCATTCAGAATGAAGTAATTAACAAGACCAGGAAGACGAAACTCGTGGTTTCTGCAAAACTGGGAGACATGGACCAGGTTGATCAAACAACATCTAGTAAAATAGGATTTTTTACTAACATGACAAATCTATCAGTGAGCAAGAAAGAGAAGTCGATCGCACAGATACTAGCAACCAAATTCCATACTGACCCTGGGATAGAACCATAATCAGAGGTCAGACTAAATCCTATCATGAGGGATTTAATCATCAATGGACACATGGAGAAGCGCTACAAACAAGCATAAAGCGGGAAGCAGAGCAAGAAATAGAAGATAGGAGTCAGAGCTGAGGTGGTCGAAAGCATTGGGGAAAATCAACCAGTCTGGTTGAACACCTAAAAGAAGAAATCTCCAGGATGGAATAAGTTCTCAGGTTGAAATGAGTACGTTTAATTTTTTTTTTGGACATATGGCGTTCAATGAAAAAGCCTCAGATATGTCAAACCTGTTTATAACACTCCCTGTAAAGTAGGAGAATAGTTGTGATGTGTTACTCTTTTGTGTAACCGATCTGTATCTTTAGACTGTGGGGAAATTGAGTCGTTTTGAATCTCGAATGTAAATTTTCTATATACATTATCCCCAAGATAAAAATAAAAGGAGGAGTGGACCTGCCCTTGTTGCAGGTAGACTTTGTAAATTCATGGAGCTAAACCGAATATATGATCCAGAAGCAATTTTTGAACTGTTTATGAAAAGATTCTAGTTGGTTGTGATATGAGTTCTGTCTTCTTTCATAGTGTGTGTTTCCTGTGTCTTTAAAATTTCATTTGCATTTTCCTCTTTTAAATTGGAGAGTTAAAAGTCCGGAATTCGTTTGGTGATTCTCTAGACTTAGCAATTTAAATTCATGTGATTCTCTTCTCAACTATTTCAGAATTCATTTTAATATGTTCTGAAGCAGTTATGTGTTTTCCTTTTTCATCTTTTGCCACACAAATTTCAATTTTAAAACTCAGACTCATTTCCTCACTTAGCCTTTCTCCTCTAGATAGTTCTAATGACCTGCCATTGCATTATTCATTTCAGACTCCATAGCCCAAATGTCACCCCCACTTCTTCAACAACTTTATAATACCCCCCAAAACAAACCAAATATAGTTAATGATTTCCAAAGAAATATCAAGTGACATGAGAGAGCCCTCTCTGAGTTGAGCAAGCTAGTGCCCAACTCTAAAGCTGGTTGAAACAATTACCTCTGTCATTTTTCTATCAGCTGGACAAAATTTACAGAGTGCTAACATTTTGGCGCTGTTGTCGGGGATGAAATTGAAAAATTTTCCCTGGGAAAGAACAACATGGCTGAGTTATAAGGTTTGAGAGAAGAATACACTTAAGCACATATCGGTTGTATTCCTACTCTGGAAACTCCACACATCAAAAATCAGTTTGAAGGTGATTCCACTAGTAGAATAATCCAGAAATTCAAATCTTCAATGGCAAATCCACTCTCAACACATAATCCAGCTTCCAAAACATTATTGGCGACTCCACTCAATCTTTGAATGTAATTCAAGGACTCCACTGGAATATGAGAACCCTTGACAGAGGTATGAAAACATATTATGGAAGAAAACAAGTACTTAAATTGGGATTTTTTCCAAGGCATTTTATTGTTTGTTATAAGTTGCCTCTGGTCCTTAAACATGTCAAACTAATGTTTCTTTACCTGCTACATTCTAATGATGATCATGAGAATCTTGAAATTGTGTATCCTCCCCTTAATCTGCACATGCATATCCTCACTGTGTCACTAATTTTGATAAAATTATCCCATCTAAGTCATGTGATAACCATGACCAAGTTGATAAAACCCATGAATCCAAGGCTAATATTTCACCTCCTGTACCTGATTCAACATCCTCCAAGATCCATCATAGATACATACCCTTGAAGCTACCCCAAGTCCTCCACGATTTCCCTCCAAAGTAATATAAGTATGTACTTGTGTTTGACGGGGAACCTTATGCCATCTCAGCTGAAAAACACGTCCAAGGGTTTGAGAATTTTATAGATTTGTTTGAAATTGATCATGATGATGTTTTTATGAGAGCCTTCTCTCAATTCTTAAAGGGTGATACCAAAGACTGGTTTAAACATTTGCAACCAGAGATAATTAGCTTATGGGAGGAATTGAAAAATGTCTTTTAAAATTTTTGGAGCAGGAATAAATCTTCGGATCAACAACTTATAGAGTTCTATGCCTTAAAAAGTCAGAGCAATGAAACTATTTTTACATTTAGCGATAGATTTTCCAGTATTTACTACAATTTGTCCAAAGAAATTCAACCCACTGAAGCTGCTGTCATGCTCCATTATGCAACTACTCTTCATCTAGATTTGTCTTTCCTCCCAATGGAAAGAAAGCCTAAGTACTTATAACAAATATTTAATGATGCTCAAGACATTCAACACAACATCCAAGCATGTAAACAGATCCAAAATGAGGGGTTGAATCCTCAAGAACATGAAAGTGAATATGAAAAGAAAATAGTTGATTGGGATCTTGAGCATAGAATTGACAATATCATAAGTCCTCTTGAAGTTTCGAATGCTCGTGATTTTTCAAAAAATTGTATTCCACTTGTTGAAAGAAGAGGTCCTGATTTAGCTTCTGATCCATCCCATGATAAGCAGGAGGCTGATTGTTTTATGTATTCATTTGTTGACAATCAAGAAGATGAGTTTGCAAATCAGTTTGTTGAAGAACAAGTTGATGTTCCAAGTTTGTTCTTGTTAGATGACATTACATATGTTGTTGATTTTTCTATATATGGTGAATATGATGGCTATTATGATGTTGAATCCCTAGAGCAACCAACTTCATGTTCTCTATCAGAAAATGTTCCTTTTCAACAGTATAATGAGATCAATCAACCTACATATCACAGTTACAAAGAACAAAGTACTGAATCAGCCGAAGGGAATTCTTTACCTTTATGCTTTTCTTCATTAAAATTGTTGAAAGAAAATCCTAATATCATCATCGAAGTAAAGGAATGCGTGTTAATGCCAAATCACACTGATTCACTGGAACACGTTGACACGATATTGCAACAATATCCTCATATGTTTGATGACCCTATTACTTGTTATATAGAAGATTTTGTCAGTTCAAAATTTCAACCATTGGTCGAAGATAAATCTGAAAATGAGTTTGTTCGACAGTCCAAAGGAATTGACAACAGTGAAGAAAATGAAGGAGGTTTTGAATCAGGTGAAAGAACCTTGCCATTATGTTTTGCTTCTTTAAATTTCCTGAAGCAAAATGTTTATAATGTTTCAAATCAGAAAGCCTCCAGGCATAATGTTGAATATGAAGAAATTAGTGGACTTACAGATGAAAACTATCTTCCTTTATGTTTTTCTTCCTTTGAATGGTTGAAAGCAAATCACGAGAGAACGAAAGAAACATGGAAGTCTGACTGCATTCACAGTGGCATTGTTTTACATAAGGAAATTGTTATCAGTAAAGAAGACAAACAACATTCACATGCATTGGATGATCATGTAGCTGATTACTTGGAAGGATATTTCAATTCGGAGTTGCAATCTATGCTTAACCACCGAATCAAAAAAGAAGAAGAAGTTGATCAAGAAATTGTTGTTAAAGGTTATTTTCCTTCTCCTAAAACTAACATAGATATTCAACAATATTTCTAGCAAGATAAAGTGTTTCAAAGTTGTATTTCTGCCCTTGAAAATGATGTGGTGGTCCAATTTCTACGTGACCTAGACATTGATGAGGATTCTGAAACTACGTCTATGGAGACTCCAAGCAGCGAAAAAAGAAATGACATAGAGTTTCAGGAAAGCAACATAACTACTCCTACCATTTCTCAATCAGAAATATAGAAATATAATTAAAAGGATGATGCACATGATGTGGTTGTCATATTTGAAGATGTTCGAGACTGTATGGATGTTTTTGTTAATATGTATGGAAGAGTAGACACACCTAGTTCTATCATTCCATCCAAAATTATTCCTAAGATTGAAAAAATGAAGCAAGAACAGAAAACACTTGTAAAGGAAGCACGTTTTTTTGTCTTAGCTCCTAGAAGGGAAACATTCTTTCATGTGTTTCATGATTCCATGGCACGTTATATGGAAATTTTTTATAATCAAGATCTACAAAGGATAGTGGGTTGCAAGATTAAGGATGGAGGGAGTGAAGAATCAATGTCTTTATTAAGTATGGGTCGCTTTACACCAGACAATGTTTTTCAACCATGGCTATGTTGTGTTTCAAGAAACTATTATTTCCAGACTTCTCAACAAACCTGTCAGCTTCTCGATGGAAATTGACAAGTTAAAACGCATAAAAACAAGAGTGTGGTGGGAGGGGTGAAACATGATAGTTTTTTTGTGCATATTTTAGAAGATGTTAGATAATCCAAAATACATTTATCTTAGTTTATAAAGTTAGAATAAAAAGATTATTAA
>JZKD02S2284197.1:249800-265540 GCA_000966675.3 Picea glauca | reverse complement strand
GAAGGAGTTCTTGAGCTTGTTAGCTTTGGTTGGCTTGGAATTATTAGCTTGGTTGGAGTGGCTTTGAGATTTGCTTTGTCAAGATAGATTGTGAATATCATCAGATCTATGCTCTAAGAATTCTTGGAGTGAAAGTGTGTAGGGAATGAAGGACATTTGGAAGGGACCTTACGACATCAAGGCCATGGTTGTAATCTCTCTTTCACATTTAATATGATACAACAATATGATTCTTTCCTATAAAGCTTGTTGTGTTTTATTGTATGATTCCTTGATCACATACATAGGTTTATATTGAGTTTATGCTATCACTATCATTTTGGTTGGTTGTGTTCTTTTGCAGGATCATCATTGTATGAGCATTGGAACGGAGCTAGGATGGCGATGGCAAGAGGAAGTGAAATTTAAATGGTATGTCACCTATCCCTCTTTAGTTAGTAAATTCAATATTTAAAACGTAAGGAAAGCGCCATGTTCTAGTGTGTTTTGTTCTAGATCTAGATGGATCTAGGGAGATCAGTTAGTGTCCGCACCTACCAATTAGTCTGATAACACCATGTGGCACAGTCCTTATATTGTGCAACATGTATTAGAAAAAGGATCCTATGAGTTAGAAGATTATGAAGGGAATAAATTGGTCAAGCCCAGAAATGGGCTCTACTTGAAAAAGTACTATGCTTGAGCCCTAGGCTTGGGTGGAACTCTTTGTATACTAATGTAAATTTAGTGTATATACATATCTTTTCTCCTTTTTTCTCGTCTTTATCTTTCTTATCGAGTTTTCCCTTTGTTGGCAGATGTCAACGGAGTCTTCGTTCTATCTAGGATTCGCAGATGGAGCCAGTCGTCATACACAGAACTTAGCTTCCGTCTCTTGGGTGGTTTACTCACCCAAGGGTCTGCTGGTGTCTTCAGGTGGCGCCTTCCTAGGTCCATCCATGACTAATGTGGCCAAATATAGCGTCGTCATAGAACTTTTGCGTGATGTTATCTCGTATGGCATTCGCTCTTAAGTTCGCATGGATTCCCAGCTAGTAGTATGTCAGTTGAACTGTCATTACCATGTGCGTGATCCTACTTTACTCCGTTGATTCCTATGGGTACATATTTTAGAACGGAAATTTGATTTTATTACATATTATCACATTCCTAGGAGTTCTAATCATGTATCTGATGCCTATGCTAACTACGTTTTAGATTGGCATTTGTCACATTAATAAAGAAAAGAAAACCATTGAATAAATGTACACATTGTAAGATATAAGTAAAGTTGAACCCTTTTTATATATTTCAAAATATGGTGTTTATATTACAAAATTGGGGCTAAAACCCTCAATACACATATACAACCGGTATACATATCCTATGACATCTACACATGTGGCATCAAATGCGTGTCATGGTAGAAAACCACGACATTTGTGAGACACTAGAAGAGTCATACCCATGCTCTCGGTACACCACCCACCTATCGTTTCATGGCTTCAAGAAGACCCTCTACCTGAACCATAGGAATCCTCTGCGTCAAACAAGACAGGTTACCCTGCACGTTTTGTAGGAATCTCTCTGCTTATCCTTCCGTTGCTTCATCTCCCTAGTTCCTCCATCTATGTCGTAAGAATCCATCTATCCATCATGGACCCACGTCTGTGATCACACAAGTGCCTAGTTAATACCCAAATGGAAATATTTTTGTTCCTTAAATACAAAAATACAACAAAAAAAAATGAAATATTTAAAAATTTGTTACCTATGTCACCGTAGGTGGTCCCTGGTGGAAGTGTCATATCAAGATCTCCTCGAAAGTCGATCCCCGCATAGGGATAGACATCCAACACAATGATCTGCCACCGCCACCAGAAGAAAAATTCATCATTATAGGGAGTTGATACCCTACCTCCACCCTACCATCTCAAGACCTCAATCCACTGTATCATGGTTGGATCGCATGGTCCTCTAGGAAGAACCTCCACTCTAGATCCCAAACCTGGAACCCACTCGAAAAAGAAGCTACAAATAATAGAGGCAAACCCAAAGTTTCGCTTACTCCCTTTTTTGCACTTTGTCCACTGACCTTTCATATTTTTTAGCAGTGAGGTACACCAGTCATAGATAGTGGGTCTATCACATGCTATTGTGTAAAACATAAGCGGTCTCAAGGCTTGATGCAATGAGGCCGAACCTATGATCCTGGTAAGCACGAGCACTATGATCTTCAAACTAAGATTTCTTATTGCCTGGATGGGGACTTGGCTTCCCACCTTGGGAGTCCCTGCTACACAGTGGGCATCGATATACTCTTCGATTTTCATCCCACTCCCTTCTCCATGTGACTTGAGGTTCACAACCTCCCCTCAGCGTAATAAACAAGTGAAGAAGTAGATGTCCTCTACTTCTATCCTCAGTGGTTGTCCATTGATGATAAAACTCTCACTATCAGGGTCCCAGTAACCCACCAACATCTCCAATAACCTCACTTGGGCCGTCATTCCTTTGAGAGCCCAAAATTTGTACAAGACACATATTTTTAAAGCCGCTTGAGCCACCAGATATTGTTCAACAGTTGCATCCACCTCCTCATGCTCTCACTCTCTCCATTCCAAGACCATCCTGCAAAAACAAATCAATTTTTTGAGTTAAAACCCCTCTTTTGGCTATTTGCGTACCAATACGCGGTTTTATTTATCCATAGTCGTGTGTATGGCTTTGTACACGCACCTTGTAGTTCACACAGGGACGTATACATAGTCATATACGTGACCTTCACAAAGGAAACCCGCGTACACCGAAAAACCTAGTTTACGCCCTTAAAAAATAAAAAATGGAAACCTAATTCAAAATTTTAATCCACTAAATTTGAAGGAGAAGAGATGAATAGTTATCTAATCCAAACGGTTCGTAATTTCGTTTCCCAATGCTCCTGCAATCACCGTTTGAATATTGGAGGTATTTTTGGTCCAAATGGCACTATTTGGGTAAAAATCAAAATGATACAATAATTTTTTACTTTGTTACTATTTATAATCTATTTTTACCCACTTTATATAGTTTTTAACCTAATGGATTAATTCAAAAGTTGTTTTAAGTCGGCTTTTGCAGTTTTGACTTAGTTTTCTTATGGATTCCAACGTCATAATTGGTCGTTCGTCACCTCGGGCAGGTATTTCCACAACCTAGCATATAAGATAGGTATCCACTCCATCGTGCATTTATGTATTATCTTTCATATATCTCGTTTTATGCCTTAGGTACGAACCCATTTGTTGCGATACATAACCTTCTGTCTGTTATAAATAGTGTCGCTAATAAATGGTAAAGACTTACCGAACATGGGTGACCTAAATTAGATCCCCTTTCTCATTTGGTGCCCATGATGAGTTTTTCCTTTAGGACCTGGAGTCCAATATAGTTCAATACAAGACCTTATGATGAGCCTCATTCCTCATTCATACACATGCGGCCTTATTCCCCATGAACTCCCGCAAAACAAGTCTTAGTTAAGCTCTTTTCCGACTTGCATAAAAATTGAAAAGATTGCCGAGTGATTTGTCCCTTTCACTCTCGTTAAATTGGATTGGAAAGGTTATGAGTCTTAGTTAAGATATTTTTCAACTCACTGTCAAAAATAGAAAAGATCGCCGAGTGAAATTGTCTTTTTCACACTCGTAAATTGGATTTGAAAAGATGTCTATTTGGCACAAGTTTACCCCTTTTTCACACCAAGTAGACTACAAGACATAAAAAAGGATATTTTTTGGAGTTAAGTTGTGATTGCATCTCATGCCCTTGCTTGAAGTATTGAGCCGTTAGCTGGTTCTCACTTTGCATTATAAACCATTGCCTAAGCAGTTTTGCATCCTTAACCAAGCAGAGCCTTGTTTATATCCTTCCCAATTTGACACCCTATACCTTGGAGGAAACATCACCCCGAGTGTCCAAATCTCGCATGCATTTCCCTACATTAAGCATAGGTACATTCCATTGTTGGAACTAGTTTTGCTTACTTGCAACACTCGTTTCCTCCTCTGTATCATAGCATTCATTTGTTATGAAAAAAAAAAAGACGGGCGGGAAGGGAGTACTATATTATAATTGGCAGCAGTCATGTCGCCTTTGAATAGAGCAAAAAATTACTGAGTCCTTGTGTCATCATAATTTTGGGTTTAGCATGGCCTGAGAAAGCTGATCCCGATACAAAGTTTTTTCTACCGACTAGTTACTCTTCCAGTCCCTATAGAGAATGTTATTGATGCCTCCTGCATCCAATTGTTACATCATTGAGTCTATGTTGTCAGAGTTTACCATATGTCTCATTCTCTTGTTCAAAGGAAGTCTATCAACCTGCGTTGGCCAATCCTCAGAAATCTTGACTTTGCATGTCTGTCATACCCTCAGTTTGTCTCAGAATCATATCATACTATGGTCTTATCATGCACCCTGGCCCTACTTTCATCATTGGTAGGTCACCTTGAACCCAACAATCAACATTTCATCATTGGTCGTTGACTGGGTGGTTTCCCTTATGTTCAACGGAAAGACATCTATTCACACTTTGGGATTCATGAAGTGTCTTGGATGCCATTAGCCTTATTGGTGGTTTCCTCGCCTTTGTCAACAGTTTTCATCATTGACTTCTATTCAGAGGGTCTTTTTCGTCTACCACTTGCACTTGGTACACGTGAAAGACACACAGGGTTGTTGGTTCGTGAACATGTTCTTCGTCCGATCTCCACCAAATCATGAAGCTCATGCTTTGTTCCTTGTGCTAATTGATGAGAGATGCCTTAATGCTCTCCTTTCAACGGGTCTCTTTCCATCGACTTCAGCTCATTTATTCTGGATATGGGACCTAGAGTTTTATGAGTACCTTGAGACTTTCAGTCATTAGTGGCAGGCCCTCTCGCCATTGACAAATGGGAATACATCAATGTCTCCTGATCAATGGATTTCTCAAGTGTTCGACATCGACTCCTTTATTCACACTTGTAGAAATGTACTCGTTTCCTTGATACTTGCTTTCATTACTGGTAGGTTGTCTTGCATTTGTTAATGGTATACCTCAATGACCGGTAATCAAATGATGTCTCATTATGTTCGACCTCGACTCCTTTATTCACATGATGTAGACTTGCACCTTGGCAGATAGTGTAGAAGACTTGAAGACATCATTATGTTGTCGCAGCTTTCCTGAGTTGTTTCTTCCCTTTCATTGGACCAACACCTGTTTGACTTTAGTGATCATGGGAGATCAGATTGTACTTCATGGTATACAGATATCTTCAGATTGATTTTGAGATGGATTTCACTGGGCCTTGTTCATGACTATGAAAATTTTTGGCATATAACCACATTTGTATTTACCTATTCATGGCCATGAGCACTTGATTGGTATATTTTCCACATGGATCTGCATTGTATTCTTGGTAGCCATGTATGCAAAGTCAGTACAAAATGTAATTAGCAATCAAGTTCGCCCAACTGGTTCTCTACCATTCCACTCCCGGGTTATTTCTAATGTATTTCATCCATCACAGATACTCCTCTGATCTCACACATTAGGGGTCATCTATTATAGCAAGATTTTCCTCACCATTTCTATCTTGCACAGAGGGCCTTTTTCCATTTCCCTATGCAGACTTATCACCCCTTTTTGATGAATCTAGAGCTAAAATTTAACATTTTTCTACATATGCGCGCTCTATCAGCTATACAACAAGTGTATACGTACGTTGCTCAACTACAACCCGTGTACATCGGGATTTGTGCCAAAAAATACAAAAATGGAGTCGGGTTTCCATATCACGACAAGAGATCTTCAATCCTTGGACTTCCATATACTAGAAACGTTTTGACTCAGCCCTTCATTTTCATTTTGAAGGCTATAAGAGCACAATTTCGAGCTATGGAAAAGAGGAGAAAGCATGAAACTTTGAGAGCAAAGTTACTCTATAGAAATTACTTCATATTGAGTCTGCATACCTTTGTCCCTCAAGTTTGAACACAGTGTTCAGCCCCCAAGATCTTTCCCTATTGTTGAGAGAACCTCATTATCTCTCTCATTCGAGCTTGCCTTTGGTGGAGGACTGAAGTGGTGGAGACCCAATTAGAAGGAACTTGGTTTCTTGGTTTTGAACCGTTTCGACACAGAAGTCTGTAATGTTGTCACTTCTGCTGATCAATTATTAATAGAAATACTCATTTCCTGTCCTATTGGTATCGTGCAAATATTTGATTATTATCCATGGGCATGTTTGTAATGTTTATTGATGGATTATGTTATCTGATGTGCTAATCCCTTTTATATTATCTCTATATACTTGCTCTGTTTGTTTGTTAAGAACTTATTGTAGGTATAAAGATTTGGGTTGAAGTGCTCAACGGTGGAACATCATCGAACATTGGATCGAGGTAGGCCTCTATCTTGTCCTGCACATTAGTTTATATAATATATGATGGAATTGAGTTGATTTCTGCAGTCATACCTGTCTGTTGTGGTTTACCCTTGGCCATAGAGAGTTTTTCCCTTGTAACAACAGTTTGAGAAAGACAGTAGAGAAAAGAAAACACAGTAACCATGGTTTTGGGGCGACAAAGTTTAGATTTGGGTCATCGAATCTATTCGGGAGAAGGAAGATCATGACACTCGTTAGATATGGGAAAGGAGCATGAAAGTTAACCTTCAAGTCCTTCAGACTTTGTTGCTTCGACACATTTTAATATTTTGACATGAGGAAAAAGCCCCGAAGCTCTGAAGTCCTAGAGTGGCTCTACACCGTAGATAATTTGGGAGAAGGTGGACCATTGGACTCCCCAAGTAGTTTGACAGTTCAATGTTTGGGGAAATCTGTTTGTGGTTGCATGGAGTGGATTTTTCTCTGAAGTCCCGAAGTTCGGAACTAATCTGAACCATCCATTATTGGATGTATGTGTCTACATATTAGAAAATATTCATAATTTCGACGTCCGGTACTTCGGGGGTGGGTTGGTGTTCAACAGTGAAATCCTCTGAATCCCAAAGTTCCAAAGTCCTGGAACTCCAAACTCTCGAAGTTGTAAGGAACACCTATTCGGAAGTTCAGCGTTCAGGTGTTTTGATGTGCTCTGGCATGGAATCCTCCAAAGTCTCGGAGCTCAGGAGTGATGCAACATGATGATGTCACCTGGAGTGACGTGGACCTGATCGAGAGTTCTGAAGCTCAGTGATTAGGAGTTTAAGAGTGTGCATATGAGAAGTTACCAAAGTCCCAGAGCCTTGAAGTCCCGAAGCTCCAGGGAAAAACTTTTCGGAAGTTTGGCATTCAGGAGTTATCAAGTATGTGGGTGTGAAATATTTCGAAGCCCGAAGTGTAGAAGTCCTGGAATGTCGAAATGAAGTGGAATGATTACATCACCTAGAGTGACGTGGACCTGTTCGAAATTTTTACATTTAGAAGTTTTGAAGGGTGTCGTAGAAGAAACCTTTGAAGCCCAAAGTTCTGAAGTCACGAAGAACTGGAGTGATGCAGCCTATTGACATCACCTAGGGTGAAATGGAACCACTTGATGTTTGACACATGTCATCATGTTTTGTTCTTTTCAAAGACCATTCCTGACAGTTATAAATTGACACATGTCACTCGTTAGATTGGCCCACATGTCGTCTCTACATTTTTTCCACGTAGAATCCCCTAGTGCATGGTTCCTGATGAAACTCTAGGAGTTCACCAATAAGGAGTTCGGGGAAATGCGTGCATGTTTATGAAATAACCTCTTAAGTGCGAAGCATCAGAGAGATTCTATGGGAAAGTGCAGGTTTGATGTTTGGAGGGAATGATGTGTGGGGTTGGTGGAACTTCCAAAACCTGAAGTTCCAAAGTCACGAAGCTCCAAAGTAGTGAAGCCCCGAAGCTCCGAAAATGTATTGTGCAAGGATTCACCAATTCAGTGTTTGGAATAAATGAGGCATGAGGTAGTAAGAGCCTCTGAAGCATGAAGTTCTGGAGCCCCGAAGCTCTGGATAAGCACATATCAGATAAGAGCATAGACATAGCCCTTGGTCATATGAGCCTTTGGTGGAAATAAAAAAAAAGGGATAGTTTGGAATTGTTGTTTCCAAAGACAAATTGTTTAGATATCCATAAATTTTACCTCAAGACTCAGAATTGAGAAAGGGAGCAGACATTAGAAAGATATTGGATGGTAGAACATAACTGTTCACCTAGAAAATTGAGCTGAATAGTCAATTTCTTAGAAAATTAGAAGAAAGGAATCCGATATATTATTGAACCAAAATGGTTCATATTTTCATGCAATTATTCAGTCAGTTATCTTGACAAAGTTCTGTTGGCTACACATTTTGTAGATTTAACAACAACTAGAGCAGATTAGGATCAACACAGAGTGCAGAGGATGGAAGATGCATAGGAGGCTTACAACCAAGAATATGATATTAGAGGAATGGATTTCCATTTGGGTATTGAAGGAACAAACTCCAATGGACATGGAGAAGGAAAGGATGAAAACATGAATATGGCAGAGACCATTAGAAATTTGTAGAAAGATGTCCAAAGTCACAAGGATGATAATGAAAGGCTTATGAAATCCAAGGAGAAACATGAGGACTTCAACATGAAGTTAATGTAGATCCTGGACGGAATTGAAAAGAAATTAGATAAGGAGAACGTCTCAAGCAAATCAGGAAGTCATAGGTCTCCTGAGGAGAAAGGAAGATCAAGGAGTGCTATCAGACATCACCATCACTCCCCAAGGAATTCCAATAGGAGAGCACACAGTAGCTCAAGTTCATCCCCTGTCAGGAATAATAAGAAGAGGTATGGGTGGATGAAATGCGTGGAGAAATGAACAAAATCAAACCTGTTATGTGTGATGGTGAACACAAGAAGGATGAAGATGTCGAGACATGGCTTCTAGGCATGAGAAAGTACTTACAATTTCATAATTATTCTTCACATGCAGAAGGAAGAATTGTTATCTATTAGCTTAAGGGAAAGGCATCCATGTGGTGGGATCATCTTTTGCATGTGTAGCGCATTAAAGATAAAAATGTTACTTGGAAGGAATTCAAGAAGTATTTTGAAAAGAAATACTTGACTAAGAGATATTATGACAAGAAAATGAAAGAGTTCTTTGAACTCAAGCTTGGAAGTATGTCCATTAACGAAGATGAAAGAAGGTTTTTGGAACTATTGAAGTATGTCTCCATCATCAAGGATGAGATAGTTAATATTCATAGGTATATGAGTGGGCTTCCATCTTTCATCAGTGAAAATATACAATATGATGATCCCAAGACATTGGAAGAGACCATAAGGTGTGATAAATTCCTATATGATCAACATAAAGTAAATCCAACTTTCTGTAAATCTTGGGAAGGCAAGAAGTTCAAGATGGAACATAGGAAGAAGGGAAATAAGCCACCATTCTTCAGAAACAATCCTTAAGGACAACCAACTTCTAGAGAGCCAAGAGCGATTAAGACATGTGGACAAAGTCCAAGGCAGCCACCCATTCAATGTTAGGGTTTTAAAGGAGATCATATGTATAGATATTGTCCTCATATAAGTGACAAAGTGAGAGTTTCTCACAATGTACAGCAAGCTGAAACAATGGAGGACATGTGCAGAAATGTAACCAGGATCTATGCAGCCCTGGACAACAAGAAAACATGGTAAATCTTGGTTGGTGCAGCGAGATACTAGATCCAAGAGAAAAGTTAATGAGTTGGTTAAGTCATGTCCAGTGGGCATGAATGGCCTGAGCACCAGGGAAAATTTGAACATCTTGCCTTTAGGTTCCTATGACTGCCTAATTGGGATGGATTGGTTGGACCAACACCATGTTGTCTTAGACTGTCATAACAAGGCATTTAATTTCTTGGATGAGGAAGGGAACCTAAGGAGATTCCATGGAATTCCCAAGGTAGTAGCTATCAAAGAAATCTCAAAAATGCAGTTGAAGAAGTGTTACAGAAAGGGTTGTCAAATATTTGCAGCACATATGCAAGAAACACCTAAAGATAAGGTGTCAAATATTAAAGATTATTCAGTCCTAAAGGAGTTTTGGGATGTATTTAAAGAAATATCAGGACTACCCCCTAAAAGAGATATTGATTTCTTTATAAATTTGATGCTTGGAGCAACTCCAATATCCAAAACTCCTTACAGGATGAGTACACCAGAGATGAAGGAATTGCAAATTCATCTTGAAGAGCATATGAGGAAGGGGTATATATGCCCTAGTGTGTCACCTTGGGGTGCCCCAGTTTTATTTGTGAAGAAGAAGGATGGAACATTGAGACTTTGTATTGACTTCAAACAGTTGAAAAAAGTAACTGTAAAGAATGGGTATCCTTTGCTAAGGATCGATGACCTCTTTGATCAGTTGAAGAATGAAAAAATATTCTCAAAGATTGATCTTAGGTCTGGTTATCATCAGGTAAGAATTGAAGATGAAGACATCAACAAGACTTCCTTAAGAACAAGGTATGGTCATTATGAGTTCATAGTGGTGCCATTTGGGTTATCAAATGCACCAGTTGTTTTCATGTGTTTAATGAATGGTGTTTTCCAAGAGTACTTAGATAAGTTTGTCATTGCCTTTTTGGATGACATTATTATATATTCCAAATCGGAAGAAGAGCATGAGCAACACTTGAAGATGGTATTACAAGTGTTAAGAGAGCATCAATTGTATTCCAAATTGAGCAAGTGCTCATTTTACCAGAATCAAATTCATTATTTAGGGCATATCATATCTAAGCAAGGGATAGCAGTGGACCCTGAAAAGATTGAGGCCATTAAAGGGTGGTCAACACCAAATAATGTGACATAATTCAGATCTTTCATGGGATTTTTTGGCTACTACAGAAGATTTATTGCAAGATTCTCAATTATTTCAAACCCGATCACTTCCTTACAAAAGAAAGGAGTGAATTTTCAGTGGACAGTAGATTGTGAAAAGAGATTCCAACACTTGAAGCAATTATTAACCAGTGCTCCAATTCTAAGGATTGTTGATCCAAATGAATATTTCATGGTATGCACAAATGCATGCAAAGAAGGAATTAGTGGAGTCCTCGGTCGGAATGGGTATGTTGTATGCTATGAATCAAGGAAATTGAAGGAGTGTTAAAGGCATTATGCCACTCATGATTTGGAGTTGGCAGCCATAGTGCATGCCTTGAAGAAGTGGAGGAACTATCTCATGAGAAAAAGGTTTGAACTAAGGACATACCATAATGGTCTGAAATATTTATTTGATCAACCAACTCTAAATGCCAGGAAAATCATATGGTTGGAATTTCTCAGTGAATACAACTTCGATATAACACATATCAAAGGGAAAGAGAACAAGATGGTTGATCCACTCATGAGAAGAGTGCATGAGTTGTATGATACAACCATCAGCATGTATCAATCAGATCTGAAAGACATAATTTTAGAGACTGCAAAATCAGATTTGCAATACAAGGAATTAGTGGAAAAATTACAGCATGGTATTTTGCAGCAGGAAAATGAGGAATACAAGATAGGAAATGATGAAATTATCAGGTATAGAAGAAGAATTTATGTACCAAATTCTCAGGAATTGAAAATTCTGATATTGAGGGAAATTCATAATGTACTTTATGCAGGAAACCCAAGGTATCAGAAACAATAATAGTTGTCAAGAGCCAATATTATTGGCCAAGCATGAAGAAGGAAATTGTTGAGTACATTGCCAAATGTTTGGAGTGTCAAAAGGTCAAGGTTGAGCATAGACACCCAACTTGGTTTTTGTAGCCATTACCTATCCCTGAGTGGAAATGGGAAGTGGAAACAATGGGTTTTATCACCAAACTTCCCAGAACAAGAAAGCAGCATGATTCTATCATGGTAGTGGTGGAGCAACATGATGTTGGAAATATAACTGAGAGGGGGGGTGAATCATTTATAATATAAGCTTAAAAAGTTTTGTTCTTTTCTGAATATTTCTAAATTATTATTTAATGTGTTACTGATAACTTAACATGCATAGATAAATAGTATTTGATCCATCACACAGAATACACAGAGACATAGATTTTTCATGAGGAAACCCATAAAGGGAGAAAACCTCTTCTTCTTAGCATGTCAATCAAGCTCCAACTTTCATGTACATCACAGTATTTGAGATCCAACTCAAATATGAGGCTACAACCTATGATAGCAAGCTACAACTTGCAGAGAGCACCAACTCTCAGATTTCTCTAGAACTGACTAAAAGGAAGCACCAACTCCTAGAATATCTTCTAGCACCAACTAGAATTTAGAGGACTGCAATCCTCCCTAGTACCACCCTACCACCCTGATTGAATATTACAAAACTTTACTTACTTGATATGTATTTGATATGTTCTATTATAGCTCCATGACTCCTCTACCTTCTCCAACTTCTATACTTTGTTCTGCTTCTGCATCGTTCAGCTTCTATGCTTTTCTCTTTTTCTTCCTGTGCACCACACTCACCCATGTTCAACTTCTCTTCTTCCTTTTATGCTCCGTGCTTCCTTTGCATACTCTTCACTACACCACTGATATACACTTACGATTCTCCACTACGTATCCTCCTACTCACATGCCTCATGCTACAAAAGACACTCTGTCTCTTCTCTATTCTACATGTCATTCACACTTCGATTCGTCTGCCTAATCATCATACGAAATCTTCATCTTCTCTGGTCATTATTCAAGGTTCTTTGGCCTCTCTAGAAGTTATCCTGAGAATATTTTGCTTCTCTATCAGTCGAGATTCTTCATCTTCTCTAGCAGTTACAGTCAGTCGGTTTTGGCTCCTTTGGCTCCTAAGCCTCTTCCTTCTTGTGACCTTCGGCGGTGACTTGGGGCCAATTACTTCGGGACTTTGCATTTCGGGTCATATGTCATGAGTCAGCCCAACTCTCCCAACTCCCGATCTCCCGAAATCCAAAGTGAAGCTTAGTGACATGGTAGCTCCTCCTTCGATATGACCTTGGGCGATGAGCTCATGTGACCATGCGATTGCGGGCACGTCCAAAGGTGGTTCAGGCCAAACTTCTTTTCACCCCACAATTTACCTCGAGCCTCCAGGTCCTTTCTCATTAACATTCGTGCACCTTCAATCCCCACAATGAAATGGGATCGTCGATCTTATGATCTTGACGGTGCTCCTGAACTAATGGTTCAGATCTGTCCTTCCTAAATCAACGAATGTGATGTACTTTGTGATCCAGGCTCCGAGAGTTTCAAGTCTCAATCCATGCTTTCCTCCATATAACAAAATTCCGGAGTGGATTGTCTACAGAAACCTTTCCTCCTTAATCTACAATTAGGATCTCCTCCGCGAGTCCGGCCTTCGGGACTTTCAATTCTCAAACTTTTGTTTGCTCCTAGATAATTTCACCCAGAGTCCACGATATAACAATGCATGGTCTCCTTGAATCAATGGTCACAATCCCTTCGGGTATTCAGAATTCAAAAATCTCAACTTTCCAACCTTTCAACCTTCTTTTGATTTTCCTCGGAGCTGACAATCCACTAACGTGTGTCCCTTTTGGATCAATGGTCATGATCCTTTTTGGTATTTGAGGTTCGGAATTCTCAAGTCTCAACTGAAAATCATTAAGTGAGATTTCTCTGAAATATCAGATCAGCTGACACGTAATCCCCTTGACGATCACTGATCAAGATTTGTCTTCAGCGATTTTAACGTTCTTCCCATCCAAAAAATTCTGAAGTTGTGGATCTCGTGCCACCTGTCCTCATTGATGATGGCTGGCACCAAACCACTTTGGGACTTCAGAACTTTGGACAAGTGTTGGTGGTAAATCTCCCGGAGTGATTTCACTTGGTGACGTGTCATGAACCTAGTAGCTACCACGTGTCACTCAGATTTTTGATTTGCACGTACCTGAAATGTCGAATCAACTTGACACTTATCATTGTCTAATTGTGCCATGTGTCATTGTCTAGAAGTATGGTTAGAGATCCCATTCCCTTTTTGGATGACATTATTATATATTCCAAATCGGAAGAAGAGCATGAGAAACACTTGAAGATGGTATTGCAAGTGTTAAGAGAGCATCAATTGTATTCCAAATTGAGCAAGTGCTCCTTTTACCATAACCAAATTCATTATTTAGGGCATATCATATCTAATGAAGGGATAGCAGTGGACCCTGAAAAGATTGAGGCCATTAAAGGGTGGTCAACACCAAATAATGTGACATAATTCAGATCATTCATGAGATTTTTTGGCTACTACAAAAGATTTATTGCAAGATTCTCAAATATTTCACACCCGATCAATTCCTTACAAAAGAAAGGAGTGGAGTTTTAGTGGACAGTAGATTGTGAAAAGAGCTTCCAACACTTGAAGCAATTATTAACCAGTGCTCCAATTCTAAGGATTGTTGATCCAAATGAAGATTTCATGGTATGCACAAATGCATGCAAAGAAGGAATTAGTGGAGTCCTCGGTTAGAATGGGTATGTTGTATGATATGAATCAAGGAAATTGAAGGAGCATGAAAGGCATTATGCCACTCATGATTTGGAGTTGGCAGCCATAGTGCATGCCTTGAAGAAGTGGAGGCACTATCTCATGGGAAAAAGGTTTGAACTAAGGACATACCATAATGGTCTGAAATATTTATTTGATCAACCAAATCTAAATGCCAGGAAAAGCATATGGTTGGAATTTCTCAGTGAATACAACTTCGATATAACACATATCAAAGGGAAAGAGAACAAGATGGTTGATGAAGTCATGAGAAGAGTGCATGAGTTGTATAATACAACCATCAGCATGTATCAATCAGATCTGAAAGACATAATTTTAGAGATTGCAAAATCAGATTTGCAATACAAGGAATTAGTGGAAAAATTGTAGCATGGTATTTTGCAGCAGAAAAATGAGGAATACAAGCTAGGAAATGATGAAATTCTCAGGTATAGAAGCAAAATTTATGTACCAAATTCTCAGGAATTGAAAATTCTGATATTGAGGGAAATTCATAATGTACCTTATGCAGGAAACCCAAGGTATCAGAAACAATAAAAGCTATCAAGAGCCAATATTATTGGCCAGACATGAAGAAGGAAATTGTTGAGTACATTGCCAAATGTTTGGAGTGTGATGCAGGAGCATCCACATTTTGATCAAGCGAGCCAGCGCGCGGAGGTAAAGGAACAGCTGGACAGTGCCAGCACATGCAATTTTTGAATCACTTTGGAGATTTGTTGTGCCGTCATTTAAATGAAGGCATTCAAAGCCGGGCGCACTTGTAATATATTATAGATAGGAAGGCATTTAATAGTTTAATGCTGGTAGATAGAAATTAACTGTAGATTAGACAGTTTTAGCTTTCGAGAGGGAAAACAGAGTATAGGCACCCTCCATTGTATGGTTGTATTATTATTCACATCTTGTATTATTCAACAGTAGCATGAGAAAGGAAGAAGAACATAGCAAAGAGTTTGTGAAGAACCTCCATGTACAGATATTGAATTAATAGGGAAAGCTTTTATTCAATTCCATGGATGTGTTCAGTCTCTTTGTGTTGTTGGTATTGTGCTTTTTCATACTTTCTTCCTTATATGTTTATCTTTTATATGCTGCTTATGTGATTGCATATCATGTTAGAAACCTGAGAGAATGAGTTTCAATTGTTTCTCTGCTTGAGCCAGGAGATTCCTGCATAGAGTGCAGTTGAATTCCTCCGCATAGAGTGCGTCGAGGAGGCT
>JZKD02S2284197.1:195092-212784 GCA_000966675.3 Picea glauca | reverse complement strand
GAAAACAAAGGAAGTTGGTGCTTCCAATGAATGTAATTCTTCAAGACATATAAGAAAAATAATTCTGTGGTTTTCTCTCGATTTGGGTTTCCATGTAAAACACTGGTGTACTGTGTATATGTGTGATTGTTTATTTCTTACTACTTATTATTGGATAATAATTCTATATTGATATAACTTTTGAAGAAAAAGGATTATAATTACGTTATTACTAATTCACACCCCCCCCCTCTCAGTAATCCAACAGATCCTCGACACTCAAATCCAATGGATCAGATCTGCACTTCTCCTCTGTGCTTCCTCTGGACATTGGACATTGATATAATGGTCATTGGGTATCCGAGATTGGTGATCCAAGGACCATTTTCGTTCTTCCTCCTGATTTTTCTGATTTCTCTAAATTAGTAGGTTTTCTAAGTGTTCAAAGGTCTCAATATTTTCTCCTCCTACGAGTCCTTCTCTTGGACCTCGGTTTTACTTTTGAAAAGTGCAAAGTGCTATCTCTTATGATCTTTGATCTCGTTATACTGTTCGCTCCTCCTCCTGAGCTTATGCTTCCTTCTGCTCCACCTTTTTTTCTTGCCATCAATGACAAGAACACCACTCTTCCTGTAAACATGCCAACACATGATTCTATCATGGTAGTGGTGGACAAGCTTACCAATGCTACCCATTTCATTTTAGTGAAGCTCACTCAAAAGGAAACTAATGTTGTTGATATTTATATGAGGGAAATTTCACAATTGCATGGTATACACAAGACAATTCTGTTTGACAAAGATCTGAAATTCACATCGCATTTTTGGAAAGGATTGTTTAAAGGATTTGGAACAAATTTGAATTTTAGCATAGCTTATCATCCATAATCTAATGGGAAAAAAGAAAGGGTGAATCAACTGATTGAGGAAATGTTGAGAATTTATGTTGAGGATAAACCATCAAAATGGGAAGACTACCTACACCTGGTAGATTTTGCTTACAACAATGGGTACCAATCATCTCTAAAGATGAGCCCATTTGAGGCACTTTATGGAAGAAAGTGCAACACACCTGTAAGCTGGGACAACCCAGTAGACATAATAGTGGTTGGTCTAGAGTTCCTCAGGGAAATGGAAGAGTAGATGTCATGTAATCATGTATTCTTGAAAGTGAAGGCCAACAAAAGTTCCCTGAAGTTGGGAAATTGTTCCAAGTTGGCAGCTCATTATTGTGGGTCGTTTGAAATCTTAGAGAGGATTGGGCCTATAGCTTATATGCTTGCATTAACTGTTTCTATGTCTATTCATAATGTATTTCATGTATCATTTCTCAAAAGTATATACCTGATGCCAATCATGTTATTGATTGGAATGTGATTCAGGTGGAGAAAGAAGGCACTTTTCAAGTGCATCTGGTGTGCATACTGGATCAGAGGATCAAAAAACTCAGGAATCGATCTATAGAGATAGTAAAGGTCCAATGGACTTGGTACAGTCCTAATGATGCAACTTGGGAGCATGAATATGCTATGCCAACATGATATCCACATCTTTTTCAATATTTTTGAAAATCTTGATAATAATATGTAAATAAGATGCACCGAGGATAATGCATAAATAAGGGGAGGGGATTGTAATACCCCAAGGTTGATCCCAGCTGATTGTAAACATGTTTTATAGGTTGGTGAGCTAAGTGATTATAAACTAGGAGGCATATGTGATGATTAGGCTGGAGAGCCTAGATGCTTAAGGCCAGTGAGCCTATTTTTGTATATGTAAACACTCATATCATTAATATTAATGCAACGTTGTGTGTAAACCAACCACTACAAAAGAGTATGGGGGACTAAGCTCCACTAGGAAGGGAAAGGGAGGGGCTAGCAGACTAGGAGAAATGGCTAATATTGAGGGCTTAACTCCAAGAGAATATTATATTATTATTTCCCATGGACTATGGTGAGGATAATTTTTTTATCCTAAGTCTCATGGAAATGGGAATGAATCACAAGTGGAGAGAAAATGAGCTATGGGAGAGCCATGTGTCAATCATTATGTATGCAAATATATGTGGGAAAAATAGTATGTTTTCCCATCTTTCCCCATTCACGCACAAAGCCATCTTTTCCCCATTCATGCAACGAGCATTCACACGGCCAACTAGTTCCTCCATCAATTGACTTCTACATCATTCACGCACCCCTGGAACCTGCACACACACCTTCAGCAGTTCCCCCGTACATTCATATTAAGCATAGTGCACCTGTACTTTTCCTGAACCCGTATTGTGCCTTATTTGAATGTTGTTGCTGCCAACACATTTCCTTGACTGAGCATGGTTGGTGCCCTTACATGTTCTATACCTAAACTTTGTTGATTCCATCACCCTTAATTGATTGACTTGGGAGCTAGACAAAAGAAGGAAGTTGTTAGGCCTATGGATTTGAAGAGGTGGGTTTTTGGGCCCATGGATTAAAGAAGAAGGTTGATAGCTCTATGAGCAACTCTCTCCAGGTGAGAAAGGTTGTTCGGGAAGTGATTTCTCCAAAGGGATACCAACTACAACTATAGTGTTATGAGAATTCATGTTTATCCTATTGTTGAAGCCTTGGAAGGGAAGTGGGGCAATTGAAGGACTATTTTGCAGAGAAGGGGAACACTTCCTGGGGTGGGATATGCATGTGGGGAATTAGAGGTTGTAGACTGTTAGTGTGAGTGGGATCTTGGGATGAAATCCTTCCTGTTGACTATGTAACTTCATGTTGTCTCAACCTAGCCTAGATATCTCTTTACCCGGGTGGAGTTTAGTCCCAGCTTGGGGGTGACCCACTGCTAAGAGTGATGAGCAGTGTGGTCTAAGGCTAGGAGGTTCGTGGAAGGTCTGCACACAGTTGGTGGTATTCTATAAAAAGATAAGTATCAATTATGTGTTCAATTGCATGATGTGTATTTTTACTTGTCTTATATTTATGAGTATTGCCTGTATATGTTGTATGTATAGGATTACTGTTATTTTCGTATTAATCTTTTTATTAGTAGAATGTGTTTCTTGTTTATTTTATATGTATGATGTTCGACAAGATTTTTTGTGTGGCATAGCCCAACAAGTCTATGGTTGGGTATGTTACAATTTTGAATATCAGAAATAAGAGAAATTTGACAGTGGAATTCCCCAGCCTGGGAGGTTTGAAGTGTTCTACAACATGGTATCAGAGCTTAGTAAGAGTGTTTCATGGAGTAGCATGGCCCGGTCAGGGTGGTCCAGGTGTGCTACATAATGGAACATAATTCTATGGACTTTGAGGATTCATTGGTATGTGTATAGACTAAATTCCATCTTTGGTGGATGTTATGGTGTATAGATTGGTTTATTGACTATTATATAGATTAGACAATTTATGCATCATTGTATAACTTGCACGGCATATGAAAGACAATGTTTAGTAGATTGACTAGAGGTCGAATTGTAGAGACAACAATATTTATGTGATGTTTGGAAATGTTTGTGCAGTCATAAGGAGTGAATCATGTGCCTTGGTGAGTGCATGACCAATAAGTAGTCAAAAATTCATCTGAATCCAGTGTCGTTATATTGACCAACCTGAGTCAATTTCCATTCACTCATATTTGAAATTATTTATTCACTTGATGTACCTCTATCTATTGGTGAACACATGGATTTTAAATGTTGTAGGGATTTCCACAAAATAAATTGAATTTCCTTATGCAACATCCTTTTACTGGTGGTTATGGAAGCTATACTAGCATTTATGATGAATTCTTACTCTTGTAGACTTAAAAATCTATGCAAGTGCATGTTATAGTAGTTGATGATGGGATAGGTGTTGATGTGTTAACCAAATTTAAGTGTTGTTAGAAGCATAATAGAACAACAGAAATTAAAAAACACTAAAGGGTGCATAGTGAACTCAGTTGCAGAGCATGAGAAGATAATCAAATTTGGAATTGCAAAGAAAATAAATTATAATTATTCAATATGCCTTCATGTTGATGAAATCAACATGCCATAGGCCCATTATTTAGAATCATCTTGTATCAGAGTAGATTATGAAGAATTGGAGAACATTTACATGGTAAAAACCTATAATCATTACTAAAATAGCGAGAAAGCATTACTATCAGGCCTACATAGAAGTAGAGGATCTAGATTTCCCGCTCTTGGAATAACAAAAAAAAATCCATATCAGAAGAAGGAAATTTTGGTATATTATCAGTTCATTGTGTAGCCCTTAGTATCAACTTTGTCACATATTTTATAGATTTAAAATATGAGTCTGCATGCTCAAGATATCCACAATTTTTTCCAATCACCTAAGGAGCTATTTTTCCATGTGCAAGATAGATAATTTTTATTGGAATTAAGATTTTCTCCGAACCATGCTCATTTTTGAAACCATGCCCATTTTCTTGGAACCTCTATTAGATTCTTGGAACCACATTTAGTCTTATTTTCTTGGTTCTCCATGCCATACTTAGTCTCATATTCTTTGTGGGATTACTTACCCCATTTCCCTTAGTCATATTTCTCGTTTTGATGTGGGCCTACTCACCCTTTATTCATGCATCTCTAGGTCCATAGGTCTGCAGACCCATGTTATACAGAATGAGTCTCCTCATACTTTCTGCACAAACCATGTTTCACGTAATTCAATTATATACTTCCCCAACACTTACCAGGTTTTCTTATTTTCACAAACCATATTTCAAGTAATTCCATTATATACTTCCCCAACACTTACCAAGTTTTACTCTTCCAACACTTATTCGGTCTATCCCATCCTATTTTTTAATACTGGGCTATCATTGGACACTGACTAGGTCATCAAAATTTTATTCATTCATAAAAATTTCCTATCCTATTTTTTAATACTGGGATATCACTGGACACTGATTGGGTCATCAAAATTTTATTAATTCATAAAAATTTCCTAAGGTACGAGAGCTACACCAAAGTATCTATAGTCTTCTTTGTTCCACTTGAGTATTATGGTAAAATTTTCATTATAAACACTTAAAAATATTGACCACAATGAATGTCGGATATCATTTTAAAGGAAAAAATTGGAATTTTAATGGAGTGGAAGAAATTAGATCAAGGGATAAGATTAACCCATGAGTTTAGATGAATAGTTCTTGAGCGATGGATTTCTGGAAGCCATAACTCAAGATCTGGGTGTCCGTTTGGGGAAACATTTACCTTGTTGGAAAGATAATTAGATGAGGAAAATGTTGGAATAGGTTTCAATAGGATAAATTGGCCATAACCCTCCCAAAATTGAAATAACATTCAACTAGTTTTTCATGGTTTGATGAGAGATCTTCTTGGAACCTCAACTTCCAAAGCTTATAAATTAAGATCCATAAATTTGAATCACGCTGAGGAAGACTCATTGGAAATATGAGATGATGAAGATTTCATATGGAATGTTTTCCATTGTTTAAAAGGAAAATATCTTACTTCGAAAATTAAAACACAGTCTACTTTTGTTAAAGGCAGTCAAACTGAAAAATGTGAAAATAAATTTTATTAAATAAAATTTATTAAAGGAAAAAGTGGGCCCTATTTGGAGGCACAAATTTCAATTAAATAAGTCATTAATGAGACATCAATCAAGGATTAATTAAAAATTATTTACTCCAAAAAGGAATTGTGTGCAAAGTTCTAGAAAGACAAACCCTAACTACTTCAAGAAAATTGAAAGACACTTTTAAAAGGGAAAGACAAGGCATCATCAAGGGGTTGGCAGTCATAAGTTTCTACAGTGGTGAAGAGTTTGCAAGAAGAAAAGTTTTGTCTCTTCAAGATTCATTGGATTGGCCTGCTAAAGATTGTCTCTCTACGTATTCTTCTTTTTTGTTTCTTTCCATCAAATCTTCCAGGAATGTAATGAGAATAGGAAGATTTGGGTCTCAACAGTTCTTTCTTTGAAATCTTTAGTCATCTTGTAAAATTTTAGGTCCAGAGGAATAAGATCCCTCCTTGTAAAAAGGAAATTTCTATTTCATTCAGTTTATTAGTTGTCATTGAGACTTTGTATAGGTTGTTTCATCTCTCTTGTTTCCCATATTATTAAACTTGTCATATTTGAGATATTGCTATAAATTTCTTCTGTAGATAACTACTTGGGGAACTACATTAGTGATTTCTATTGCATGAGTTGAAAGCATGTGATTTCAAATGTATTTTCTATCAAAATCGTTTTTGGGTTGTAATGAAGTTATCATATAAATTTCTTTGAAGACCTTTCATTTATTCATCTTGCAAAAGTAATAGTAGATTATGAGTTTAGTTTATCTTACAAGAAAGAAATAATGTCAATTGAATGGAGTCTCCAAAACCTTGTAGAAACAAATATATGTTGACAGACTTTAAATTTTATTTTCTTTAAATGATCTGATGTATATTTTGTATCTAAAGATTGTACATTTGTATATATAATATTTCTTGGAAGATACTAAGTTTTTTCTCTTTAGTATTCACCCTTTGCATTCATTGCAAAACCATACAAAAAATATTCCAACCTTTTAGCCAACAAGGAGTACCACCTCTATAAAAAAGTAGGGGGGTTCATATCCTTGTGAGGTTGACCTTAAGACCATAAAACAATATTTTGTATCAACAAGGACCACTAATGGCAAGGAATCCTCATGAAGAATATGATAGAGATGATCCAGAGGTTATATTTTCTTGACTGGAGCATAACATTGCTACATTAACAGAATTGGTAACACGGTTGTTGGTGAATAAAGATAGGGAAGAAAAATCAATAGAGACTAAGCATGAAGAAGATAAGGCATGGTGAGAAGATCTGATGTGCAATGATTCAGGTAAAATCCATTATTTTTCTTAATCCTCTCATATTCCTTTCAAATTTGAAGCAAAACTTGAAATATGTTGGATTACTAAGAGGGGGGTTGAATCAGTAATAGAGAAATTTAATCCTTTTTAACCATATAATCCAAGTGTTATATCAATGTAGCATTATCATCCAATAACTGAAGAGTAAATAATAAATGAACAAATGAACAATCATACACATACACAGTACACCAGTGTTTTACATGGAAACACAAAGTGGGCGAAAACCAAAAAATGATTTTTCTTATATGTCTTGAAGAATTACATTCATTGGAAGCACCAACTTCCTTTGTTTTCCAGCTGCAACTGGAAGGAGGCTCCAACCCCCTTGTTTCTAAGGTTAGAACCCGAGGGAAGCTCCAACTCCCCTATTCTATGGCTACAACCAGAAGGAGGCTACAACCCCCTATGTTCTCCTACTACAACCGAAAGGTGGCTACAACCACCTATCCTTGCCCCATCCAACTACCCTGAAGTAGAAGTAGAATGATGGAACCACTTTCACACTATCATTATGAGATATATCGTTGTAAACTTGTACCAATAAACTTGAACCATGCATCAACCTGTACCTTAACATGTAATCAACCTATACCATAAACAAGTGCATCAGACATGCACCAACCTGTACCAAACAACCTGTAATCAACCTGTACCATAAAAAAGTGCATCCAACCATGTACCAAGTATGTACCAATAATGTGTCAACTACTCATCAACTATGACTCATAAATATGTACCAACATCATCAACTATACACCTCATGTATGTTCCATCTCATCAACTACTTGTCTCAACCATGTACCTTATGTTGATTAAGGTTGGTTGTCATTGATGTCAACCCTTGAAGAACACCCCATAGCACAAAGGTTGGGTAATGGACCCAATATTGTTTGATGTAAAGATGACTTGTTATTCTCTTGTCATGGTTGATAATAAGTATGAATGGATGAAATCCAAAGTGGTTCCCTTATGGTGAAATCCCTCACGAGAAGACACTTTGCAGATTGAGTTATCCTAGAAGTATGGTTATAGATCCCATGATTATTTTATGTTAGAGATCCCATGGTACTTTTTTATGCTTCTGCATCATTCAGCTTCTATGCTCTGCTCATTTTCTTCCTGCGCACCACACTCACCCATGTTCATCTTCTCTTCCTCCTTTTATGATTTGTGCTGCCTTTGCATACTCTTCACTGCACCACTGATCTCCACTTACAGTTCTCCACTATGTATCCTCCTACTCACATGTCTCATGCTACAAAATACACTTTGTCTCTTCTTTATTCTACATGTCATTCACATGTCGATTCATCTGCCTAATCATCATACGAAATCTTCATCTTCTCTGGTCATTATTCAAGGTTCTTTGGCCTCTCTAGAAGTTGTCCTGAGAATCTTTTTCTTCTCTATCAGTTGAGATTATTCATCTTCTCTGGTAGTTACAATCAGTCGGATTTGGCTCCTTTGGCTCCTAAGCCTCTTCCTTCTCATGACCTTCGGCGATGACCTAGGCCAATTACTTCAGGACTTTGCATTTCAGGTCATATGTCGTGAGTCACCCCAACTCTCCCAACTCCCGATCTCCCAAACTTCGAACTGAAGCTTAGCGACATGCTAGCTCCTCCTTCAATATAACCTTGGGAAATGAGCTCATGTGACCATGTGACTACAGGCGCGTCCAAAGGTGGTTCAGGCCAAACTAGTTTTCACCCCACAATTTACCTTGAGCCTCTAGATGTCCTTTCTCCAAAACCATAGTTTCGATTGCATCCTGCCCTCAAATCATTAACGTTTGTTCACCTTCAATCCCCGCAATGCAACAGGATCATCGATCTTATGATCTCTATAGTGCTCCTGAACTGACGGTTCATATCTATCCTTCCTGAATCAACGACTGTGATGTACTTCGTGATTCAGGCTCTGAGAGTTTCAAGTCTCAATCCATGCTTTCCTCCATATAAAAAAATTCTGGAGTGGATTGTCTACAGACACTTTTCCTCCTTAATCTACAATTAGGATATCCTTCGTGAGTCCGGCCTTCGGGACTTTCAATTCTCAAACTTTTGTTTGCTCCCAGATAATTTCACCCAGAGTCCATGATCTAACGATGCATGGTCTCCTCAAATTAATGGTCACAATCCCTTCGGGTATTCGGGATTCAGAAATATCAACATTCCAACCTTTCAACCTTCCTTTGATTTTCCTTGGAGATGACAATCCACTAACACATGTACCTTTTGGATCAATGGTCACGATCCTTTTGGGTATTTGGGGTTTGGAATTCTCAAGTCTCAACTGAAAATCCTTAAGTGAGATTTCTCTAAAATATTAGATCAGCTGACACATACTCTCCTTGATGATCAACGATCGAGATTTGTCTTTGGCGATTTTCACGTTCTCCCCATCCAAAAACTTTTGAAGTTGTGGATCTTGCGCCACATGTCCTCATTGATGATGTATGGCAAAAAACCACTTAGGGACTTCAGAACTTTGGGCAAGTGTTGGTAGTAAAGCTCCCATAGTGATTTCACTTGATGACGTGTCATGAACCTAGTAGCTACCACGTGTCACTCGGCTTTGTGATTTTCACGTACCTAAAATGTCGAATCAAATTGGCATTTGTCATTGTCTAATTGTGCCATGTTTCCTTGCTGACGTGGATCCTCATTCACTTCGGGACTTCATCCTTCAGGACTTTGGGTATTTCGAATTTTCAAGTCGCCAATTCTTCCGAAGTGAGAATCCCTGAACAATAACCTCCTTGCAACTTTTAGATCCAAACTAAATGTTGTTCGTCGATCATGTTCTTAGATCGATGGCTCAATCTTTCTGCGATGCTGCTTTTCTAGCTTATCCTTTCCTTCCACTTCAAACTGATCTGACGATTGTTGTTTACTCTGGCTCTCCAGACTTTGGGTTTTTCAAGTCTCAAACTAAAAAATCCTCGAAGCAATTTACTCCAGAGTTGAGGATCATGTGCTACTTGTCAGTCTTGACGATGGACTGTTCCTGCTTAATTCAGGACTTCGAGACATTGACAAGTCCTCTCTCCTATGCTCATTAAATGCTTAACCTTATTGCATTTATTTATGGATCCAACGACTATTGATCCTCGGCACTCAGATCCAATGGATCAGTTCTGTACTTCTCCTCTGTGCTTCCTCTGGACACTAAATGTTGATATAATGGTCATCAGGTATTCGGGATTGGTGATCCAATGATCATTGTCGTTCTTCCTCCTAAGTTTTTTTATTTCTCTGACTTAGTAGGTTTTCTAAGTGTTCAAAGGTCTTGATATTTTCTCCTCCTATGAGTCCTTCTCTTGGACTTCGGCTATACTTCTAGAAAGTAGAAATCGCTATCTCTTATGATCTTTGATCTCTGTATATTGTTCGCTCCTCCTCCTGAGCTTACACTTCCTTCTGCTCCACCTTTTTTTCTTGCCATCAATGACAAGCACACCACTCTTCCTGTAAACATGCCAACACATGATTCTATCATGGTAGTGGTGGACAAGCTTACCAAATATGCCCATTTCATTTCAGTGAAGCTCACTTAAAAGGAAACTAATGTTGTTGATATTTATATGAGGGAAATTGCACAATTGCATGGTATACCCAAGACAATTTTGTTTGACAAACATCTGAAATTCACATCGAATTTTTGGAAAGGATTGTTTAAAGGATTTGGAACAAATTTGAATTTTATCATAGCTTATCATCCAGAATCTGATGGGAAAAAAGAAAGGGTGAATCAACTGATTGAGGAAATGTTGAGAATTTATGTTGAGGATAAACCATCAAAATGGGAAGACTACCTACAGCCGGTAGAGTTTGCTTACAACAATGGGTACCAATCATCTCTAAAGATGAGCCCATTTGAGGCACTTTATGGCAGAAAGTGCAACACACCTGTAAGCTGGGACAACCCAGCAGACAGAGCAGTGGTTGGTCTAGAGTTCCTCAGGGAAATGGAAGAGTAGATGTCATGTGATCATGTATTCTTGAAGTGAAGGCCAAAAAAAGTTCTCTGAAGTTGGGAAATTGTTCCAAGTTGGAAGCTCGTTATTTTGGGTCGTTTGAAATCCTAGAGAGGATTGGGCCTATAGCTTATATGCTTGCATTAAATTCTTCTATGTCTATTCATAATGTATTTCATGTATCATTGCTCAAAAGTATATACCTGATGCTAATCATGTTATTGATTGTAATGTGATTCAAGTGGATAAAGAAGGCACTTTTCAAGTGCATCTGGTGTGCATACTGGACCGGAAGATCAAAAAACTCAGGAATCAAGCTATAGAGATAGTAAAGGTCCAATGGACCTGGTACAGTCCTGCTGATGCAACTTGGGAGCACGAAGATGCTATGTCGGCAGGATACTTGCATCTTTTTGAATATTTTTAAAAATCTTGATAATAATATGTAAATAAGATGCACTAAGGACAATGCATAAATAAAGGGAGGGGATTGTAATACCCCAAGGTTGATCCCAACAGATTGTAAACATGTTTTATAGGTTAGTGAGCCAAGTGATTATAAGCTAGGAGGTATATGTGATGATTAGGCTGGAGAGCCTAGATGCTTGAGGCCAGTGAGCCTATTTTTGTATATGTAAACACTCATATCATTAATATTAATGCAATGTTGCATGTAAACCAACCACTATAAAAGAGTATGGGGGACTAAGCTCCACTAGGAAGGGAAAGGGAGGGGCTAGCAGACTAGGAGAAATGGCTAAGATTGAGGGCTTAACTCTAAGAGAATATTATATTATTATTTCCTAGGGACTATGGTGAGGATAATTATTTTATCCTAAGTCTCATGGAAATGGGAATGAATCACAAGTGGAGAGAAAACGAGCTCTGGGAGAGCCATATGTCAATCATTATGCATGCAAATATATGTGGGGAAAATAGTATGTTTTCCCATCTTTTCCCATTCACGCACAAAGCCATCTTTTCCCCATTCATGCAATGAGCATTCATGCGGCCAACCAGTTCCTCCATGATTTGACTTCTACATCGTTCACGCACCCCTGGAACCTGCACGCACACCTTCAGCAGTTCCCCTGTACATTCATATTAAGCATAGTGCACCTGTACTTTTCCTGAACCCATATTGTGCCTTACTTAAATGTTGTTGTTGTCAACACATTTCCTTGACTAAGCGTGGTTGGTGCCCTTACATGTTCTATACCTGAACTTTGTTGATTCCATCACCCTTAATTGATTGACTTGGGAGCTAGACAGAAGAAGCAAGTTGTTAGGCCTATGGATTTGAAGAGGTGGGTTGTTGGGCCTATGGATTAAAGAAGAAGGTTGATAGTTCTATGAGCAACTCTCTCTGGGTGAGAAAGGTTGTTGGGGAAGTGATTTCTCCAAAGGGAGACCAACTTCAACTATAGTGTTATGAGAATTCATGTTTATCCTATTGTTGAAGCCGTGGAAGGGAAGTGGGGCAATTGAAGGACTATTGTGCAGAGAAGGGGCACACTTCCTAGGGTGGGATATGCATGTGGGGAATTAGAGGTTGTAGACTATCAGTGTGAGTGGGATCCTAGGATGAAATCCTTCCTATTGACTATTTAACTTCATGTTGTCTCAACCTAGCCTAGATATATCTTTACCCGGGTGGAGTTTAGTCCCAGCTTGGGGGTGACCCACTGCTGATAGTGATGAGAAGTGTGGTCTAAGGCTGGGAGGTTCGTGGAAGGTCTGCACACAATTGGTGGTATTCTATAAAAAGATAAGTATCAATTATGTGTTCAATTTCATGATGTGTATTTGTACATGTCTTATATTTATGAGTATTTCCTGTATATGGTGTATGTATAGGCTTACTGTTATTTTCGTATTAATCTTTCTATTAGTAGAATGTGTTGCTTGTTTAAGTTTTATACGTATGATGTTCGACAAGAGTTTTTGTGTGGCATAGCCCAACAAGTCTATGGTTGGGTATGTTACAATTTTGAATATTAGAAACAAGAGAAATTTGACGGTGGCATTCCCCAACCTAGGCTTAGTAAGAGTGTTTTATCGAGTAGCATGGCCCGGTCTGGGTGGTCCAGGTGTGCTACATAATGGAACATAATTCTATGGACTTTGAGGATTCATTGGTATGTGTATAGACTAAATTCCATCTTTGGTGGATGTTATGGTGTATAGATTGGTTTATTGACTATTATATAGATCAGACAATTTATGCATCATTGTATAACTTTCAAGGCATGTGAAAGACAATGTTTAGTAGATTGACTAGTGGTTGAATTGTAGAGCCAACAATATTTATGTGATGGTTAGAAATGTTTGTGCAGTCTTAAGGAGTGAATCGTGTGCCTTGGTGAGTGCATGACCAATTAGTAGTCAAAAATTCATCTGAATCTAGTGTCGTTATATTGACCAACCTGAATCAATTTCCATTCACTCATATTTGAAATTATTTATTCACTTGATGTACCTCTATCTATTGGTGAACACATGGATTTTAAACATTGTAGGGATTTCCACAAAATAAATTGAATTTCCTTATGCAACATCCTTTTATTGGTGGTTATGGAAGTTATACTAGCATTTATGATGAATTCTCACTCTTGTAGACTTAAAAGTCTATGCAAGTACATGTTATAGTAGTTGATGATGGGATAGTTGTTGATGTGTTAACCAAATTGAAGTGTTGTTAGAAGCACAACAGAACAACAGAAATTAAAAAACACCAAAGGGTGCATAGTGGACTCAGTTGCAGAGCATGAGAAGAGAATCAAATTTGGAATTGCAAAGAAAATAAATTATAATTATTCAATATGCCTTCATGTTGATGAAATCAACATACCATAGGCCCATTATTTAGAATCATCTTGTATCAGAGTAGATTATGAAGAATTGGAGAACACCTACATGGTAAAAACCTAGAACCATTACTAAAATAACGAGCAAGCATTACTATCAGGCCTACATAGAAGTAGAGGATTGTTGATCACAAAATTTGATTACCTAGATTTCCCACTCTTGGAATAACAAAAAAAAATCCATATCAGAAGAAGGAAATTTTGGTATATTATCAGTTCATTGTGTAGTCCTTAGTATCAACTTTGTCACATATTTTACAGATTAAAAATATGAGTCTGTATGCTCAATATATCCACAATTTTTTCCAATTACCTAAGGAGCTATTTTTCCATGTGCAAGATAGATAATTTTTATTGGAATTAAGATTTTATCAGAACCATGCTCATTTTTGAAACCATGCCCATTTTCTTGGAAACTCTATTAGATTCTTGGAACCACATTTAGTCTCATTTTCTTGGTTCTTCATGCCATACTTAGTCTCATATTCTTTGTGGGATTACTTACCCCATTTCCCTTAGTCATATTTCTCGTTTTGATGTGGGCCTCCTCACCCTTTATTCATGCATCTCTAGGTCCATAGGTCTGCAAACCCACGTTATACAGAATGACCCTCCTCGTCCTTTCTGCACGAACCATGTTTCATGTAATTCAATTATATACTTCCCCAACACTTACCAAGTTTTCTTATTTTCACAAACCATATTTCAAATAATTCCATTATATACTTCCCCAACACTTACCAAGTTTTACTCTTCCAACACTTATTCGGTCTATCCTATCCTATTTTTTAATATTAGGCTATCACTGGACATTGACTGGGTCATCAAAATTTTATTAATTCATAAAAATTTCCTATCCTATTTTTTAATACTGGGATATCACTGGACACTGACTGGGTCATCAAAATTTTATTAATTCATAAAAATTTCCTAAGGCACGAGAGCTACACCAAAGTATCTATAGTCTTCTTTGTTCCACATGAGTATTATGGTAAAATTTTCATTATAAACACTTAAAAATATTGACCACAATGAATGTCGGATATCATTTTAAAGGAAAAAATTGGAATTTTAATGGGGTGGAAGAAATTAGATCAAGGGATAAGATTAACCCATGAGTTTAGATGAACAGTTGTTGAACACTGAATTTCTAGAAGCCATAACTCAAGATCTGGGTGTCCGTTTGGGGAAACATTTACCTCGTTGGAAAGATAATTAGACGAGGAAAATGATGAAATAGGTTTCAATAGGATAAATCGGCCATAACCCTCCCAAAATTGAAATAACATTCAGCTAGTTTTTCATGGTTTGATGAGAGATCTGCTTGTAACCTCAACTTCCAAAGCTTATAAATTAAGATCCAGAAATTTCAATCATGCTCATGAAGACTCGTTGGAAATATGAGATGATGAAGATTGCATATGGAATGTTTTCCATTGTTTAAAAGGAAAATATCTTACTCGGAAAATTAAAACACAGTCTACTTTTGTTAAAGGTAGTCAAACTGAAAAATGTGAAAATAAATTTTATTAAATAAAAATTATTAAAGGAAAAAGGGGGCCCTATTTGGAGGCACAAATTTCAATTAAATAAGTCAATAATGAGCCATCAATCAAGGATTAATTAAAAATTGTTTACTCCAAAAAGGAATTGTGTGCAAAGTTCTAGAAAGACAAACCCTAACTACTTCAAGAAAATTGAAAGACACTTTTAAAAGGGAAAGACAAGGCATCATCAAGGGGTTGGCAGTCATAAGTTTCTACAGTGGTGAAGAGTTTGCAAGAAGAAAAGTTTTGTCTCTTCAAGATTCATTGGATTGGCCTGCTAAAGATTGTCTCTCTACGTATTCTTCTTTTTTGTTTCTTTCCATCAAATCTTCCAGGAATGTAATGAGAATAGGAAGATTTGGGTCTCAACAGTTCTTTCTTTGAAATCTTTAGTCATCTTGTAAAATTTTAGGTCCAGAGGAATAAGATCCCTCCTTGTAAAAAGGAAATTTCTATTTCATTCAGTTTATTAGTTGTCATTGAGACTTTGTAGAGGTTGTTTCATCTCTCTTGTTTCCTATATTATTAAACTTGTCATATTTGAGATATTGCTATAAATTTCTTCTACATATAACTACTTGGGGCACTACAGTAGTGATTTCTATAACATGAGTTTAGAGCATGTGATTTCAAATGTATTTTCTATCAAAATCGTTTTTGGGTTGTAATGAAGTTATCATTTAAATTTCTTTGAAGACCTTTCATTTATTCATCTTGCAAAAGTAATAGTAGATTATGACTTTAGTTTATCTTACAAGAAAGAAATAATGTCAGTTGAATGGAGACTCCAAAACCTTGTAGAAACAAATATATGTTGACACACTTCAAATTTTCTTTTCTTTAAATGATCTGATGTATATTTTGTATCTAAATATTGTACATTTGTATATATAAGATCTCTAAGGTTTTTCTCTTTAGTATTCACCCTTTGCATTCATTGCAAAACCATACAAAAAATATTCCAACCTTTTAGCCAACAAGGAGTACCACCTTTATAAAGAGTAGGGGGATTCATATCCTTGTTAGGTTGACATTAAGACCATAAAACCGTATTTTATATCAACAAGGACCACTAATGCCAAGGAATCCTCATGAAGAATATGATAGAGATGACCCAGAGGTTATATTTTCTCGACTGGAGCATAACATTGCTACATTAATAGAATTGGTAACACGGTTGTTGGTGAAGAAAGATAGGGAAGAAAAATCAATAGAGACTAAGCATGAAGAAGATAAGGCATGGTGAGAAGATATGATGTGCAATGATTCAGTTAAAATCAATTATTTTTCTTAATCTTCTCATATTCCTTTCAAAGTTGAAGAAAAACTTGAAATATGTTGGATTACTAAGAGGGGGGGGTGAATCAGTGATAGAGCAATTTAATCCTTTTTAACCATATAATCCAAGTGTTATATCAATGTAGCGTTATCATCCAATAACTGCAGAGTAAATAAGAAATGAAAAAATGAACAATCATACACATACACAGTACACCAGTGTTTTATGTGGAAACACAAAGCAGGCGAAAACCACAGAATGATTTTTCTTATATGTCTTGAAGAATTACATTCATTGGAAGCACCAACTTCCTTTGTTTTCCAGCTGCAACTGGAAGGAGGATCCAACCTCCTTGTTTCTCAAGTTAGAACCTGAGGGAAGCTCCAACTCCCCTATTCTATGGATACAACTAGAAGGAGGCTACAACCCCCTATGTTCTCCGACTACAACCGGAAGGTGACTACAACCAGCTATCCTTGCCCCATCCAACCACCTTGAAGTATAAGTAGAATGATGGAACCAATTTCACACTATCATTATGAGATATATCGTTATAAACTTGTACCAATAAACCTAAACCATGCATCAACCTGTACCTCAACCTATAATCAACCTATACCATAAACAAGTGCATCAAACATGCACCAACCTTTACCAAACAACCTGTAATCATCCTGTACCATAAAAAAGTGCATCCAACCATGTACCAAGTATGTACCAATAATGTGTCAAATACTCATCAACTATGACTCATAAATATGTACCAACATCATCAACTATACACCTCATGTATGTGCCATCTCAGCAACTACTTGTCTCAACAATGTAACTTATGTTGATTAAGGCTGGTTATCATTGATGTCAACACTTGAAGAATGCCCCGTAGCACAAAGTTTGGGTAATGGACCCAATATTGTTTGATGTAAACATGACTTGTTATTGTCTTGTCATGGTTGATAATAAGTATAAATGGATGAAATCCAAATTGGTCCCCTTATGGTGAATTTGTCAATGCAACTATCCTATATGGATATTTATTTTCATGCTATTTCCGGTGGTATGTGGAACGTCACATAACTCCTCACGGTTAGAGAGTTATGGCCATGAGAAGTTGGAGAACCCAGGTTTGGGTAACGGACCCAAGTTTGTTTGATGGATAACG
>JZKD02S2284197.1:138656-181606 GCA_000966675.3 Picea glauca | reverse complement strand
GAATACAAAATAAATTAATTCAATAATAAATTTAATGGAGAAATTAGAAGTGGGTTAACCCTAAAATAAGGAAAGTGGGCAAAATGACCTAGAAGATGTTTTTAAGGAAGCTACTCGGAGAGTATAAATAAGAGGCAAGGCTCTCTCATTTAATACACACTTGAGAATATTTCATACCTATAGGTTTCTTAGGTAACCAAAGGATATATGAATTTCTGAGGAAAGTGAAGAAACGAAGGCCAGAATTCAAGGAAGGATAAATTCTTTTGATGATGCTTTCTAAGGTATGTGTTTTTCAGGTCATCTCACCATTTTCGCAATAATTTTTTTTCTAGAATGCTTCAGACTGTGAAATTTCTATTCTCTTGAGGAAAAATATCGAAGTATATGTGGTAACAAATTTAGATTTTGGGTCATTGTATTTTTGGAGTTACACTCCGTGGAAAATAGGGTTTGTGGCTAGTCCTGAAACTAGTCAAAAATAGGTGTTTCGGGTAAAAACATCATAACTTCTTCATAAAAGATACAAAATCATTAAGACAAAATGTGTTGGTTATATTACAGACTCTAGTATTCAATGTAATATTTTCATATCAATTCAACAAATATTCTGTGTGGGGCACGCTCTACAAGGTCGCTCTCTAGAATAGGCCAGAATTCAACAAGGTGTGCCATTTTTTCCACAGCTCCTTTTCTGAGAAGTTCCAAGGAGTGAAACATGGAGGTATTGCATAAAACACACTAAATAACACTTTGTATCAGTTTCAAATATTTATTCATTACAATTACAAAGTTATGATTATTTCAAGTTAGGGTTGTTGACTAATCCAAAACTAGTCTTGTGAGACTAAAGAAACGTTTGATGAAAATTCTAGTCTCTTGTTGTTAAAGTTAAGGAAGGTTTGCAGGTATGTGATCATATACACCAGGTCTATTAAAGATTTACAAATCATATTTGGATGATGAAATTGATGAGGGATTTTGGTTGAGGTACAAGTTGGGTACATGGTTGAGACAAGTAGTTGATGCGTTGGCACCTACATGAGGTGTATAATTGATGATGTTGGTACATATTTATGATTCATAGTTGATGAGTACTTGACACATGATTGGTACATACTTGGTACATGGTTTGTTTCACTTATTTATGGTACAGGTGGATTACAGATTATTTGGTACAGGTTGGTGCATGGTTGATGCACTTGTTTATGGTACAGGTTGAGGTATAGGTTGATCATTCTACATCTAATTCATGGTGGTTGGATGGGGAAAGGATAGGTGGTTGTAGCCACCTTCCAGTTTTAGCCAGAGAACATAGGGGGTTGTAGCCTCCTTCTGGTTGTAGCCAGATAATTGGGGAGTTGGAGCTTCCCTCAGGTTGTATCCTGAGAAACTAGGGGGTTGGAGCCTCCTTCCAGTTGCAGCTAGAAAACAAAGGAAGTTGGTGCTTCCAATGGATCTAATTCTTCAAGACATATAAGATAAATCATTATGTGGTTTTCTCCCGATTTGGGTTTCCACGTAAAACATTGGTGTACTATGTATGTGTGTTAATGATCATTTCGTATTGTTCATTATTGGAAAATAATTCTACATTGATATAACACTTGGATTATTTGGAGAAAAAGGATTATAATTACGTTATTACCGATTCACTCACCCTCTCAATAATCCAACACCTTAACCAAAATCCCTCATCAATTTCATCATCCAAATATGATTTGTAACTCTATAATATACATGGTGTATATTATCACATACCTACAAACCTTCCTTAACTTTCACAACAAGAGACTAGCATTTTCATCAAACTTTTCTTTAGTCTCACATGACTAGTTTGGAATTAGTCAACAACCTTAACTTGAAATAATCATAACTATGTACCTGTAATGAATAAAGATCTGAAAATAGTACATAATGTTATTCGGTTTTTTTATGCAATTCCTCGTGGTGTCACTACTTGGAACCTCTCAGAAAAGGAGTTATAGCAAAATTGACATACCTTGTTGAATTCTGGCTTATTCTAGAGAGTGAACTTGTAGAGCGTGCCCCACACAGAATAATTGTTTAATGGATCAAAAACTATTACCCAGAATACTACATACTATACTCTAACCAACACATTTGGTCTTACTTAATTTGGATCTGTTATGAATAAGTTATGACATTTTTACCTGAAACACTTGTTTTAGACTAGTTTCAGGACTAGCCACAAACCCTATTTTCCACGGAGTGTAACTCCCAATATACAATGACACACAATATGAAAATTTTCACACAGATACTTGGATATGTTTCCTCAATTTCCTATCAATTTCACGGTCTGAATCATTCTATAAAAATTTTTATTGCGGAAATGGTGAGATGACTTGTAAATAACATAGCGTAGAAAACATCATCAAAAGAATTTATCCTCCCTTGAATTTCGCCCTTCTTTTCTTCACCTTACCTCTGAAATTAGGCTTAGATATCATTTGGTTACCTCGGTCACCTATATATATTCAATATTCTCAAGTGGGATGTAAAATGAGAGAGCCTTGCCTCTTATTTGGATACCAAGCCTACAGATACTCCTTCACCATTGGGCCCCGGTGGAATTTCCCGTATCAACATCAACACATATATTCTAGGGGATAGTCCTTTGTACCCTGGTACCTATCCATATCATTGATGGTTTACCTTGGACCACACTGAGAGATCCTCATTTGTCTCACACTTGGTTGGATATCATGTCCTCACACCATTGAGATTTATACATGCATGTATGATCTAGATTCATATGCAGTTCCTTATATTTTCTTGGCTTCATCCCGCCATTTTCAAAGCCCCTTTATGATCTTTCCTTTAGTGAGATCATGGAACATTTGTGGAGCCCCATTCTTGTTTAGAAGGGATTCACAAGTTGTTTCCACCCCCTTCCTTAAGCATGATGGGGAATCATTTCTTATGTACTTAGTTCATTCACAGTTGGGATGTACTTTAGATTCTCCCATCCAAATATTTTATATGAGACAAATTATATCATGTTAATATAACCTAGTTGTCTTTTCTAGCACCATGTTGTATTTGATACTCCTTCATAGTATCACTATTGATGTCATGAGTTATCTAGACGAGTATGGGTATTCCTAACTTGTCCCATTGAGATCATATAGCTCCCCACTTGATGACCCTTTGTCGACAAGTGATTTTGTGTGGCCTCTTCGTCAGTCGGCTCTCTCCCTTTTTTCCCATATAATTGTTTCTCCCCCTTCGTCTGACCCATATCCCCATGAAAGAAAACTATAATGTATGTCAGTCATGTGATTTTCTCCTAACGTCACACATTAGGCACACATTAGGGGGCTTTTGTTATCACCATTTATTTCCACACCTATCCTAAAAGGATAACCCTTGCCGATATGAACCATCATAGTCCATGTATCCCTTGATCATACACACTTTCACACCATTTTCCCTTACATAACTTAGGAAAACACTTTTCCTAATGTTATTTTCACTTAATTAAAATCACAATCCCCTTTTATGACTTTTCCCCTCTTTATTTTATTTAAATAAAAGTTAAAAATAAATTAGTGGATAAGAATTGATTTGGTCAAATAATATATTTTCTTATTTTGATCATATAAAGGATAACCACATTTTACCTATAAAATAAAGAGATCCATTCTATTTCCATAGATTTTTTCCCTTGAGAGTGCTGAAAATGATGCTGAAATTTCCACTGACTTTTTAGCTACATTTCCCATTGTTACTTTCAACCAAGAGGAGAAGTGTAGATATTTTGCCACACATCTACAAAAGAAGAAGAACCATCCCATGGAGGGGCCACCAGAAGATTATTGTCTTCATTGGTCTCTTCACAAGCATGTTGTTATGTACTCTAGTTATTGGGCATTATATCATATTGATTCTTTACACCTCTTGTTGTTTAGGTATTTTTTATGTTGCGCGCCTTTTTTATTGTTGAATAACATAGATCTGAAGATATTTACTTAATAGAAAACTAGGGTTTCTTGTTTTCTAACCCACTTCTGTCTGTAGCTTTGAAACAACCGCAAAGTTTGTATATCTACTCACCCGTGTTTCATATTGGCATCAACAGAATGGAGATTCCACTGGGGATGTGAGTTTTACTCATGATCCTTGGTTGTGGGTGTGTGGTAAAAACAATTACTACCATTTTTATTGGGTTTTGTTGAGTTTTTTTAGGGTTTTCACCTTTATGTAGTTATATGTTCATTTTCACAAGGCACATGTACAAAACCTTCACTCAGGAAACCCTCAAAGCCAAAGCCACAGCTCTTCTCTGAATTTTTTTCCCAATGAACATTTTTCCCTCTTTCCAACATTGACCAATGCATTTTTTGGCATCTTTTCTGCCACTAGTCAACATGGATTTTGGCCTCTTTTTTTCCACTAGTTAATGTATATGTTAACACATAGAATTGTAGGGGTCAAAAAATCATTTTAGTTTTTTTTTTTGAGTCATAGGGTTACATAAGTCATAGGTTTTTATGTCTTCTTGTTAGGGTCATAAATTAAAGTTTGATTTGAATAAGATAAATTTTTGTTCAACCTTGGTTTAGAGTCTTGAGATCATGTAATTAGACATCATGACAAGGTAAATAAAGTTCCTTTGAGTCACACCTTTGATCATTACCTTGACATGTCAGACCTCCCAGTTGTACACAAGTTTCTTCTTGTCACTATTTGTCTGTTTAAATGTCAAATCAAGGTCAGTTGTATGTGATACTAACTCACCAGGAGAGTTCATAACATACTCATAAGTAACTCACGCATTCAATTGTTGTCATTGAAATTACAAAATCGTGTCAAAGGAGATTTCATTGTTTTCAGCACCATCTTTTAACCAACTTTTCAGAGATTATGTCATCGGATCTTCTAACAGTCTCCACGAAGTGTGTAATTCATGTTTTAATTTGGCGCTACGAACTAGCACTATAGACTAGCTGAATAGGAGAATTGGAGGTTGGATAGCTTGAAAAAATCGTTGTTCAAATTCACAGACAATATCATCAAGACTAGGTCTATCAGGTACTCCTTGAGGTTTTCCATGTTGTTTAAAGGTTGAGAGAAGGATTTTTTCTAGTTTATCTATCGTCGTTGCGAACTATCCAATTATTTTTCTGACAGAATTCAAACTCATTATTGGAGGTAGGCCTAAGGCTAAGGTGGAAAATAAAGGCATTTTTGGGAAATAAAGCATGAACAAGGAAAGTGACAGTTGGAAGGAAACACAGCATGCACGCATGCAAGGGAAGCAACAACTAGAAGGAAGAACATCACACATGCATGGGAGGAAGACCTAACGACAGTAGGGTTAGGGTTTTGGTAAGGTATTGTAATGGCTGAAGAGACAGAAATGTATAAATAGAGATATCGAGGTATTATAGAGGGCTCGGGTTGTTAGTTGTTATTTCAGAGTGTTGTTTCTATAGTAGTTACGCGTGAGTTGATGCGATATGTAAGGGTTTTTGCTAGATGACCTATTTTGTATAAGTTGTTGAGCTTAAGTTGTTGAGCTAGAGGGAAAATGAGGGAGGGTAGATCTTGAGGGTTATATCGCAGGCTGGGGAGCTTGGTGTGATCTAGTCTGCCTCATATATATCTCACCCGACTATGGAGGATTGTAAAGTGCACGACAATGTAGATGCGAAATACCATAATAAAAGAGCCAAGAGCCAAATCTTTGTGGACATAGCCCAAGAGGGGGTGAACCATGGTAACATTTGTGTTGTGTGATGAATGTATGTTTATCTTTATCATATTTTCAATAGCTATTGTTATGCTTAATGAATGAGTTGTTATATTTCCTACGTATTCACAAATGATAGTATATTGCAGTTACAATTATAATAATGGGTCAATATTCAACTCCCTTATCTCAAATTCAATTCTAGGTTGTAAACACATGAGTCTTACAGCCACCCATTAAAGCTATCTCAGGATAGACTACGCAGCGCATTCTGTGTGATGTGTTTCCTTATGGTTTACCAGGAGGCCTGATAGTTTTAGAGGCTTTGTTGGAAACCCGATAGACATGAACCCTGGGTCAATAAACTTAGACAGTGGGTAGAAGAAGGAAGTAACCAACAAATGGTTTCTTCGTCATTGGTAGGAACAGGAGAGGGTTGAATAGATGAAATAAGTTGACCAAGAAAAGAGAGAATAAAATAAGAAATCAATGAGCCAAAAGAAGGGGATGTTGAGACCATGGAATCCCACAAAAGCAGAGATCAAAATCTAGTTGAGAACAAAAGAGCTAGAGTTTGCACAGAAAGACAATAGAAACCCTAGAGTAACACCTCACAAATATCTGGAGAGATATGTGTTTACGGATTTGCATGACATTTTTTTCTGTGATTTTCCATATTTATTGCAGGATTGGATACTAAGGTTAAAGGATAACCACACAACGAACTAGATTCGAAATCTCGAGTGGAACCTAGTACAGATTGACCAACTTTAGCAGGTGAACAAAAAATTCACCCGCGCATTAGAATTTTGGCTTGATAGTATTGTGGTAGGTTTTATAATAGAGTTTGAAGTACACACAATGAAGTTGTACAGTGCATCAGAGCAAGTGTTTCTATGGGGACCTCGAGGAAGGTACATTCGATCATTCTATACTTCGATTAAGATATTTTTATATAACAGAGGTGTAATGACAATGGAATCAGACAGCTAAAATTCCCTGTGTGCATGGGGGAAGGGGGGAAGCACTGACAGAGAGAGGATAAATGGGAGGAAAGGATAAGGAAAAGAACGAGGAACCTTTGGACCCAATCATGATGGATGACGACCAAATCAAGAAGATCATGGCGACAACTGGAAAGACGCGTAGTGGAGTACCCTACCAATACAAGGTGAATACCAAGAAGAGAGTCGTAGCCGCGAGGGAGGGCTTGGCGAGTGATGAGGAAGAAGTAAAGGATATTTGGGTTGTGGAGCAGATTGAGGAAATCCTGCGCACAACATATGAGAGGAAGACGAGAGGTCTAAGAGCGAGAAGAGAAGGCAACAATTCTATCCATATTAGTGTCAGTGTGGAACCCATAAACCCATGTGAGACTAATACACCAAAGAGAACACCATCGTTTAGACAACCGAAGTTCAGAATCATTCAAACAGCAGGAAGTACATATACACAAGTAACAAAAATTGGGGGAGCTAGTTCATGCAACACTAGTTGAGTATCTACACCGCGTGGAGGTAGTAGTTCAACATTCAAAATTCCAAGAAATGATCCCACCATTAGGTTACCCACATTTCGAGGAGAAACAGTAGAAGATCCTGAGAAACATTTGTTCATTTGTGCAAAGATTTTGGAAGAAAAATAATCATTGATGAAGATACCAAACTTGAACATCTAGCTATTACACTAAGAGAACATGCACTAGGTTGGTACATGAGTCTAGACGCAAACAGTGCACCTGGGACAGCAATGACACTGTCAGACATTAAGAAGTTACTGATAAATGAGTTCCAGAAGCCAAGCTCATAGGATCAGTACATGAATGAGATGATCTAAATAAGACAAAAACCAGGAGAGTCTGTATGGGAGATTGATCAGAGATTCAAGCAACTGAAGCAAAAGTTAAAATATCTCATGACTGAGATGCAGCATCGACACTTGTTTCTCAACTCACTACCCCCACACTTAAAATATCATTTGCGACAATAGAATTTCCAAACACAGGTAGAGGCTTTGCAGGCATCCCTGCAACTAGAAGAAAATCATATCAGCAGATGGACCCAGCTATCGAAGAACTGAACAAGGACTTGAAGAACTTAATGTTTCAGTTGAACCAGAATAAGAACAAGGACAAATGAGAAGTCATTTGGTGTACTACATGCAGGACAAAAGTACACCACAAGAACGAATGTCCAACATTCGCACAGTATATGGAAGCAAGAATTCCAAATCCATTACCAACAGGAGGACTATGGTGTGAAATGTGCAAGAAATCGGGTCACAACTCTTATCACTACACGATGATGCAGAAATAATAGACAGCCCTGAAGAGCTCATATTTCACCTTTTGCAAGTTAGTGGGCCACGATGACAAATATTGTAGAACTATGGATTTTATGCGAGAAAGGACATCGGACACATATAGAGTGCAGGCAGAAATGATGACTGGGCAAGCCACACCATAGTTTAATCAAATTCTAGCTCCATACAACAGTGTGCAGCAGTAGTATAATACTACACAACAACCATATAATAACACGCAGCTGCAATACAACACAACATAGCCTCAATGCAATACCATGCAGTATAACCAAGTGGCTCAATATAATGCACCGAGCGAAGATCGAGTAGGCTACAGAGGTGGAGGAAAAGACCGAGGAGGTTTTGGATGAGGTAAAGGACTAGTGGTATGTCACAATTGTCAACAAATGGGACATTACGCAAGGGAATGTCCACTTCCACCAGCAACTTGTATGTATTGTCACGCATCGGACCACGATACAGAAGAATGTCCCACACTCCTAGTAAAGATCCAGGAAAAGAGGAACCAGAACAACCAGAATGTTCATTGGATTTCCGTCGAAGCAAGGAATGAAGGATGAAACATCAATATACTTACTTGTGGAGGATATAAAATAGGCGACGACATTGTTCCACAAGAACTAGCACAAAACTAGTGGGTAAAGAAGAACACTAAACCAAGAAGACAGTTCGACACGTAGAACGAGAAGGCAATATTTATAGAATCCAAACAAGAATTTCATAAGGAAGACATAGCATTGATTTCATCTACACAACAAAACAATGAAGCACCAAGTACTATATGCCTCCATTATTGGATCATACCAACGAAATGCAACCCAAGGGACAAGTAAGTACAATCAAACTGGTCTGGATTATTTTCGGCACGAAATGAGAGCGGAGATATAATAAATAAATGCACATAGATATCGCAGATATTCAATAATATAACATAAATGTATCAAAGATGCAACCATAAAAATAGATATACATTAATACACGATTTCTATTAATGAAATAAATGTATAAAGACTGTAAAAATACAGAGTGAAAGACTCGCTAGAATGGTGGCAGCTTATCTCTGAGAAAAGATGTGACGGATACTCACATTCGCAAGAAGATCATTACAATGAGGCTCTGAAAGAATTTTTACAATAAACAGGAATGCCAAAAACCCTAGACATCCAAAAACCTAACCCTAGGAGAAGAAATGCCAAAAGTCACGTGGGCCCCGTTTGGGTAAGTTAGTACTTCAACTTCCCTGGGTTATAACTTTTGCATACAATCTTTGTTTTAGGCGCATGATAGCCCATTGGAAATGTATCGTCATGGAGATTCATTTTCAGGGCTCAATCATGCCTTCGGATATCATTGAGAATCTTGATCTCTAAAAACCTTCATTTAGGCCCTCAAAATGGCCCCGAAAGTTAAAACTGCTAAAAATAGTAAATTTCCAAAATTGCTAGAAAAGTGTTTTGAGCCAATTGGAAATGGTGGGTGGCCACTGATATCCACCTGGATCAATCCTCCCTCCTTAGGAATAAATTTTCTCCATTGCGCTGAGATCCCGAGGGAGAGGGAAAATCGTTTGTTGAATATCCATCTTGGTGAGTTGCTTGCCTTGTTGGACACGTCGCGCTGCTCAGTTTGTGGAAGTTTGTCATGAACCTATTGAGGTTGATGTTGTTCAACAAGTCAAGCCTAAACAAGAGGACGGTGTGCATAAGGAATATTTTTTCTTTGCTGCAACCTTGTCGACCTGCTTATGTTGGATAAAAGGTTTTTGGGGCGAGGTTGTAGTGGTTGCAGTGTCCTTGTGTTCCCCTTTTGAACAGATTGTGAAGAAGCTAAATTTTGCAGTATGAGATACTACCTTGAGGCACTGCTTAGGTGGAACAATAGTTAGAACTACCTCTGGTATTCTGTAGAGATGACCCCATATAGAAACAATGACATTGTAGGGTCAAGACTCATAAACAACATGGTGTCTCCACATATATGGTTGGTTGAAGAGAATATCACAGACATCCAATGGGGAAACATCACATAATACCTCATCCTTTAAAGGTTGTATGTCATATGATAATCGACACTGCTAACCGACATGAAGATATCATCCTTGGCGAAGCCACACAATGTTGTATGGTTGTGGGTGTAGTTTTGTCGACAATCCACTATTAACAATAAAATGCAGCGGGGTCCCCTTCACCCGCATATGTGAATGAAAAAGGCGCTCCCCCTCTTTAGGATCTGTTGGTTCTTCTGGTTGAATTCATACGGTCGGGACAATAGCAATGGGGTCTGCGTCAATGATATGTCCTTTACCAGTATTTTCATAATTAGATTCTGAATGAGGGTTCGAATCCTTGTCTTTGATCTCGGCCACCAATGAATGTTTTGAGCGACATTCATCGGTGTTGTGCCAAGGGATTTTGTGGAAATCACACCATTTTCTGGTGTCCTTCTTTATCTTCCCATGACCCTTCTTTTCCTGTGGCTTGGACTAGTTTTTGGGAGACTGTTTGTTAGGTCCATATTTGTCATATTTTGGTTGTTGCATATTTGCAAACCCAAACTCCCATTTGTTTTGGTGCTTAAATTTCTCCTCGATTTTAACAACATAGTGATAAGTAGCATTGAGTGATGAGATGTCCATAAAATCCATTTTAGTTTGGATGTATCTGTGTAGAGCCCCACGATATTTCAGAAGAAAATTTTGTTTGAAGTCTTTGATACCTAGCTTGGCGTGCAAGTTATGGAACGTATTGGTGAACTATGAAACTGCTTGGCCCCTCTCTTGCCACAGTGTGGTCCATCTCATGTATTGGTCCTCATAGTTGTCAACAAGGTAATACTATTCCTTTACCGCATCCACAAAAAAATCCCAAGTGGGCTCAGCCCCATATATTCCAGACTCCCCTGTGGAACTCTTCTCCTAGTAAGTTTCCCAACAATTTTTGACATGGGGGACAACCTTAAGGAGCGTGAAGATGATCTTTTCTCTGTCAAAAAAATTGTGAACAAAGAAATAACTTTCTAACAAATTTAACCATTTATCTAGGGCATCCGCATCTATCGAACCTTCAAATATAGGAATGTGAAAATTTACCTTTACCTTAAAAGGCGAGGTGCGTCCAAAGTGGTCGCTTGATGAATATTTACCTGATTCTATTGGGAGGTGTTGAAGGATGTGGGAAAAATTCTCCATCATTTCATCCCTCTGTCGTGTGAGAGCTTGCTCAAGCAACAAATTGATAGGATCGTCTGCTCCGTTGTTTTTCTTTGCTTCCACCATGGAGGGTTTCCTGGATGTGTGAGAGAGATGTTCTTCAAGAGAGACAATATTCAGACCCAAATTTCTATACTCAGACCTTGTCGGGGACATGCACTGAAAAAATATCAAGAGGAGCCTGCTCTGATACACTGATCTGGATTATTTTCGGCATGAAATGAGAGCGGAGATACAATAAAGAAATGCATAGAGATATCGCAGATATTAAATAATATAATAGAATTTTATTAGAGATGCAACCATAAACATAGATATACAGTAATACACTATTTCTATTAATGAAATAAATGTACAGAGACTGTAAAAATACAGAGTGAAAGGCTTGCTAGAATGGTGGCAGCTTATCTTTAAGAGATGTGACAACTACTCGCATTCGCAAGAATATTATTACAATGAGGCTCTAAGGGAATTTTTACAATAAATAGGAATGACAAAAACCCTAGACATCCAAAAAACTAACCCTAGGCGATGAAGCACCAAAATTCATGTGGGCCCCGTTTGGGTAAGTTAGTACATCAACTTCCTAGGGTCATAAATTTTGCATACTATCTTCGTTTTAGGCTCATGATAGATCGTTGGAAAGGTATCATTGAGGAGATTCATTTTGGGGGCTCAATCCTGCCTTTGATTATAATTGAGAATCTCAATCCCGAGAAAACCTTCATTTAGGCCCTCAAAATGGCCCCGGAAGTTAAAAGTGCTAAAAATAGTAAATTGCCAAAATTTCTAGAAATTTGTTTTGAGCCAACTGGAAAAGGTGGGTGGCCACCGATTTCCACCTGGATCAATCCTCCCTCCTTAGGAAGAAATGGTCTCCATTGCATTGAGTGCCCCAGGGAGAGGGAAAAGTGTTTGTTGAATATCCATCTTGGTGAGTTTCTTGCCTTGTTGGAGACGTCGTGCTGCTCAGTTTGTGGAAGTCTGTCACGAACTTGTTGAGGCTGAGGTTGTTGAACAAGTTGAGATACACAAGAGGATGGTGTGAAGAAGGAATATTTTCTCTTTTCTGCAACCTTTTCATCCTTCTTTTGTTGGATAGAAGGTGCTTGGGGCAAGGCTTTAGTGCTTGCAGTGTCCTTTTGTTCCCTTTTTTAATAGATTGTGAAGAAGTTGAATTTTGCAGTATGAGATACTACCTTGTGGCACTGTTTAGGTGGAACAATATTTGAAACTACCTCTGGCATTCTATAGAGATGACCCCATAGAGAAACAATGACACTACGGGGTTGAGACTCTTAAACAGTATGGCGTATCCACATATATGGCTGGCCCAAGAGAACATCACAGACATACAGTGGGGAAACATCACATAATACCTCATCCTTGAAGGGCTGGATGTCGTATGACAATCGACACTATTGGCTGACACGAAGCTCTCGTCCTTGGTGAAGCCACCCAATGTTATATGGATGCGGGTGTGGTGTTGTCAAAAATCCCAACTGTTTGATGACCTCTGCTGAGATGAGGTTCTTTTGGCTTCTGTTATCAACAATAAAATCCAGTGGGGTCCCCTTCACCCACATTTCTGAATGAAAATGGCGCTCCCCCTCTTTAGGATCTACTGGTTCTTCTGGTTGAATTGTTGCAGTCACAACAATAGCAGTGGGGTCTATGTCAATGATATGTCCTTTACCAATATTTTCAAAATCATATTCTGAATCAGGGTTCAGCTCCTTGTCTTTATTCTCAGCCACAAATAATTGTTTTGAGCGACATTCATCAGTATTGTGCCAGGGGATTTTTTGGAAATCACATCATTTTCTGGTGTCCTTCTTTGTCTTCCCGTGACCCTTCTTTTCATGTGGCTTGGACTGGTTTTCAGGAGACTATTTGTTAGGGTCATCTTTGTCATACATTGGTTGTTGCAGATTTGTAGACCCAAACTCCCTTTTGTTTTGGTGCTTAAATTTTTTCTTGATTTTAACAGCATATCGATAAGCAACACCAAGTGATGAGATGTCCAGAAAATCCATTTCAGTTTGGATGTATCTGTGTAGAGCCCCACGGTATTTCAGAAGCAAATTTCATTTGGAGTCTTTGATACCCATCTTGGTGTGCAAGGTATGGAAGGTATTGGTGAAATCTGAAACTGCTTGGCCCCTCTCTTGTCACAGTGTGGTCCATCTCATGTACTGATCCTCATAGTTGCCAACAAGGTAATACTGTTCCTTTACTGCATCCACAAAAAACTCCCAAGTGGGCTCGACCCCATATATTCCAGACTCCTCTTTGGAACTCTTCTCCTAGTAAGTTTCCCACCAATGTTTGACATGGGGGATAGCCTTAAGGAGCATGAAGATGATATTTTCTCTGTCGGAAAAATTGTGAAATGAGAAGTAACCTTCTAATAGATTTAACCATTTATCTAGGGCATCTGCATCTATCTGACCTTCAAATATAGGAATGTCAAAATTTACCTGTACCTTAAAAGGTGAGGTGCCTTCAAAGTGGCCGCTTGATGAAGATGTGCCTAATGCTATCGGGAGGTGTTGAAGGATGTGGAAAAAATTCTCCATCATTTCATCCCTCTGTCACGTGAGAGCTTGCTCAAGCAACAAATTGATAGGATCGTCTGCTCCGTCGTTTTTCTTTGCTTCCGACATGGAGGGTTTCTTTGGTGTGTGAGAGATATTTTCTTCAAGAGAGACAAGCTTGAGACCCAACTTGGTATACTCGGACCTTGTCGGGGACATGCACTGAAAAATGATCAAGAGGAGCCTACTCTGATACCACTGATCTGGATTATTTTCGGCACGAAATGAGAGTGGAGATATAATAAAGAAATGCATAGAGATATTGCATATATTCAATAATATAAAATAAATTTATCAAAGATGAAACCATAAACACAGGAATATATTGTAATACACGATTTTTATTAATGAAATAAATGTACAGAGACTATAAAAATATAGAGTGAAACACTCGCTAGAATGGTGGCATCTTATCTTTAAGAAGAGATGTGATGGCTACTTGCATTTGCAAGAAGATCATTACAATGAGGCTCTAAAGGAACTTTTACAATAAACAGGAATTCCAAAAACCCTATACATCCAAAAACTTAACCCTAGGAGATGAATCGCCAAAAGTCATGTGGGCCCCGTTTGGGTAAGTTAGTACATCAACTTCCTAGGGTCGTAACTTTTGCATACGATATTCGTTTTAGGCTCACGATAGATCCTTGGAAAGGTATCATCAAGGAGATTCATTTTGGGGTCTCAATCCTGCCTTCAATTATCTTTGAGAAGCTCAATCCTGAAAAACCTTCATTTAGGCCCTCAAAATGGCCACGGAAGTTAAAAGTGCTAAAAATAGTAAATTGCCAAAATTGCCAGAAAACTGCTTTGAGCCAACTGGAAAAGGTGGGTGGCCACCAATTTCCACCTGGATCAATACTCGCTCATTAGGAAGAAATGGTATCCATTGCATTGAGTGACTCGGGGAGAGGGAAAAGAGTTTGTTGAATCTCCATCTTGGTGAGCTTCTTGCCTCGTTGGAGATGTCGCACTGCTCAGTTTGTGGAAGTCTATCACGAACTTGTTGAGGCTGAGGTTGTTCAACAAGTCGAGATACATGAGAGGATGGTGTGTAGAAGGAATATTTTCTCTTTGCTGCAACCTTGTCGACCTGTTTTTTTTGGATAGAAGGTGCTTGGGGCGAGGCTTTAGTTCTTGCAGTGTCCTTATGTTCCCCTTTTGAATAGATTGTGAAGAAGTTGAATTTTACAGTATAAGATACTACCTTGCGGAACTGTTTAGGTGGAACAATATTCGGTACTACCTCTGGTATTCTATAGAGATGACCCCATAGAGAAACAATGACACTGTGGGGTTGAGACTCATAAACAACATGGCGTCTCCACATATATGGCTGGCCCAAGAGAACATCACAGACATCTAGTGGGGAAACATGACATAATACCTCATCCTTTAAGGGTTGGATGTCGCATGACAACTGACACTGTTGGCTGACACGAAGATCTCGTCCTTGGCGAAGCCACCCAATGTTGTATGGATGCGGGTGTGGTGTTGTAGACAATCCCAACTATTTGATGACCTCTACTGAGAGGAGGTTCTTCTGGCTTCCGCTATCAACAATAAAATGTAGCGGGGTCCCCTTCACCCACATATGAGAATGAAAAAGGTGCCCCCCTCTTCAAGATCTGCTAGTTCTTCTGGTTGAATTGTTGCGATCGCGACAATAGTACTGGGGTATGCATCAATGATCTATCCTTTACCAGTATTTTCAGAATCAGATTCTGAATCAGGGTTCGTCTCCTTGTCTTTGATCTCGGCCACCAATGACTATTTTGAGAGACATTCATCGGTGTTGTTCCAGGGGATTTTGTGGAAATCACACCATTTTCTTGTGTCCTTCTTTGTCTTCCTGTGACCCTTCTTTTCCTGTGGCTTGGACTAGTTTTTGGGAGACTGTTTGTTAGGGCCATCTTTGTCATACTTTGGTTGTTGCAGATATGCAGACCCAAACTCCCATTTGTTTTGGTGCTTAAATTTCTACTCAATTTTAACAGCATATCAATAAGCAGCATCGAGTGATGAGATGTCGAGAAAATCCATTTCAGTTTGGATGTATCTGTGTAGATCCCCACGGTATTTCAAAAGAAAATTTCATTCAGATTATTTGATACCCAGCTTGGTGCGCAAGGTATGGAAGGTATTAGTGAACTCCAAAACTGTTGGGCCCCTCTCTTGTCGTAGTGTGGTCCATCTCATGTACTGGTCCTCATAGTTTCCAACAAGGTAATAATATTCCTTTACCGCATCCACAAAAAAATCCCTAGTGGACTCGGCCTCACATATTCCAGACTCCTCTATGGAACTCTTCTTCCAGTAAGTTTCCCACCAATGTTTTACATGGGGGAGAGCCTTAAGGAGAGAGAAGATGATATTTTCTAGTTCGAAAAAATTGTGAACAGAGAAATAAGCTTCTAACATATTTAACCATTTATCTAGGGCATCCGCATCTATCTGACCTTCAAATATAGGAATGTCAAAATTGACCTGTACCTTAAAAGGAGAGGTGCCTCCAAAGTGGTTGCTTGATAAATATGTGCCTGATGTTATCGAGAGGCATTGAAGGATGTGGGAAATATTCTCCATCATTTCGTCCCTCTGTCGCATGAGAGCTTGCTCAAGCAACAAATTGATAGGATCGTCTGCTCCATCATTTTTCTTTTCTTCTAGCATGGAGGGTTTTTTGGGCTTGTGAAAGAGATTGTATTCAAGAGATATGATATTGAGACCCAACTTTCTATACTCAGACCTCGTCGGGAACATGCACTAAAAAATGACCAAGATCAGCCTACTCTGATACCACTGATCCAGATTATTTTCGCCACGAAATGAGAGCAGAGATATAATAAAGAAATGCACATAGATATTGTATATATTCAATAATATAATAGTAATGTATCAAAGATGCAACCATAAACACAGATATATAGTAATACATGATTTATATTGATGAAATAAATGTACAGAGGCTGTAAGAATACAGAGTGACAGACTTGCTAGAATGGTGGCAGCTTATCTCTGAGAAGAGATGTGACGGCTACTCGCATTCACAAGAAGATCATTACAATGAGGCTCTGAAGGAATTTTTACAATAAAAAAGAATGTCAAAAAACCTAGACACCCAAAAACCTAACCCTAGGAGATGAAGCGCCAATGTTCATGTGGGCCCCATTAGGGTAAGTTAGTACATCAACTTCCTGGGGTCGTAACGTTTGCATGCGATCTCCGTTTTAGGCACATGATAGCCCATTGGAAAGGTATCATCAAGGAGATTCATTTTGGGGGCTCAATCGTGCCTTCAAATATCTTTGAGAAAATTGATCCTGAAAACCTTCATTTAGGACCTCAAAATGGCCCTGGAAGTTAAAACTACTAAAAATAGTAAATTGCCAAAATTGCCAGAAAATTGTTTTGAGCCAGTTGGAAAAGGTGGGTGGCCAAAGATATCCACCTATATCACAAAGGATTCTTGCAATCATATGTAAAAGTATTAAATGATCCATCATATGTGAAAACATTGCAAAACATACTAGAAAAATGTAGCATCACGACGAAAGAAAAACTAGAACCAAAAACTGTCAATCACCTACATACAAGGAGAAGAACCAGTAGGGAGTTCAGAGTAAATGACAACATCAAAGATTTCAACATGGGAGACATTATATTGGATCTAGGATCTTAATTTAATATATTACCAAAGAAGACATGGAAATGCATGGGAGAACCCACATTAGGATATTCACCTGTTCAATTGAAACTGGAAAACCAACACAGAGTCCTACCAATCAGAAGACTGAAAGAAGTAACAGTAGACCTAGATGGAGTACGCACTAAAGTATATTTTGAATTCATTCAAATAGTGGATGGCACCACACCTTATCCATCATTTCTTGTTCTGGATTGGGCATTTGACAACCAGGCCATAATCAACCTGAAGACCACGAAAATGACATTTGAGTCAGGTGAATATAGGGTCATTGCACCTTTAGACCCATCAGAAGGGGAGATGTTTGTAGAACCTACTTGCCTAGACTTAGAGGAAATTAGCCAGTTGTACAAAACAACTATGCACGATGAGGATTATGTAAACCCAACTGTAGACGAGATACTCAGTTGGCAGAGCATTACTTCATGTGAAACAGATTCATACACCGGTTTAGAGAAATGGAAACAAAAGCTACACAAAGTTTCCACGAGAAGATGTGCACGAATAGACCATGAAGTACGATGGGTCGACACAGAAATTAGGGAACCACCCAGTTTCCATGGAATAAACGATTTGGAAACATTATTGACACTGTACGAATATGCAGTGTTAGAGAACCAGAGATTGTTAGCACTTGATTTAGCACTCAAGTCCACACCCACAAGATGGTGGGGCACACAAAAAGAGACAATCACATATTGGTACCAATGTAAGCAGTTACTGCGCATAAGGTTCGATGCAAAATAGAAAAACAATAAGCAACAGAAATATGATGGACAAAGGGCACCAGTGGAGCACTTGGGGGAGTATAGAATGTTGTGGAAATTGACACCCCCAGAGGAATGGCCTCATCACTTCATACACACCTTAGAGTTCATACCAGCAAATTGGTATATAGACCAGGAATTGCTCAAAGGAACTACGATCTCGATGACATTGCAATAGAATTTTATAGTCACTTTCTCATTCAAGCATGAGAACCCCAACATAGATGTCAATCTTAAACACATAAGAGGAGTGATATTCATCAAAGAACCAGAAGTAGAATTGATCATAGAAGAAAAAAAGAGGAACAAACAAATGGTCAAGGAACTATTGTCATGTTACCATGTACAAGAGGAAGCAGCGGATGAAGACGATCTGCATGATATTCAGATTGAAGAAGTGGGAGGAGAAAGAGAGGTGGAAGGACCACCCATAGAATCAGAATTCATTTCCACGCCGATCAAAGTAAATAAAGTCAACATTGGGACAGTAGAGAATCCCCAGATGGCCAACATTGGAGATTACTGGGATGAGCAAATAGTGGAAATCATAATAGAGTTGTTGCACGAATACAGTGACTTGTTCCCCGCAACATTTACAGAGATGAAGGGTATAGCCGGAGATCTAAAAGAAATGAAGATACCATGAAGACCTGAAGCGAGATCGATCAGACAGTGACCATACAGATTAAACCCAATATATAACCAGAAAGTCAAAGTTGAGATCGATAGGATGCTCGAAGAAGGCATCATAGAACTAGTTGAAGAATCAGAATGGATAATCTCGATGGTAGTTCAGGACAAGAAATAAGGAGGGTTCAGGATATGCGTCGAATTGAGGAAGTTGAACGATGCATGCCTACATGACCCATTCCCTACACCATTCACAGATGAAGCGTTAGAAAACATAAGTGGACATGAAGCTTACTCATTTACTGATGGATTCTCAGGATATCATCAGATCAAGATAGCACAAGAAGACAGATACAAGACCACGTTTGTGACAGAATGGGGATCCTACCAATACACAGTCATGTCATTTGGACTGAAGAATGCACCAGCAATTTTTTCCAGAGTAGTCATTATTGCATTTAAGGAATTCATCCATCAGTTCCTAGAAGTATACCTGGACAATTAGACAATTTACAGTTTGTTGAAATACCATGTAGAAGTCTTACAACTAATGTTAGAAATATGCAAATAGTGCTAGATATCACTGAACATAAAGAAATGCATATTCGGAACACCGTTTGGGATATTATTGGGCCATATAGTATGTAAACAGGTCTTATTAGTAGATCCCGCAAAGATTGCAGTAATTGTAAACTTACAACCACAAAAAACAGGCCATTAGCTAAGAGCGACGTTGGGACATATAGGATACTACAGGAAATTTATCAAAGGATATGCGCAGATTACTGCACCAATGGAAAAGTTGTTAAGAAAGGACAGAAATTTCCGGTGGAATGACGAGTGTCAAAACAGTCTAGACATCCTAAAGGAAAAGATGGTTACCTCATTGATATTACTATTTCCAGAATGGGAGAAGACATTCCACATGCATGTAGATGCATCATCCATAGCACTTGGAGTTATCTTGGCACAACCAGGAGCGGGAGCCTTGGACCACCCGATAGAATTTGCAATCAGGAAGCTATCAGACTCAGAACAACACTATAACACTACATAAAGAGAAGGCCTAGATATGGTCTATTCATTGTGAAAGTTCATACACTAATTATTGGGGAAACACTTTAAGATGTTCACAGATCACTCAGCCCTGAAATGTCTAGTCAACAAGATAGTGTTGGGGGGGAGAATATGTCGATGGTTACTCATATTTCAAGACTTTGACTTTGAAGTAATAGTCAAGCTAGGAAAATTAAATACAGGACCTAACCACCTATCAACGGTCACAAATGGAGAAGAACCCATGATTTTAGAGGACAAATTTCCATCTACATAGTTATTTTTAGTAGAGATTGTTGATGAAAATTTTGTAGATATCATTCAGTACTTGAGCACAAGTACTGTGCCACAAGAATATAGCACTGTGCAAAAGAAAAACTTGGTAGTTTGCACTGCTAACTATCAACTAATTGCAGGACACTTATACAAAATGGGCATAGATAACGTCTTGTGAAGATATGTGTTAGAAAAGGAAATACCAAGAGTTTTATCATAAGCCCACAAAGGAATAGTAGGAGGGAATTATGCAGGCAAATATACTGTGCAGAAGGTATTTCACGCAGGACTATGGTGGCCATGAGGGAATTATGCAGGCAAATCTACTGTGCAGAAGGTATTTCACGCAGGACTATGGTGGCCAACGATTCACAGGGACTCAAAGTAGTATTGTCAAAGATGTGACATTTGTCAAAGGGTAGGCAAACCCAAAAGAAGGGACAAGATGCCATTGCAACCACAAGTAACACTACAATAATTCAACAAATGGGAAATAGACTTTGTAGGACCAATTAACCCACCAACAAAAATAACAAGAGCTAGGTACATTATCTCTGCGACGGAGTACCTAACAAGATGGGCAGAGGCCCCACCAGTGAATGATTGCAGCGCAGAAACAACAACACACTTTTTATTTGAACGGGTCATCACTCGATTTGGGTGCCCAAGAATTTTGATGAGATACCAAGGCATTCACTTCATAAACATCACCATCAACACTATGACTGAAGAGTTTGAATTCCATCACCAGAAAAGCACACCATATCACCCATAGGCAAATGGCAAAGTGGAAGCAATTAAAAAAATCCTAGAGAAAGTGCTGACAAAGATTTGTAATTTCAAAAGAGATGACTGGGACCTCAAAGTACCAGCAGTATTATGGGCCTACAGGACTACGTGAAAAAAATTGACAGGGCACACACCATTTAAACTAGTTTACGGCCAAGAAGCAGTGGTTCTATTAGAATTTTTAGTACCAAGCTTGTGCGTAGTAGCAATTACACAAATGACAGAATGAGGTGTAGTACATGAGCGACTAAATCATTTAATGACCATGGAGGAAGACCGGATCTTAGAAGGATTCCACCAACAGGTTCATAAATCAAGGGACAAAGGTTGGCATGATCGACACATAAAGAAGAAAACTTTCAAGGAAGGAGATCTAGTACTGATGTATGATAGAAAAATGTTTCAACATCCAGGAAACCTAAGAATGCATTGGCTAGGACTATATGAGGTAAAATATGTCATAGATGGAGCAGCTGTACATCTAAAAGACTTATCAGGCACAGAACTCAGAGGAATGATCAATGGGAGCCGACTGAACCTGTACAAGGACAGTCGACCACCCACCGCGCAGTAAAAAAAAAACAATATTGGAAACAATACCAACAGAGGTGCACCACACCGAAAGAAAGAAAAGGCACGCATACTCGGCGAGGAGAAGGACAATGGATAAATAAAAAAGGAAACAAGTGGTAAAAGTAAAGGTGGAAAATTGAGTACAACAATACAGCGTTAGGCGGAATTGAAGACCAGAAAGGATCGATGGGACACCACATTAATCACGCCAACTGGAGTCGACAAAGCAGAAGTAATGGAAAGTACGAAACAATTGAATATGCATTCTACCCATAATTAAGTTTCATTAAACCCATAATGAACGAAGCGTCATTGACAAGCTTCATGGAAAACCCATACAACACACGGATGCGGGAGCAAACATTCTATTCATGAAAAAAGAGCAGACAAGGAGAAATAGAGGTCGAAAAATACAGAGCGAGTTCACAGAGGTCATAGAGACCATTCAAACCCAGAAAATGTTTGACATTCATCGCCATGGCACCACCCAAGTAAACAAAAGTGATCCATCCCACTAGGAAAACCAGATTTCATACCAGGTCACGAGGATAGGTGGAAGAAGGTGAATAGCAGCCGTTGGAGATCATGAATGTCGACGAAATCACATCTCCAGACACAACACTGGTGAACCTAAAACTTATACTGGAAGAAATACCACAGCCAGCACTGGAGATCATGAGTATAGATATGCCAACAAAGCTACAGGAGCAATCGAACCAGGACACAAAAACCCTAAAGAAGGTGCAACTAGGGAACATCGAAGCAGCTCCGAGAGTTAATGGAATGGCATCGATTCGGAAATTAGCAGTTGAGCCGGATGAGTCGCAAATGACCATATCATACCATCCACAAGAAGGAACGACCGAATATGTCAGGGTCATCCAAAAGGGCATACTGAGGAGCAACCAGAAATCGTTGGAACTTCGAGTCAGCCACCACCATCAATAAAAGACAAGATACAAATACCAAGGTCACCTCGCAAGAAAACTGCAGAAGAAATCATTCTACCATGCATACCTGTTGGGTCATATTGGGAAGCTCAAATACTCAGACCACGATGTCGTAGATGAAGACAAGTTTCTAGATTTTTCCAAGAGAGTGTACATGGATATCGTGGGAACAAATCCGGTTGGGGAACCGATTGATCAGCCACTCCAATGGGAAACAGGGTTGAAGAAGACATGAATTTTAGGTCTGGTAGACCTACGACATTCTGGGAGGGGTCAGCACACAACCACATACGTCAAACAGTTGCTAGCAGTCACTCATGGCGGGGACATATGGTTGGACAAGCTCATGTCGATAGATGTAGAGCTTATCGCAAAAATAACATGATTTCCATGTCGGGGCATGGATCTTGTGCACTTTATGGATAACAAATCTAGGGAGAAAGCACTAGCATAAGAGATGAAGAAGAAGTATGGAACTGGCAGGGGAACAAGAGGGATCATTATCAAGAGGATCAACGATGTCACAACACAACTGGGCACGAAAATCATAGCCTGCAAGATGCTTAGAAAATTTTGCAGGGAGGAAGTTCTAGCTGGATTTGTTGCAGTTGCAGCTCAATGCGTAGAAGACACAAAAGTGAGTTGGGCATCGTATCTCTTGAACCTATTCCTGGATGACTGCAAGGATGCATAGGATCTAGGAACAAAGTTTCACTATTCATGGCTGATCAAATTGATAGCCTTCATGGGATGGAAATATCCAAGGTATGTAGTTTTTGGCACCAGACCCAAACCAAATTGAGGAGCGAAATATTTGTTGCTTAGATCCAGGTCAGAGGCCGGGAGAAAAAAGGCAAATGGGGCCATATTTGAAGGATACCTACACAATCTATAGGAAGCAATCTCCAATATGTGTATAATAACACCAAAGGTCATCGCGCGGTAAAATACATCGCTAATTTTCGGGCCACACGACATACAATGTGGATACAGGCGAGGAAGGATCCTGATAAATAGTGGCTAAAAATGCGCTACTATATCACAGAGGGAGACATCGACATGGTCATCAGTGAATGGGATGATGAGTGGAAGACTCTCATCCTTACCCAGGAGTTGTCAAAAAGAATAACAGAAGAAGAGGCAGAGCAGGGGGAGACCCAGCCAAAGGAAATTCAAGTTCGCAAAAGATGAAGAACGGGCCATAGAAAAACAACACCGGTAGACAAAGGGCCAATGAAGACAGGGACCTAGAATGGAAAGAAGGATAAGCTGCAGCCAGCCAAGGAGCAGCAAGAACAGGTTGAGCCCATGCAAGAGACCACAACAATCCCAACCCACAGGAACCAGGGACAAACAAGAGGCCAGCCACGCAAATAGGAGGTGCACGCAAGAAGTCAAAAGAATAAAGAACATCACCAGAGTATACGATCACGGATGACAATGGAGATATGATATCCCAAATGGTCCAGGATTTTTTATCCGAGGATTTTGACCATGCTCTGCACCATAGAGACAAGATTCAACAGGAGTCGGCAGACATGCAGCATCTCCTCAAGAAAATTGGGGAAGTACAGACAACAAGCAGCAGCAGGGGACTAGGACCATCAACACCTCAGACAGAGGAAAGAGTGGAAGAAGAAGAACGATATCCAATTCACTCACTACCACACCCGAATGCAACATTCCATATCACACCCAGTATGTTGTGAATGGATGAGATTGTGGGGAAGACACCCTTGAAGGACTTAAGCCAAATCCAACTGGTGTTGACGCGAATGTCGACTAGGGCACTCCATAAGTTGCAAGTTAGAATAAACCATGAGGTATAGTATCGTGCACACAAAGACTTAGTCAAATTGCAAAAGGCAACAGAGAAATGGGATGCACTAGAAATAGTCTATGAGTAGGCTAAATTTGAGACCCGGGAGGAAAGGGAGCACATAAAAGGACTCGAGTAGAAAGTGGAAGGAACTTATGAGAAGATTCCATAGGCCGCACTAAGGGATGAAATTACAGCAGTAGAGAATATTGATCAGATTGCGCAGGAAATCGATCAATATTAGAAGGAGATCGAGAATCTCTGGGAGAAAATTACACCAAGAACACCACCAAAGGTAAAGGAGCAAAGGAAGTAGGAAGCAACAATGCAACTGTAGGAGATAGAGCAGTAGGTCAGCACAGCAACTGACTTGTTCGATAAAGCAGCGCAGCTTTGGACTAATTTAGAGGAGGATCAGCAGGTCCAAAAGTGGGACAAGGAAGAAGAAAGGATCAACGCAGCGATCCAAGATCTAAAGCAAAGGAAGAAGATGATGTTAGTCACAAAACACATCAAAGGGGTGCAGGACATCAAGAGATTATAGGTAGAGCTAATTACTGCACAAACCCAGAAACATGAGCGACAAGCTCAAATAGAACTGCTACAAGAGCGGGTAGCAGAAGTCTTGGCACATGTAGAAGAATCTAAGACACAAATAGTACAGACCCAAGAAGAGTGTGTGGAATTGATCAGCGATGAAATTGCTGTCCACACGGTGGACACACTCAAGGAGACGACTGCACCGGCGCAGACACAGGCATCAGAGCTCAAGGAAAAGTTCCAAGCGATCACCAAGGAGATCGAGGGAGCACATAAAGGTTTGGTAGCTCGGGACGAGACACATGTCAGTATTGGGGGCCTATTGGAGGTAGGCCAAAGGCTGAGGCAGAAAAGCAAGGCCTTTTTGGGGAAAGAAAGCATGCACAAAGAAATCGACAACTGGAAGGAAACACAACACGCTCGCATGCAAGGAAAGCAATAGCTGGAAGGAATAACAACACACACATATGGGAGGAAGACCTAACAACGGTAGGGTTAGGGTTTTGGTAAGGTATTGTAATGGCTGAAGATCTAGAAATGTATAAATATAGATACTGAGCTATTATAGAGGGCTCGGGTTGTTAGTTGTTAGTTTGGAGTGTTGTTGCTATAGTAGTTATGCATGAGTTGATGTGATATGTAAGGGTTTTTGTTGGACAACCTATTTTGTATAAGTTGTTGATCTTAAGTTGTTGAGCTAGAGGGAAACCGAGGGATGGTAGATCTTGAGGGTTAGATTGTAGGCTAGGGAGCCTGGTGTGATCTAGTTTACCTCATATAGATCTCACCTGACTATGGAGGATTGTAAAGTGCACGACACTGTAGATGCAGAAATACCATAATAAAAGAGCCAATAGCCAAATATTTATGGATGTAGCCCAAGAGGGGGTGAACCATGGTAAAATTTGTGTTGTGTGATGAATGTATATTTATCTTTATCATCTTTTCAATAGCTATTGTTATGCTTAATGAATGAGTTGTTATATTTCCTATGTATTTGTAAATGACAATATATTGCAGTCACAATTATAATAATGGGTCAATATTCAGCTCCCTTATCTCACACTCAGTCCTAGACTATAAACACATGAGTCTTACAACCACCCATTAAAGTTATCTCAGGTGAGACTGTGCAGCGCATTATGTGTGTTGTGTTTCCTTCTGGTTTACGAGGAGGGGCGATAGTTTTAGAGGATTTGTTGGAAACCCGACAGACATGAACCCTAGGTCAATAAACTCAGACAATGGGTAGAAGAAGGAAGTAACCAACACTCACCTCCATGGTGTTTTGAACCTTTCTCACCAATTGTGGTTTCATTTCGACCTCATCCATCTATCTCGCTGCTTAGAAATCATTTGTCTCACTGAAATTTCCCACCACGCTGCGAAATAGGCACTGCCAACGGGGCATTGTGAACCCTTTGTTCCAGCACTGTTGAAACCTTCGTCTTCTGCATCTTTTAAAGTTAAGCCTTAAAAGAGTGAATTTGTACCCCTATCAATCGTGAAATATGTGGTTGATCATCTATTGAACCATGCTTAAATATTGCACACATTATCAATACTGTATACTAATATTATATTGATGAAAAACCTTGTTTTAGCAAAGATTTCATATTTATCTCCCTTCTTATTATAACTCTCAGTTGTTATTCCTTATCCCTGTTGTTGAAAGAGTGGCTTCTATAATAACTCAATATGTATATATTAAGTTGTATAAATCTTTGTATAAGGTCATCCTATTGAAAACAATTTTTTCATCAAAACCCTAAATTCATGTATTCTCTATTTTCACGCACCTAGCTTTCATAAACAATTTGCAGAAAAGTATTTTTCCAACAGCAGTATGGACAATAAACAACACAAGAAGACTTACAATGGAGGGGATATTATAAGGATAGAGCCTTATGATATGTATCTTCCTAACTCTGAACCTTTTTCCAGGGTAGCATTCCAGAGGGTACGTTGCATTTATTTATGTCAAAATATGCAGAGGGGGCATCCAGAGGTAGCTAGAGAGTTTGAACTTCACTTTGATCGAACTAAAACCAAAGTGGGGATGTTAGAGTTTGAGGTTTTAGAGCACTCCATATTTTTTGCAACAAAGATACCCAACACTAGAGAAAAGTGGTTCAAGGCTATGTCATTAAATGCTTACTTCTCCACGAAATTCCTTAAGCTAGAGTATCAGGAGGACAACCTGTCAAAATGGGTACCTAGAAGCCACATGCTTTAAGGTTTTGATAAGATGATGAAGCTTATCCAGAGGTATCTCACCTTTGAGGGGAGGTTTAACATGGTATACCAATACCACATCAGGTTTTTGTTACACTTTACAAGGAAAGAATCCATGAACCTCCCATTTTATCTTTTTAGAAGCATTAGTAAAATGGCTGACATAGTTCAAGCCAAGTCAAAGAAAGTAGACACCAATGTATTACACTCTGGAATTATTAAGATGTTAATGATGGAAGAGTTGAGAAAGAAAAACATTGATTGGGAAACATTCCTCACTTCATAACAATTTTAGTTAAATGTTTCCCCCACTCCATAGTCTAAGATACAAAGTCCTACTCCTGTTGAGAGGATTGTGTATTCAGAAGTTAGCAAGAAAAAAAATGGTACTATGAATGATAAAGTTGGAAGAGCCACAAATGAAGAAGAAATAGGAGGTCCTTCACAACCTTCACAAAGAGAAGCTTCACCCATATCATATCCTATTCCTATGGAGGTTCCTTCAAGCAGATCCATAGGCTTGAGAGGAAGAAAGCTTGTTTTTCCTTCACCCATTGTTGCAAACAAAGTTAAGCCTATGTGTTACGAGGGAAAAACTCTCTATGGCCAAGTGTAAACCACAACAGACAGGTATGAATGCAAAAATAAACTCAATTCCATTGTATGCTATATAAACTAATGTTCAACATAAGAAATATGCCTACCTCGATCCAACGTTCGATGATGTTCCACCATTGAGCACTTTGACCCAAAGATTTATACCTGCAATAAGTTCTTAACAAACAAAAAGAGCAAGTATATAGTGATAATATAAGGGGTTATCACATCAGATAGCATAATCCATTAATAAACATTACAAACATGCCCATGGATAATAATCATATATTTGCATGATACCAATAGGACGGAAAAGGATTATTTATATTAATAATTTATCAGCAGAAGTGACAACATTACAGACTTCCATGTCGGCACATTTTGAAACCAAGGAACCAAGTTCCTTCCAACTGGGCCTCCACCACGTCAATCCTCCACCAAAGGAAATCTCAAAGGAGAGAGAGAATGAGGTTCTCTCAACAATATGAAAAGATCTTGGGGGTTGAACATTGTGTTCAGACTTGAGGGACAAAGGGATGCAAACTCAATATGAAGTAATTTCTCCAGAGTAACTTTTCTCTCAAAGTTGAATGCTTTCTCCTCTTTTCCATAGCTCAGAATTCCGCTTTTATAGCCTTCAAAATGCAACTGAAGGGTCGAGTTGGAATGTTTACAGTATCAGAGATCTCCTGTCGTCACATGGAAACCTGACTCCATTTTTGTATTTTCTAGCACAAATCTCGATGTACACGGGATGTAGTGGAGTAGCCTGCGTATACGCTTGTTGTATAGTTGATAGGGTGCGCATATGTGCAAAAATGTGTATTTTTAGATCTGAATTCGTAAAAAAGGGATGATAAGCCAGCATAGGGAAATGGAAAATGGCCCTCTGTGAAAGATAGCAGTGGTGAGGCAAATCTTGTTATAACAGATGCCCCCTAATGTGTGAGATCAGAGGAGTATCTATGATGGACGAAATACATTATAAATAACCCAAGATGAACTCGATTGCTCATTACATTATTTACTAACTTTTCATACATGGCTACCAAGAATACAATGCAGATCCATGTGGAAAATATACCAAATAAGTGTCTGTGGCCATGAATAGGCAGATACTTGTTGATTGACTCTTTACCCCATCACATTCAGCTTGACTGTCAAAATTTGACTGAAATTTTGGGTTTTTGGACATTTTTATGAGTTTTTTAAGCCTGGCGCCCCTGTGCCCATGTTAGCAGAGCGCCAACACTCCTTGAAGATGTTGGAAAGAGTGTTATAATGCCCTGGTGTCCCTTACACCAGAGCGCCAACCCCTTTTTGCAGAAAAACTCTTAAAAAATTGCAATTTTTGGAGGTCCAAACCCTGTTTTTTCACTTGCTGAGCTACTTTGAGATTCAATGATTCTTCCTTTGACCTTTGACATGCTTCCTCCTAAGAAGTAAACACCTTTTTGTTCATATTTTCTTCTTCCTTATTTTTGAGTTTTTGTTGTTGAGAGCTTGAAATCAATCCGTTGCTTTTTCTCTCCTATCCGACTGAGCGGGAACTCCAGTGAAGGACATATGAAGTCTATGACTCTTCTCACTTGGTTTTTTGAGGTCATCGTTCTTAAACATCTCTCTTTTGTGTGAATTGGCTTTGTTATTTTTGTTCTTTGTTTGCTTCTTGTTTCAATCATAGCAAGAGGGTGTGCGTTGTCTGTGCGAAATCTGATCATACTTGTCTGAATCTCCTTTATCTGAAAGGATAGTTGGTAGGAGAAGTTTTTTGCATTGAATTAGTCATCATTCGCATACAAACGAAAAAGATACATTTTAGTGCTTGATTTGCATATTAGAAGGCGTTTTTGAAAATGTTTTAGCATCGCATTGGATTCGATTAAGAACCAATTGTTTGAGGACTTTTCATATTAGTGTTTGAAAGTGAAAACAACCCCTTCTCTTTCCCTTAAATAGGAGTTCATTGAAAAGAAACAATTGCTTATCATATTCTATGCATATTTTTGGGCATTGAGTCATCATTCCATTAGTTTCACTTTCGTGCACCCTTTGAGTAAAGAACAGCCATAAAACAAACGCTAATTAAAAACTATCTAGAACATTTTTGTTTTTAGGATCTTCCACCAACAGTAGACTAGGGTTAGCACTTTGGATTAGGCTATGAGTACAACTCTCCAAAGTTTTCAAAACAAACATTAGCATCCTGAGTTAGGGAGAGTCAAATCCAATTGTCATATTGGTTTTCTAGGATCCCCCTCTCACACAGGGGTTATGCACGAGGTCGCATTCGGGTGAATTATGAAGATTATCCCTCCATGGTTCAACTATTTGTAGTGGTTAGATCATATATTGGGGGTCACTGGAAGGTATACCCATGATTATGTGTGGGAGCTTTTCGGGTTGATTTAAGACTTGTTATCCTGCCCATACGTTTTGGATCGGACTGTCGACTGTACCCGCCTAGGGACTCACTACGAATTGGTGTCTTTATTTGCCATAATATTTAGGTACTTACACAAGGTGACGGTGAAGGGAAGTCTCACTATACCTGGAACAGACATTGGTCAAACTCACTCGGGCTTCTTGGAGGGTAAATCCACAATTACTACGTGGAAGCTTGCACCAAGGTGAAAGTCCATTAAACAGGTCACCATTGTAACTGTTCCACCATATCCCATCCCCTTCTCGACTTGATCACGTGACGTTGGATTTCATCACCAACTAGTATGGTCATCGAGAGAAGTTTCGTCTACTTGGTTGATTCCTAGATTATATTAGCGCATGTTGTTTCTTTTTGTTAGTTGGCCCTATATTTTCAGTGTGTTCTGTTATTCTCCACAATTGATCCCATAGATGATAAATGTCTTCATCGATCACAGAGGATGCAAGGGCTTCCTCTGGAAGGCTATCAACCCTTACCTCCTAACCCTCCAGAAGAAAACTACCGTAGAGAGGTAGAAAATCAATCTGACGCTGGAAGTGCTATTGCTCCTCCATTAGATAACTTAGAAGACGCTTTGGTCATGGTTGAAAATCCCACCACACCTATGTTGGTAACTCCTCTCGAATCTCTTTTGGTTTGTTTAGACTCCCTCGGGAACGTCATAGACGAAGAAGTCCCACGATTATCAGAGAGGATCTTTACCGAAACATATATGGGATCCACGAAACCAATATTTGGTGATGAGTATAGGACTCCTGTTCACCCTAGAACCACACTAGAAACCAATCCCACACCTACTCGTTCTGTATGGAGGACTTCATCGGGACGCGATCTCTATGAACATTTCGAATCTATTCGACAACCCTTTCATCCTCATGACCCTCCTAGTGAAACAGGACCATCCGGTCAAACCATGAATCACCCAGTCGATCAAGTTATTCACCCTAGTGCTACACCAGCACAAGTCCATCCTAATGCTGGACTCATCACCTCTACTCATACCCAAAGCACTTCAATCTCTACCCTTGTTTCTACAAGCTTTTACTCTATAGCTCCACATGTTCCACATGATCCTGCTGGGACATCTTCTCACTCGAGAACACAGACCCCTGTTGGCCAAAAATAACCGGTTGGAGGGAAACCACCATCCAACATACTTTCCCTCCTGGAGGACTACCTTTCCATGGCGGGCCTACCCCCCCCAGGGGACAACCCCCCTTTCATGTTCCTCCTGGAGGGCAACCTCTGTTTTCCAGTCACACCCTGGTCATAAATCCACCGTCGGCAGGGGGGCAACCCTCGTTTGCTAGAAACCCTTCACAAGCCTGGGGAGTATCTTCAGGAGGCACTTTTACACAACCCCGCATTGGGGGGCACTTGTATAATAACCCACTAGGAGGAGTATCCAATCTTGTCCCTCCTGGAACATCTTATGGGCAATCTTATCCGAGCGGCATCCCAAACACCACCTAGAGTTCCCTGGGACCACAGTCTTATCCTCCTCATGGGCCTCATGTGTATCCACCTCTGGGATCTACTCCTTACCATTCTCAAGGGAAAAATATTTATCCTCCTTAGGGGAAAATAAATCACCCAGCCTATAATGTTCATAACCCACCAGGTTATGCCAATGTTTCTCATGTACCATCGAATCCTTCTTATCTTGGCCAGCAACAACCATATGTAGGAGGACCTACTGGTTACAACTATCCACCTAACCCAGTCTATGGTCCTGCTGGTGTTCCTATGCCACACCAGTATCATTCGCAAATTAACTGACAGCTACCTTTCCTTGCGACTCTGGATCTCCCAGACTTGTCTCGGTTAACTAATGATCCTATTTCTCATTCACCGGTTTGGCCAGTCATTCCAGCTAAACTTCCTTCTGATATTCCAAAATTTGACGGAAACCCTGGCGAAGATCTGAACAACCATGTGATGACTTTCCATTTGTGGTGTTCATCAAACTCCCTCATGGATGATTCTATACATTTGTGTCTTTTCCAGTGAACGCTTACCGGTTCAGCAACAAAGTGGTATATTGAACTACCACGTGCTTTTTTTCATGATTTCAATTCCCTTACCATGTCTTTCCTCACACACTTTCAACTGCCTATCCACTACGAGACAGGTACTGAACTATTGACCTCCCTTCGTCAAACTAACTCCGTGCATATTTCTGACCATATTCATGAGTGGAGGCGACGACGAAGGATGATCAAGGCAGTCATTCCTGACATACTATTGGCGGAATGGTTTACTAAATCACTGTTACCCCCAATCGCTCACGATGTCACTATGGGTGGTGTGGTTACAGAGGAACAAGCCATTGCTCGGGATCAGTATTTAGATTTGGTTTATTCCCAATCTGGTACTTTGTATGATTTGCTTGCGAATGTTGCTCGAGCTAATACTGATCCTTCTAAGCCATCATCCTCATCTCATGCGGATGGTGTTATCGGTTCTGTCAAAGTTCAATCATTTTCCAAATCAACTACACCCTCCTCTACCTCCCCCTAAACTCAGATCTCTAAGGTGAATGCAGTTCAATTTTCCCCTTCAAAACAATCCGAAGGTAAGAAGAAGACAAAGAATAAATCAAAAAATAATAATGAACAACAAAAAAATCAAACACCTGCTACCGAAAAGAAACCAGAATGGAAACTGAAATTCTCATGTATCATTTGTGGTGACGATCACTACACTCGATATTGTCCGCTTTGTAATGAAGTGGCCGAAATTTTCCAAGGGAATTCACAACCCGTTGTGCTTACTCAACCTTTTCCACAGCAGCAATCCATGGTTGCTCAAACCCCCTCTCCTGGGGGCAGTTCTAGCGATCCTAATGATGAGGCCTCATCGAGTGCACATATTTATATGTTTAATGGGATCAATTTGACCACTTTATTTAAGACCTACAACACACCAGGTAACCCTGACAAAGGAAAAGACACTAATGGTGCCGGCACTTTACCGGATCCTTCATCATCCTCCGTTAGTCTTCCATCAGTTAATCCTCTGTCTGGACCACTCCAGATTGAGAAACCCACATTCAAATTTATCTTACGCCCTCCTAAGAGCACTATCCACAAATCTACCTTTAATCCTAGTTCACGTGCTGCCCAAAACTACAACATTGTTGAAGATTTGGCTCAAGCACCGTGTGCTATGTCTATATTAGAAGTTCTACAGCACTTCCCCAGTCAACGTAGAATTCTCTTGACCGCTCTTAGTGATGTTGATCGTGAGTTTTCCAATCAGATCATGTTTAACCTGGATAATTATGCGTCTTGACTCTCCCACCAACTTGCTTTCCAAGTTGATGTTGTTATTCACAATCAAAAAATCCATCGAACTATTCTGGATGAGGGAGCCTCAACTTGTGTCATGTCTTTAGCGTGTTGGAAAGGTTTAAAATCACCAACACTCAACAAATCTCCAATGATGTTACGCGCCTTCCATGGGCGGGGTTTTCATCCCCATGGGATTTTACAGTCCCTGCCCATCCAATTGGGTGGCAAAAATGTTACTGTTGATGTCGAGGTGGTCGATTCTCCCCTCGATTACAACTTGTTACTTGGAAGAATTTGGTTTTATGCTATGGCTGTCGTTGCCTCGTCAGTTTTCCGATGTGTCCAATTTCCTCATCAGGACAAAATTGTCACTATTGATCAGTTGGATTTCTTCACAACCAATGCTCGCGCTCCTGCTACCAACAATATTCCTTTCTTGGGAGACCACAATATCATGTATGAAAGCGTTGGTGTTGGATTACTGAAAGATTCTAGCCTCATGGGTACCTTCCCTACACCACTTCCACCGACTACACATCACATTGCCACCGTCGATATGATTTTGACCATGTCTTATCAATCTTTGGGATCATCTGACCCTTGGATTGTACCTTTTCCTTTGGAATTCGATGCACTAAGTGACACCATGCCACTTAGTCTAGCCAAAACGTCATACGTTTCTACCCAATATGCTTCTCCCTCGTCATATGACCAACATATATTAGCGCCTGACATTTCCTCGATGCAATCATGATTGAGTTCCTTGTCAGCTGCAATCGACTGCATTTCCCCAATTTTTCTTTTTGATGAATATATTCTAGAAATGATTCATATTGACAAGTTACCTTGGGATAATAACCATCATCGATCCTCTTTTCTTCCCCCTCGTGAATAAATTCGGGCAGATGTACCGTCTATCTCCCCTCCTGGTGTTGATTTTTCATCATCTCCCATGCTTTCAACTTCCGACAATTTGGATCTAGTAGTGGACATGATGATTTCTTCGGTAGGATTATTAGAGCCTGATCTACTTACTCCTATCATGGCCCTCGACATGTGTTCTCTCTAAGGTGATTATCTTCCATCCAGCGAAGATCTCCTGGAGGCCATGACCACGTTTTATCCATTGACATGATATCCTTCCAGAGCATTATCCTCTTGGAATCCATGATCCGGACGAAACCACAAGCATAGTTTCTCTTCTCTGTGGCAAGCTCGTTAAAAATGAAACAGAGGTCCTGAGCATAGTTCTTTTCCTATGTCAAGCTCGTTAAAGCATGAAATAGTCACCTCTCTTGAACCTTCTTTTCATCCACCCTTCTCCTTTTTCTCATCTACTAGAGAAATTGGTGACGACCTCAGAGCTGGTGAATGAATCGAATCTTGGAGGGCATGTCTCCAGCCTTTGATGATCTTTTTGGAGTTAAGCCACTAGCTTTCAAGCTGGGGGCATACCAAGCTTAGTCTTTGTTCTTTCTCATGCTCATAAATACATGAGAATGCATCCGGGTAGACTTTTATCTCTTTTTCGGACCTGTGTGGATACACGAAAAAGGAACCCCCTGGAGTCTCCTTTAAGCAAGTCTTTATCACCCAAGCATAGGTATGCCTGCCTTGGGTTTGAAACATGTCATAATATTTGTTGGATGTTTGTGTGCAGCTTCTGTCAGGTTCTCTGCGTCTATACCCTTGCTTGAAAGTCTACAAAACATTTCAGTTGTTAGTTCTCATATTCTAACTTCATACTTTGGGAGGCAATCTATTACACATCGAAATTACTCACTTCGATAGTGTCACAAGTGTCATCATTATAAGTGTCGCAAGTGTCGCATTTTTCTTACAAGTGTCGCAAGTGTTAAAGAAAGCATACTGCCATGATGTCTATGTTGTTCCTATAACGACATGAGAAGGACACTTGAAACACCTCAAACATTTGATTTGGAAGAGGAGAAATGAGTCAACAGGATTATAAACCTCTTTCAATCTGAAAACACTCAAAAAACTAAGTTTTTGGAGGAGAACGCTCCCCTATACCTCTTCTGGCAGTGCTGGCACCTCCCCTTACACTGTCTGGGAGCGCTATAAATCTCCTTTGGCCCTTCTGGGGAGTGTTGGTGTCTTTAGGAGTGTTGGTGCCCCCCTTAAGCCTACTGGGGAGTGCTACAGTGCTCTAATGGCCCTTTTGAGGGAGCGTTGCCTATTCTAGGTAGTAGTTAAGTTGTTGAGATGAATGGGGGAAGGATTCTTTCATTCTTGGAAGGAAATTGAATTTGAATCCCTAGTCCAACCATGATCTTAGGGCAGATCCTCAACTGAAGGAGGAAAATTCTCAACTTCCCCAAGGATATCTCAAGTGGTTAAAGCCTCTCCAAGGCTATATAAGAAAGCTTTCTCATGGTGAAAGGGGAGCTTGATGGAGAATTATATCAAACTTATGATCTCATAAGTGATACATAGTGAAGTGGAGGCTAATCAATGAAGCTATCATCATTCAGACCGTGGATCTTTTGAGCAAGGGTTAGACAAGGAGGACTTGGCAGAACTGTCGCATTCCATCTACGGCTGTAAGTAATGTTTTGTCCTCATTAATATAATTTGCTTGGCCTGTTTCTTTCTAATTCATGTTCAATCTCACATGAATTTGTCTCTTTAGTAGATAGATCTATTTCAGACTAATCTTGATAGAGTAGGAAGTGGTCGTACTTTGTTTGTCTACAGGGTCCATCGACGAGCAAAAGATTGGAGCTCAACTCGGAGCGTGCAGGGACAAACACCGATAAAAGGTGCGTCTTTCCTCCTTCCTCTTCATTCATTAGTTTGTGTAGACCTAAAAGGAAGTTACTGACCATGATAAGAATTTTATGTCTTAGAGTTAAGAGTCTAGCTCTTTGAGGAGATCTACCTGTCCATAGGGGGATTTTCCTTCAACACATATGGTGGACTCCGACAGCATAGATTCAATTATGTGACTATTAGATGCAAGAGGCATCAAGAACATTCTCTATAGGGATTGGAAGAGTAAGAAGTCAGTAGAGAAAACTCTGTAATGAGATCAACTTCCTAAGGTCATGCTAAACCCAAAATTATGATGACACAAGGACTCAATAATTTTGTTCTATAGTACTCCCTTCCCACCCATCTTTTTTTTTTTCATAACAAATGAATGCTATGATACAGAGGAGGAAATGAGTGTCGTAAGTAAGAAAAAATAGTTCTAGTAGTGGAATGTACCTATGATTAATGCAAGGAAATGCATGCGGGATATGGACACTTGGGGTGATGTTTCCTCCAGGGTATAGGGTGTCAAATTGCAGAGGATATAAACAAGGCTCTACTTGGTTGAGGATGCAAAACTTCTTAGGAAACAGTTTAAAACACAAAGAGAGAACTGGCTAAAGGCTCAATACTGCAAGCAAGGGCATGAGATGCAATCACAACTTTATGCCAAAAAATATCCTTTTTTATGTCTTGTAGTCTACTTGGTGTAAAAAAGGGGAAAACTTGTGCCAAATAGACATCTTTTCAAATCCAGTCTACGAGTGTGAAAAAGATAATTTCACTCGGCAATCTTTTCTATTTTTGATAATGAGTCGGAAAAGAGATTAACTAAGACTCATGACCTTTCAAATCCAGTTTAACAAGTGTGAAATGGACAAATCACTCAACAATATTTTTGGTTTTTAGACAAGTCGGAAAAGAGCTTAACTAAGACTCATTTTTTTGTTCTAATCAACATGTAAAGGGGGAGGCCAAGGCTCTTGTCCTAGTCTTCTATGGAAATTTAGTATCTTACGGATAACTGACAAAAGCTTGGGAAAATCCAAATATCTCTAGGTTGATGAGGATAAAGTGCTAACGGAGTGTATAGTCTCCGTGATGGTTCGACTAATGTCTCTTGCTGGAAAAGACATAGGTGGGGGTATGAGATGTCCCATCAGTTCATACCAATCGTAGGTAACCTCGTCAGGACTTGGAGGGAGAGAATTCAGGGGAAGAATAAATATCTCTCATTCATAAGGAGTAGGATTAGGAATGTTGATGACATGACTGAAGGGCATGTCACTCTCTTAAAGTAGAGTGGGGTTGACCAGAGATTGAACTGGTGTGTCCATCCCTTCAATTATAGGTTGAAGAGGATGTTGAAGAGGATTTATATTAACTGGGGAAAGATATGGTTCACCTTCAAAAAAGGAGGTAAGATCGGGAGGGGGTCACGATGGTGGGACCACCAAGGTGATCAAAGGAGAATTAGTGTGAGGAGAAACCTAGGATGTCTCAAAATTTGAAGGGCTCTTGGGTGAGCTCCACGCTTTTTGTATCTCGGTAGTAACCGGACACAAATGAGTAAGGTGACCTCCTTCACAAGTCCTGCAAAGAAATTTAATCTTATGTCTGAGACATCTAGCCTTCTCAATGTAACTAGCAGGGGAAAGAGAGTCATCTCTTGAACGATGAATAGTTGGAGACGTGAAAGGGCTACGTTTCGGAGTGAAAAGGATGGTGCCCCCAACATAATTAGTAGAGGTTGGGTGCGAGATGTCGACATAATTTGTAGAAAATTTTGACCCATCTCCGACATGAATGGCAGAGGTTGGCGATGGAGCATAGTGTGACTAACAGTGACTGGGCTAGTGATAGATGGCGGTATTGGATTCCAAGGTCCAGGGAAATATTGATTCTTAAATAGTGCAGGCCAGAAAGGATCCTGGTTTATTCCATGTCCCTGCCCAGAAGGGTGGTAGCTTGCACTAAAATGTTCTAAAGAAGTTTGGACGGGCATCATCATTGAGGCCTGCGAAGGGACCGAGGTCGGATAAGAATTATTCGAGTACTGATATATGTTTCCCCCCTTTGAAGGGGTCCCATAAATATGATAGCCCAAACCGTAAAATTGGTTTTCCCCGTATGAAATACCTGAAGGCATCTGAGGGCATGTCATGGGAAAAATGTTCAAAGGAACTGACATGGTGGGAAACAGATGCATGGGTGGTGCATAATAAGTGGGAAAGGAACCCATCTAAGCACTGCCTCTTGGAAGATCATAGCTAGCATTAGATTCAAAAGGGGGAAGGTTCCAACCTCCCATGGGGACACAACTCATATCAAACAAAGAAGTAGGCATGGGAGCCATGATACCCCCGTATCCCATGCTTGGATTCATATATGTGGACCAGGGAGAGGATTGCACGAGTGAATAAATATCAACTGAATAATTACTAGAGACCCAAGGTGGAGACTAAGTGTTGTAGTTCTGCACACCATTGTAAAAAGCAGAAGGATCCGTCCCCATGAAATGAGTAGGCATCATGGGGTGGGTAGTAGTAAATGAGGGAGCAAAAGAAAATCCACTATCCATGATGGTGAAACCCAACAAAGACACCTAAGGCCAACTAGTAGTCAAAGAGCATACCAAAATGTCAAATGGCCAATATGCATGCAAACAAGCTAAAGTGGTTGAGTGGACTCCCTCGCTAAAGAAGGTGTTATCACTCCAAGAAACTCTCCTAGGTTGTATCTTAGAGATGCCTGGTAACTTAACCTTTTTATAACTATTTTCTCAATAATGGGTGTGGGTTTGGATCAACATGAATATCTTAATCACTGGATTGTATCTTCAATATAGTCTAGCTATATTCATGCAATACAAGGCCTTTAGGAGCTATTATCAGATAGGTTTGTAAATCAAATGGATAAGAAAACCAATCAGTTAACCAGAACATACATATGCAATATATATGATGGGTCAACAAACTAGCTAATGATGCTTATGATTCTTGCTTAACAGTCAAAAGTAAGATGACAGTTACCATGGGACCATTAAACATAGACAAAAGAATGATTTCAACTCATATGCATAGACAAAGATGAAGGAGAGTCTGGAAATAACAAATGAAAGAAGCTTGCAGGCTTAATATATTAAATAAAGTGTGTTTTTACAATAACAGTGGATTATAGAACTCAAAATCGAACCTTTTGTTCATCAAATGTTCTTCTCTTTATAGCCTTTTACAAACAGTTTCCAGATCCTAGATTACTGGATCGAATTTTTCCAAAAATAGAAAATCAATAACTGGCCCAAGAAAGTAGATAAAGATCCTATAAACTAATTTAGTTCAAATTCTTGACTGATCTTTATGTTCTTCATATTCTTTGGCAGGTGTAGTGAGCCTCCGAGGCTGTTGGATCTCATGTGATATAGGAGGAGTCGAACATGACACCTGTTGACAGTCAAATAGTCTTATATCCTTGAAAATAGCTAACCGTTGTTTACCTTTATGTCTTGTAGAGCATATCCAAAACCAAAACAAACTCTTGATAAAGATGTCATTAATTATCTTCCATCGATTGGAACCATTTATGAGGCTTTGGAACAAGGAAAACTTGGACCTGTGCAAAAACATTAGGTTTCTGCCTTATCAGTGCTTTCAGTAGCTAGAGTAGATATAATTTGGGCCGATTAGCTACTGAAAGTTATTCTTTCGGTGACTAATGAACAATCGATATGTTCGCCTAAACCACTGAAACCTGAGATTATCAAAATTTCAAAAATACCCTTGTCTTAGCTCAAAAACGCCTTAGGAAAGATATTTTTAGGTTTCTGCATCTTGCTCGAAATTTGTAGGGTTACTAGCTGCCTCTGGTCCATTGCACTGAACTTCCACCTCTGCAAGGGTCTCAAGAGAAGCATGTGTTTGAGCCTGGTGTTTTGAAGACATAGCTTGTTTCCTCAAAGCCCTAACCTTTTTCTTCAAACCTTGAGCTACTCTCCATAAGTAGTTGTAGTTTTTTACAATCTTGTCCTTCTTTTTCTTCGCCTTTATGCTTTCATGGGCTAATCTTTCCAAAGATGAGTTGCTTTCTGCAAATTTCTTTGACAAAGTTTCATACCTGGTTTTTATTACCCTTTCTAGCACTTCTTGCTTGGCTAACTTCTTCTTAAGCTTCTTGATTTCTTTTGATTTACTCTGCTTCACTTGTTTGCTAGATGAGGCATCTGCAATTTGTGGTTCTTGTTCTTCTTGAGGTGTAGGTGATGGAAGGTTCTCATAACTTGTTGTGTATATATCCACAAAAATAGAATTTTCACACCTTGTGATAACTAAATTCTTGTGCCTTATTTCAATCTGGTGCTCTTCATCCTCCGAGTCTGTGTAAGATTAAGAATGTTTTTGTTCACTAGGGATTCTTTGGCCTTTTCTTCTTCATTGTTGAAATTTAACTTCTTCTTATTTTTGTCAAGCTTAGAGGAAGGAGAGGGTTGATTGACTGGGGCTGGAGAGATAGCTCTCCTCCTCCTCTTTCCACTTCTGGGAGTGGAAGACTTCTTGGAATGAGGACTCTTTTTTCCCTCTGGTTGAACCTCAGTCAAGAAATCATTCCAGAATAAGAAGTAATTCCACTCTTTACCTCTTCTTTGCAACAACTCACAAACCAAAAGTTTGATCAAACTGTGGTGGGATAATCTACCTGCAACTTGATTAGGCTTGGCTTGGACTTGATTAGCCATCTTGGATAAAATTCGGTGGAGAAAATAGGGTAGATGGAATGGGTTTCTACTAGTCAAATGATTTATAAGTTTAAAATGGTAAATCATCACCCTGTTGTATCGCCCTTCACAAGTTACATAAACCATTATGGCTTTTAATAAATGCTGCCATTTCTCTTCAAGGAAAAACTACAGGAATATCTTTCTTCCATTATCAAACCCCTGTGTTCTGGTTTCAAATAAGTCTTGAATTCAACATTCTTAGTAACGGTAGTTTTAAACCATTTCTCTCCAGTCATGGGAAGCTCTGTCACTTCAGCTTTGAGGGCTTCATCTATCTTGAATTCATCCCGGCCTATGATTGGTTTCTTTCCATCGAAATTAAGGGCAAAGGCCTCTGCCACCTGCTGATGAGAACTCTGTAATTTTTTGCAAAAATTTTAACACCCTGTGTTAGGACCACACAATGTACCTTTTTGCCCATACTTTTTGCCACCATTACACTCTTGTTCACTCACATTTAAACTCATATTATCACTTTATCCTATCTTTCCAAAGGTATACAACATCTCTTCTCTTTACTATACATTTAATTTGTTTTGCATATAATTTCACATCACTCTCGTACTTAACCATTGATTAGAAATGTATAAGTGCTGAAACAATTCAAACTGTAGATTAGCATTTGAGGCCTGTTGCTGAAACAACAACTCACAGAAGCTGTTACACAGTCCAGGGTCGACGATGCTGAAACACAGAAGTTGTTACACAGTCCATGGTCGACGATGCTGAAACACAGAAGCTGTTACACAGTCCATGGTCGACGATGCTGAAACACAGAAGCTGCTACACATCCCATGGTCAACGATGCTGAGGAAGCTGTTACACAGTCCATGGTCGACGATGTTGAAACACAGAAGCTGCTACACAGTCCATGGTCAATGATGCTGAGGAAGTTGTTACACAGTCCATGGTCACGATGCTGAAACATAGAGGAAGTTGTTACACAGTCCATGACCGACGATGCTGAAACACAGAAGATGCTACACAGTCCATGGTCAACGATGTTGAAACACAAAGGAAGTCGTTACATAGTCCGCGATCAACAAAAAATCACAAAGATTGACTACAACAACTGCACCTTGAACCAAGCATCAACCATCGCTGTTGTCTGAGAAGTGCTGAAACAGTCAGAATGCAAATCTCGTGGTTGAAACAGCCTGCGATTTGCGATGCCGAAACAACATACAACAGTAGTAACAAGAAAGAGTTGTTACTCCAGCCGTAACAACAACACCTCACTTAGAACTCATAATAGCATTCTGTTGCGGGAGACTAGGATATTCTAGTTTAGAAAGTCGATCTAACTAAGAATAGGACTCAGATATACACCTGTAATTTTTTATCAATTGTATCGAAGGGATTCCCTCTTTAAATAAGAGGAATCATCATTTGAAAGGATATCCAGTTTTTGTACTAAGAAAGTTTTACAGAGAAGGACGTACTTCATTCTCAGATTGTAATATGATACATTGATAGATGAATAAAAGACTGTTTTGAGCATCCTTCTCTAGCCTCTTCGTTCCAGGGGAATCTTGTGAGAAGGGAGGGCCCACCTTCTTCACAAGATTCACCTGTTAGTTTTATAGTGTGTTAGTGTGATCTTTGTTTATGCCTTGATTAATTTCTGTTTTGCTGAAACACTACTTTAATGAATTATGCTTTGCTGAAACACTACTGAACTCTGTCTTGTTAAGATCTCTGTTTACTGAACGTTACATTGTTTTCATGTAGTTCATGCTTGGGAACTATTAATCATTTTTAGCAATCTTGTGTGATGAATTTATGAAAGCTTGCTAATCAGAGACTGGTGCTGAAGGTTCCTACTTTGGGAAGGAAATAGGGTCCTGTTCTCTGTTAGAATTAGTTAGCCTTCAATTA
>JZKD02S2284197.1:92881-105394 GCA_000966675.3 Picea glauca | reverse complement strand
TCCTTCCACAAAGCTTTCCTGCAATCAAGACAAAACTACACATGCATGCTATTGATCTACTAGGGGGTTATAGATTAAACATAAATCAAATAACATAGATAAGACTCATGTATTCGGGACGGGAAAAGTATCTTTTTCATTAATCTCAATATGAATCAACTTACAATGATTTCCGAGACCAGCCACCGTTCCTCGATCCTGATCCTGGGCTCCTCCTCTTCTTTGTCCTCCAACTGCTTTGCTTGAACTTCTCCTAAAGCTTGAGGAAAGGCTAAAGGGTTGGGACAATAATGGACTTGGCCATTTTGGCAGAGTTTCTTTGCTATGATTTTTCCTCCTTTGAATAGTACCCCTACCCCTCCTTTTATAGGCTAGAAGGAGCTAGGGTTTTAGGTGAAATCTCGGCCATGCATGGATGGGAGTTCCAGTTAATTGACAAAAAGCTCTTTGTCCCGGCGGAAACTTTCCTGATTTTTTTCTTTGTTAGGTAAACACGGGTTGTAGTGGGCCAGCCAGCATTCACACGCATGCTACAGAAGACCTGCCAGCGTCCCAATGCGCCCAGTGCTAGGTTAGGGCACGGGTTACTTGATTTAGGAGGTTTTTGAAGAGTTTGTTCAGCATGGCTTAGGCAAGGAAAGGCAATGAGTAGGCCTGATTCCAGGTAAGCAGTGATAGTGCAATTTAGGGTTATAACATAAGGAGGATAGACATTTTTCCCTTGAGGATGATGAGGAGTAGATCCCAGAGGTGGATACACATTGGACCCATGAGGAGGATAAGACTGTGGTCCCGGAGTACTCCAGGTGGTGTTTTGGATGCCACCCGGATAAGATTGTGGATAAGATGTCCCGGAAGGAACAGGATTAGGTACCGCTCCTAATGGGCTATTATAAGAGTGCCCCCCAATGTGGGGTTGAGTAAAGGTGCCTCCTAAAGATTCTCTCCAGGGTTTTGAAGGGTTTCCAACCAAGGGGGTTTTCCCCCCTGCTAGGGGTGGATTTATGACCGGGGTATGACTGGCAGATGGAGGTTTCCCTCCAGGAGGAGGATGAACAGGGGGCTATCCCTCGGGAGGGGTAGGCTCGCCATGGAACGGTATTCCTCCAGGAGGAAAAGGTGTGTTGGATGGTGGTTTCCCTCCAGCCGGTTGTGTTTGGCCAGTAGGGATCTGTATTCTCGGGTGAGTAGATGTGATGCGTCCATCATTAGGACGGACTTGTGTTGGTGTAGCAATATGGTTAACAACCCAATCGACTGGGTGACTCATGGTTTGACTAGATGGTCCTATTTCACTAGGAGGGTTAACAGGATGGAACGGTTGTCGAAAGGACTCAAAATGTTCATAGAGATTGTGTCTCGATGAAGTCCTCCAGATAGAACGAGCGGGTGTGGAATTGGTATTTACTGCGGTGCCAGGACGAATAGGAGTCCTCTATTCCTCACCAAATATTGCTTGCATGGATCCCATATATGTTTCGGTAAAAATCCTCTCTTGTAATCATGGGACTTCTTCATCTATGACGTTCCCAAGGGAATCTAAATGAAGTAAAAGTGGTTCGAGAGGGGTCACCGAAGTGGGATTTGCAATTGTAACAAAAGCGTCTTCTGGGTTATCTAATGAAGGAGCAATATCACTTTCAGCGTCAAATGGATTTTCTACCTCTCTATGGTGGTTGTCTTCGGGAGGGTTAGGAGGTAAGGGTTGATAGCCTTCTGGAGGCATCCCTTGCATCCTACGTGATCGGTGAAGACCTTGATCGTCTATGGGCTCAATTGTGGAGAAAGGCAGAACACACTGAAAATCTAGGGCCAACTAACGAAAAGAAACAGCATACGCTAATAGAAATCTAAGAATTACAACCAAGCAAATAGGACCTTCTTTTGATGACCGTACTAGTTGGTGATGAAATCCAACATCGTGTGATCAAGTCCATAAGGGGCGGGGATAGGGTGGAACAGTTACAATGGGGACCTGCTTAACGGACTTACGCCTTAGTGCAAGCTTCCACGCAGTAATTGTGGATTTACCCTCCAAGGAGCATGAGTGAGTTTGACCAATGTTTTCTCCAGGTACAGTGAGACTTCTTGTCACCATCACCTTGTGTAAGACCCTAAAGATTACGGCCACTAAGGTTACCAATTCGCAGTCAGCCCCTAGGCGGGAACAGTCGACAGTCCGATCTGAATGTACGGGCAGGGTATTGAGCCCGAAATCAGCTAAAAGGCTTCCACGCAGTAATTGTGGATTTACCTTGAAGTGACCCCCATAATACGATTTGACCACCACAATCAGTTAAACCATGGAGGGTTAGTCCCCATAGCTCACCTGAATGTGACCTCGTGCATAACCCCTATGTGAGAGGGGGATCCCAGGCAGACTTATACGATGATTGGATTTGACTCTCCCTAGCTCAGGATGCTACTGTTTGTCTTTTAAAACTTTGGATAGTTATGATTATAGCCTAATCCAAAGTACTAATCCTATTCTATTGTTGGTGGAGGATCCTAGAAAAGAAAAAGTTCTAGATAATTTTTAATTAGCGTTGATTTTTATAGTTGTTCTTTACTCAAAAAGGGGTACATGGAAGTGAAACGAATGGAATTATGACTCAGACCCAAAAATGCATCAAATATAATAAGCAGTCATTTCTTTTCGATGAACATCTATCTAAGGAACAGAGAGAGTTATTTTCACTAACGAGCACGAATAAGGAATGTCTTCAAACAATTTCTCAATCAAATCCTGATGTGATGCTAAAAAATTTTAGATGCCTTCTAACATGCACAATCAATCATGAAGATGATTTTTTATTGTTTGCATATGAATAATGATTAATTCAAAACAAGGCTTGTCTTGCTAATTATCTTCTTGGATGAACAAAAATCAGACCAATACAAGCAAGAATCATACAAACAATACACCCTCTCATCGTAATCAAAATGAAAAGTGAAAGAAAAGAAGCAATCAAAGAGAAACCAAACTTCACACCCAAAAGAAAAAGTCGAAGAACAATGATCTTTAACTAAAATCAAAATGAAAGGATCTGTAGACCTTTGATGACCTTCACTAGAGTTTTTCGTTCAGTTGATGAGGAGAGAAAGACGATGCATGGGTTTCAAACTCCAATTGACAAAAAAAAAAAACTCAACAACAATAGTGAAGAAGGTTACGAAATCCAAACAGTAAGATGTTTGTTCTTCAAGCAAAAGACGGATATCCAAGCTGGAAAGAAGAAGGATTGACTCACAAGGTTACCCAGCAAGAGAGGCATAGAGAAAAAACCCTGAAAAAAGCAATTCTGGAAGGTTTATTGCCCAAAGGAGGGTCGGTGCTCTGTTGCCAAAGGAAAGGAGCATTATAGCGCTCTGTGCAAGGCTGTTAGGGAGTGCTGGCACTCTGTTAACATAGGGACAGGGGAGTCAGGTTCAAAAACTCCCAAAAATGTCAAAAAATCCAAAAATTGTACTTCAATATCGACAATTAGGCTGAGTGTGATGGGGTAGAGAGCCAATCATCTCATGAAACCAATCAAAAGAGGAGTGAACCAGGTCTGAAACAATCAAGGGGTAGAACAAGATCAATGAGGAGAAATCAAAATAAGAAATTTCAATTTGAGGCTATCTCCCCAGTGGAGTCGCCAGTTTCTGTTGTAGGAAAATCTCTTTGTGGATAGGTAGATTGCCTCAAAGAGCTTGACCTTAACTCTAAGACAGAAAATGCTTAACATGGACACTGAATTCCTTTCAAATCTATACAAACTAACACGTGAGAAGGGAGGATAACAGAAGTACCTTTTTATCGACGTTTGTCCCTGCACGCTCTGAGTTGAACTCTAATCCTTTGCTCCTCACTGAGTTTTGTAGACAAACAAGATACGACCACTTCCTACTCTATTGATATTAGCTTGAAAACAAATCTATCTATCAATGATAATTTTATGTAACATCAAACACAAACTAGAAAGAAACAGGCCAAGCATGTCATATTAATGAGAATAACGACAGCAGTACTTACAATCGTAGATGTGAATGTGACAGCTTTGTCAAGTCCCCTTCGTCTAACCCTTGCTCGAAAGATCCACAACCTAGATGGCAACAACTTCACTGATCACTCTCCTTTGGTTGATTGTGTGTTTCCTATGAGATCATAGGTTTCATGCTAGCAATTCTTCCCCTCTTTTCAGCTCTGTTCCAGCACCACTTATGAGATCATAAGTTTGGTGTAATTCTCCATTTCCAGTCCCCCTTCACCATTAGAAAGCTTTCTTATATAGACTTGGAGAGGCTTTAACCACTTGAGATATCCTTGGGGAAGTTGAGGATTTTCCTCCTTCAGTTGAGGATCTACCCTAATATCATGGCTAGACTAGGGATTTGAATCCAACTGCCTTCCAAGAATGAAAATATGCTTCCCCCATTCATCTCAAGAACTTAACAACTACCAAGAATAGGTAGCGCTCCCTCAAAAGGACCATCAGAGCATTGTAGCGCTCCCTTGTAGGCTTTAGGGGGGTTCCAGCACTCTCAAAATCTATAGGACTCCCTCAAAAGGGCCAAGGGAGCTTTATAACACTCCCTGATAGTGTAAGGGGGAGCGTCGACACTCCGAGAAGAGGTATAGGGGAGCGCTCTCCTTAAAAAGCTCATTTTTTGAGGTGCTTTCAGATGGTAAAAGGTTTGCAAGCCTGCTGACACATTTTTCCTCTTCCAAATCAAATGTTTGAGGTGTTTTAAGTGTCCTTCTCATGTCATTTACAGGCACGACATAGGCATCATGGCAGCATGCTTTCTTTGACACCTGCGACACTTGTGAGCAACATGCGACACTTGCGACCTTGTGAGAAAAATGTGACACTTGCGACACTATCAAAGTGAGTAATTTTAATGTGTAACACTTTCCTCAGGGTTGACGTTCCTTTCTTCATTTGCCACAATGTTTTCGCACACTTGTGATAGAAGGAGTATATTTCGGGGGAGAGTTGCACCGCATAGAATTAGCGAAAGTCGGCTCGGTTGTGATAGAAATGAGAAAATTGGGGTGATATTTAGAACGTGGAACTGATTACAAGTGATGCGGCGTAATGGTTGATGATTTGCAACAATCATGGTGGATAACTGTAATAAATGGAGGGTACGTAAGCACATGGCTTAATGATATAATGATCTGGAAAGATTCGCTTATATCACAGAGAGATCAGCTTATGGTCATGAACAGTTGGTTCTCCAGTCTTTTTGGTGGCTTGTTGCAATCATAAAATGTCGAACCCGACGATTGAAACGTGTGATAGGATGTGCTAGCTCTTTCCCCGCTTTTGTGATTTCGGTGTCTAAAATGGCCCTGGATTCCTTTGTTTAAGCTTCTGAAAGCTAAGGCTTTCGGTGGCTAATGAACAATCGAAATGTTTTCCTAAGCCATCGAAACCTAAGATTTGAATTAGATCAAATAAAAAATAGACAAACTTTTATTTAAACTTTATTACATGCGTAAAGCTTTGAGAAATGAGATTTTTTAAAAAATTTAAAAAGTATCTTTTTAAAAGACATCATATCACCTAAAACAAAAAATCTAAATTGATTTATTTGAGGAGATAACAGAAGGTGTGACTCGTCCAAGAGGGACTTGAGACGCCCTGCTAAAGTTTGGAGGTAACAGAATCAATTATAGGGACCCTCGTGGGCTTAAAAACCAGTCGGTCAAATCTCCCCAGAGAGGTAATCTTCCATAATGGTTGTGTATTGTTTGACCCCTATTTGACCTAGGGTACAAGCAAAATAACCCCTGCAAGTAACCTATGAGATACCTAAGTCAAGAAACTAATAAACCATTGTATAATTGATGCACATGTGAGCAGTCGTAAGTCTGGATCACCGTATGGACAGGGTAGCAAATCCCAAAACCTTGAAATCACTGCCTCTCACAGAGGTATGGATACTATTGTTCTAGATTCTGTACTTAAGGCTTAGAAGTATAGTGTCTAGGCATCCAAAAGTGAGTAAGGGGTAGGGAAGGAAGAAGTGTCAACCTTCGACAAGGGAAGCTAGGGTTGATTTCTACGTTGATGTCTAGCTTCCAACTGTTCCTGGATGATTATTTCCCTTTCAATCACTGCCCATGAACGTTCAAGTTCCACCCAGGTAGTGGTTGTTTTAATAATAGTATCAAAAAGGTTCAAGGAAATATGTGTTTGATCTGATAGTCCAGGTTGGATATTAGGTTGTCTTGTCACAGGGACAGTCATAGAGGAACAGAATGATAAGAAAATCTCAAATTTTTTTAGATGTTGTCTCGATTTCAGTCGTATAAGGGAGAGTTAATAGCTCCGGTAATGAAAACAGGGTGTAAACCAAAGGCCCTTTCCCGTAACTGAGTTATATTTTAATAAATGTGTATGAGGTGTAAGAAAACATTAAGTTGTCTATCATGTAAGGCTCCTATCAAGGGAGAATATCACTTGTAAACAAAGGAAGAAAAAGATAAAGAAATAACCTGATGAAGTACAAAATATATATAGAAATCTAAAGTGTTCACTGGTCTTATACCTGCCAATAGCTGGTACAGAGGAAAAATGGTAAACAATATAGAAACTAAAATTAATTCACTGTAGTAGAGGTTGTACTAAATTATAGCGAAACATTCATCAGATACATATATGAAATGAAATTAGATATGGAATACAAGGAAACAAACTCCTAACACATTCGTGACGGAATCGAGAATCTTTATATTTGCTTTATATTAACTCTCGAGTGAGAAAATCTCTATTACAATCGACCCAAAAAGGTCCAGCCTTTGTTCCTTCCTTCTATTGTATATTTATACAGATTTACATATGATGCAATCTCAATCATTCCAGGATTTTCAGTTACGACAAGAAGGAGATCGATCGTTTCATTTCTTTATCTCTGTCTTTATTTGGTACCAGAAGCCTACCCCTTTGCATGCTCGATACAAGTGACACATTTTTCCACCAGTCGAGATATCAACCTAGAAGGTTCCGCTTGACAATTGGCCTCAAAAATATAACAATCTCTGACTAATTGTGGTAACCTTTCTTCCATCTGTCGGTCTAGGGTGTCGATAGTGCACAATCGCACACTTGGTTTAATAATCCATTTATCTATTTGAACTATGTCTGCCAGAGTTACTTGTGAGATTTCGGTCGAATCTCTTTCTTCTTTCTCATTTATATCAAGCGAGAATTTTTCTATATTCATTTGATTCAGTATCTCAACATTTCTCTCACTATCAATGCCTAACATATTTCCATTTATAGAACCGAAGGCCTCTTCCCAGGATTTCCTTACCCTCTTGGCTTGTAATTTTCCTTCTAATATGCTGCATTCCCATTCTTTCAACAAAATATTACCTCGGGTCTGTTTCGAAATGGAAAACTTGGAACTATTTGTCGATTCCCTATTTGTTGTAGCTATTACAGCCTCTTGAAATGCGACCATAGCTACTCTCGCTTCTCTCTCTCTGACAGATAAGTTTTCCAATACTTGATCAATAAGTAGGCAGTTGTCTCGAATCATCTTTACCTTGGCAAGGAAACTTCTCTAGGCTGCAGAAACTCTTCTCTGAATCTCCATAGTCTGGGACTGAAATATCCCAATATTTATAACTTGGCTATCGACAAACTCTAATCTAACCTGCAGCTGCCCTATCAAGTCTCTTTGTTGGCCTACCTGTATTTCATTGGTCTGAGCTACCAGCTCTGCTTGTTTAATCTTAGCTTTGAGCAGCTTGCTTATTTAATCTTAGCTTTGAGCAGCTTGATTTCCTTTTTGTCAGCCATTCTTGATTGTTCTATTCCTGTGTTCACCTGGTCCTTGGCAGCTTCCTCTGATGTGGCTAGTTTAGCTTCTAAGGTTTTGATGAGGCGATTTTTTTGCTTCAGCTGATTTTTCAAAACCCCAACCGAAAATTGGTTTGTCGTAGAAAATTCCCCTAATGTCCCGGCTATTTCTGTCGCAAACTCTTCTTTCTTCATATCTTTCCCGTCGGTCAACACTTTAAATTTTTTGGTCGTTGATCCTGCTTCTTGATAGAATTCTCTTTTTACCACAACTTTTCTCTTTTTATCAAAAAAGAACTCATTTGGGGGGAGCTCTTCCATCCTTATAGGTCTCAATTCTTCATTGAAAATCCACCCTACGTCTATGTTCCCTTGAGTTGACTATAAGGGAGTAATGGAGGCGATGGGATTTCTGATTTGCTTAGTTGATTGGCCTGGAGTGGCAACTGGAGTTGGGTTTTTCGGCATATCGGGAGTCTTCATTTCTGGTTTCGAAACCCCAGTTTGCTCTTCCCTGCCCTGGTATTCTTCTTGTCCAGGTGTTGAATCTTTGGAGCCTTCGGTTTCTTTTTGTTGCACCTTTGCTGTTATTGGATTCTCACCCCGCAATACTGGGGGAAGACAACTACGCCGATGTTCTTGGAATTTTAAAACATCATATCTCTCTTCAGGCGCCAGGTCTTGTATCCGAGCCAAAACCTCGGCATAAGATCTCGTGCCTCGGAAAATGTCATCTGAGGGTGAATTTTCATGCTCAAACCTTTTAAGCCCGTAATTGGCTAAGTGGTTACTTACAACCCTATGTGGATCGTGCTTCTTGAATTCGACATGAACCAATTTCAGGTCTTCCAGGGCTACTGCCTCAGCTTTAGCATGCCCAAAATCTAACAAAGAATAGGAATATAAATGAATAGGAAAAGGTGGCCATACCTTCTTAGAATATCCCTTAAGTTCCTTACTTACGCCACCGATTACGGTTTGCATGGAAATCTCACGACAAGCCAGCCTATCGGGTATGAATAATGGTAAGGCATGCAGAGGAACAGAAGTGTCGAAAACCTTGAGATATGAAAATTCTGCTTCCACGTACCAATCGGCTATACTGCTCAGATTTACCGCGATACTGTCTGAGATCTTGGGTGGCGGGTGGCCGAAGATAGTGATGTGCAACAGTACCATTACCCAGTTAAAGATTTCATATAAAAAATCTTAAGCTTTGTCTTCCCACAACTTTGAATGGTAGATGTGGATGGGCTCAGCTTCCAATGGAGTCTAGCTCCAACTCATTAAGGGAAAAGGCGTCAGAAAAAACATGACATCCATGATATACGCAGACATAAAGAATGAAGTGATCTTTCTACTCTCGATACTCTATAACTCAACTGTTCAAACTATAAGACAATAGTTTAGCCCAGTCGAAGGAACAACCTTCGGTGACTGAATGGATTAGAGGCACCCACTGAAGAAAAAAATGTGTGGTGTCCTCTCTCCCATATAATCTGAAGGTCATCATAGCTACATATTTGAACTGTGGTTCTAGAGAAGATATTGAATATATACCATTATTGTCCACCCTGAACTTTACAGGGTGTGAAACCCAATCTTTGATTAAATTGGACATACTCTTGTCCTATTGCACACATTCCTTCTGTTTAAAATTTTCCAGGAATTTAGCATTGTATACTAAGTCTGACATGGTAGGCAACTTGTACATAGCTTGCAATTGTTCGGGTCTGAAAGTCCCAATAGTGACTTTCTACTCATTGACGATGGTTTTGGTTGGTATATCTACATGGTCTAATGCCCACTGGACCATATCATAGTAGGGGAGCAGACTTGGCCTAGCCGCTACTTTATGCATTTGAGCCTGGATGATGATCTTATATTTGGTGATCAAGTCATCTTTTTCATTGTCACTGGAATCATCCGAACCATCTACCAATTCGGACTGTAGAACCTCAGAAATATATGACCAGGTCCTGACAGAGTCGACACTTCGAGGTGAAGTATCATAAACATTGTCTGAACCTTGTCCTGAAACCTCAACAGTGGCTTTAGAAGCTTTTCGCGAGGCCATGGCGGGGGATTCTACTTTAGCTCTCCTATGATAAAAATATGTATACATACAGAAATTAGTTCGCTCGAGAAGGTTTGCTCTGCGTAGAATAGAAATGAAATTTGTGACAACAAATAAAAGATCCATGCCTTCGACCATTTAAAACTAGGTCGTCCTTAGGAACAGAACGGTCAAATCATTCTTAAATTTAAATTTAGCAATAAAAACCAAATCCTTACTTGTCGATTCGCCTCATTTCCAATTAATGTCATAGATTTTGACAGTTCGTAATCCAAGTTGGCACAAGGAAAGTTTAAAATTGCCTCGTAGACCGTGTATACTAATTTTTGTATTAAAACATTGGAAATGTTGGCTTAGCTTAATTAATCAGGACTTTTTAAATGTTAATTAATCTTTCGGCATTCGCCTCATAGGGAGTTTTCACTTTAAACCTTTAAACCTCTAAAACCCGAGATTGTGATAATTAGCTTTGGTTAATAAAAAATGTAACCAGGATTAAGTGTTTAATTAACTACGTTTTTATATATATCGTGACTTCACGACTCAGGGCTTCAAAGGTATAACTTCCGGGAGGCTCGTATGCCGAGTTGCGAAATCGCGAGATCACGATGATATGATCTAATCAAATGGAAGATAAAACAAGATTAAGTGTTTAATTAATTACGTTTTTATTTATATCGCGACTTCGCGACTCGTGGCTTCAAAGGTATATCTTTTGAGGGAAAACATGCCGAGTTTTGAATTCCCGACAGAGCTTAACCGCGGCTAAGCTTTTTACCTTTAACATTATCCTGGGTTACTAAAATACGAATCTCGTGGTTTTGGCTATCGGGGTTATGATGGTAAGACTTTTGGAGCTAGCAAACACCGAGACATGAAATCCTGATGATGTTTAACTATGGTTTAGAGTATCTTTACTCTTGGTACTGATCTAGGTAAAATTTTTTTTTTAAACTATTCCTCCATTTCGCCCCTCCCGACTTGTAAACTATGTGATCTATAACTTCCGACATGCGACATCCCGATGTAAAAAAGGAGAGACACATTTAAACGATTAAAAAAAATGAATCTTTCCTCAAGAGTATGATAACCGTCGCTGCTTGCGTGATGAGACTTCTGATATTTTGGGGAAAATAAAGGAAAATACCACGACCATCTTTCAAATTCAAGCATTAAGATATAAAATTTAAAAAAGGATAAAAAACAAAGGCGGCTCCAACATAGGCTCCAGCTAGGGATCCCGTTTTCCTGCAAGATGGGAAGAACAGTAGACCACATGCCTATATTGGGTAAATGGAGTCAATGGCTTTAATCCAGTGAAGATGTTCCTTAGAACAGGATACCGAAGGGGAAAGGGACTTCTTTTCTACTTTCGAAAAGCTTTCCAAAACTCAGATACTTTTTAAACTTAGTTGTAGTCCCTTTCACGACTTTCTCCTTCTCGTTACTGAACTCAAGTCTGCATTGAGACAATCAAAACAGTTCTAGGAGACCCAACAGATCTTGTGGCTATCGACTTGCATCAAAAGAAACAAATTATATGTTTTTTTAATCAGGAAGCCCTGTCTAAACTTGGGATGTAGATCGGGTTTTGAAAAAAATGGTTACCAGAGCAGAGTGATATTCATGTATAACAACCTTACAGATATCTCATATATTGCTTCACTGCCAGCGAGCCTGTTCAGTACCCCGGTGAAGTTATCTGGCCCTTTTTACTAAATTTCCTTTCACCACTTCGGAATAAATTTATGCATTTAAATGCTGAGACGAGGGAAATCATTTGTGAATTTCCTTTCATCGTCTTTTGGAATAGATGGGGGCAATCATTTCTGAATTTCCTTTCACCACCTATCTTTTAATTTGCTTTTTTAGAGCGTGAAGTGGGGGCAATCAGTTTGTATGAGGGCTGATATCTGTGTAATATTTTGCATTATAGGTCTTCCAACTTACTTTGATTACTCGGTACCAACCTTCCCTTAACTTTCACAACACCTTCGTTCGCAGGGAGAAAGGGAAAAATTAATTTTTTGGAGTTTACTATTTGAGAAAGCCTCAATCCTCTGAAACTGTTGAAAAACCTAGAAAATTCAGGGTCATCGAAGCGTCACTTTGTTTAGTAAGGGACCGAGGAGTTGTGAAGACCAGCTTACTTTTCACAATCTTCTTTGAAGCTTTCGAGGTTAAAAAGTAATCCCTTCTCCCTACGTATGCGAAACCAGAAAGATGTTGTCTTTTCAAAAGGTAAACCCAAAAACAGAAAAGGGTGACAGATAGAGTTCTACGAATTGAAAAACAGGGGTCAAAAATCAAAACCGACTCTTGAAAATCTTTTTCGGAGGTGCTTTACTTTGGGTGACTTATTCATTTCATCTTATTCTTTTGTAAACGCTTAACCATGGAAATGTTCCTTTATTTATTATTTCAGATGATATTGTTGTATTCTTATGGGGTTATCTTGGTTTCCTTTGAGAGACCTTCAAAACAAGACGTTAGGAATTCTCACTTTTATCTTACCATTTCATTTTCTTTCCAAACTATCAAAATTCTTTTTTATCACCTGTTTAAGCCAATCTATTTTTCGATCCATGACTTTCTGTTTACTTCTCCTGCTTGTTTAGTTTGCATCTAGAATCCTGT
>JZKD02S2284197.1:68487-92831 GCA_000966675.3 Picea glauca | reverse complement strand
ACCATTTAAAACTAGGTCGTCCTTAGGAACAGAACAGTCAAATCATTCTTAAATATAAATTTAGCAATAAAAACCAAATCCTTACTTGTCGATTCGCCTCATTTCCAATTAATGTATTAGATTTTGACAGTTCGTAATGCAAGTTGGCGCAAGGAAAGTTTAAAATTGCCTCGTAGACTGTGCATATTAATTTTCGTATTAGAACACTGGCAATGCTAGCTTAACTTAATTAATCAGGCCTTTTTGAATGTTAATTAATCTTTCAGCATTCACCTCATCAAGAGCTTTCACTTTAACCCTTTAAACCTCTAAAACTTGAGGTTGCGATAATTAGCTTTGGTTAATAAAAAACATAACCATGATTAGGCATTTAATTAATTACATTGTTATTTATATCGCAACTTCGCCACTCGGGGCTTCGAAGGTATAGCTTCCGAGAGGCTTGTATGCTGAGTTGCGAAATCGTGAGATCGCGACTTTGCGACTCGGGGCTTCGAAGGTATAGCTTATGGTAGGTTTGTATGCCGAGTTGCGAAATCGCGAGATCATGATGATATGATATAATTAAATTGGAGGATAAAAACAGATTAAGTGTTTAATTAATTGTGTTTCTATTTTTATCACGACTTCGTGACTCGACACTTTGAAGGTATAGCTTCTGAGGGAAAACATGTTGAGTTGTGAATTCCCAACAGAGCTTAACCGTGGTTAATCTTTTTACCTTTAACATTAACCTTGGGTTACTTAAAACAAAAGTCTCACGGTTTCGGCTATCAGGGTTATGACGGTAAGACTTTTGGAGCTAGCAAACACCAAGACACGAAATCCCGATGATTCTTAAATTTGGTTTAGAGTATCTTTACTATGTGATCTATAACTTCCGACATGCGACATCCCGAGGTTAAAAATTAGAGACTTGTTTAAACGATTAAAAAATAAATCTTGCCTTAAGAGTATGATAACCATCGTTGCTTGCGCGATGAGACTCCTGAGAATTTGGGGAAAATAAAGGAGAATACCAAAACCAACTTTCAATTTCAAGCGTTAGGATATAAAATTTTAAAAAGGCTAAAAAAACAAAGGTGGCTCCAACATAGGCTCCAGCTAGAGATCCTATTTTCCTGCAAGACGGGAAGAATAGTAGACCACGTGCTTATATTGGGTAAATAGAGTCAATGGCATTAATCTAGAGAAAATGTTCCTTAGAACAGGATACCGAAGGGGAAAGGGACTTCGTCTTTTCCCTTCGAAAAGATTTCAAAACTCAGATACTTTTTTCACTTAGTTGTAGTTGCTTTCACAACTTTCTCCTTCTCATTACTGAATTCAGGTCTGCATTGAGACAATCAAAACAGTTTTAGGAGACCCAACAGATCTTGTGGTTATCGGCTTGCATCAAAAGAAACAATTTTTTATGTTTTTAATCAGGGAGCCCTGTCTGAACTTGGGATGTAGATCGGGTTTTGAAAAAATTGGTTACCAGAGCATAATGATATTCATGTATAACATCCTTACAGATATCTCAGATATTGCTTCACTGCCAACGAGCCTGTTCAGTACCCCGGTGAAGTTATCTGGCCCTTTTTTACTGAATTTCCTTTCACCACTTCGGAATATATATATGCATTTAAATGCTGAGACGAGGGCAATAATTTTTGAATTTCCTTTCATCATCTTTTGGACTAGATGGGGGAATCATTTCTGAATTTCCTTTCACCACCTGCCTTATAATTTGTTTTTTTAGAGCGCGAAGTGAGGGCAATCAGTTTGTATGAGGGTTGATATCTGTGTAACATTTTGCATTATAGGTCTACCAACTTACTTTGATTACTCGGTACCAACCTTCCCTTAACTTTCACAACACCTTCGTTAGTAGGGAGAAAGGGGAAAATTAACTTTTTGGGGGTGTTCTATTTGAGCAAGCCTCAATCCTCCGAAACTATTGAAAAACCTAGAAAAGTCAGGATCACTTAAGCGTCACTTTGTTTAGCAAGGGACCGAGGAGTTGTGAAGACTAGCTTACTTTTCACAATCTTCTTTGAAACTTTTGAGATTAAAACATAATCTCTTCCCCCTATGTATGCAAAACCGGAAAGATGTTGGCTTTTTCAAAAGGTAAACCCGAAAGAAGAAAAGGGTGACAAATAGAGATCTACGAACTAAAAAATGGGGGTCAAAAATCAAAACTGACTCTTGAGAATCTTTTTCGGGGGTGCTTTACTTTGGGTGACTTATTCATTTCATCTTATTCTTTCGTAAATGCTTCTCCATGGAAATGTTCCTTTATTTATTATTTCATATGATATTGTCGTATTCTTATGGGGTTATCTTGGTTTCCTTTGAGAACCCTTCAAAACAAGTCTTTTAGGAATTCTCACCTTTATCTTACCATTTCATTTTCTTTCCAAACTATCAAAAATCTCTTTTATCACCTGTTTAAGCCAATTTATTTTCCAATACACGACTTTCTATTTACTTCTCCTACTCGTTTTGTTTGCAACTAAAATCCTGTAAAAAGGCAAATATGAAGGTTATCAAGGCTTTTTGAAAGGTGTCGAAAATTTACGAAAGGAAAAGAAAGTTAAAATAGCAATGTGAAATGAAATATATATACATATGTAAAAAATTCCATATATGAATATACAAATCCTTTTTTCTTTTTCTCTTTGTTTTTTTTGGCCACTGCTTATGTCATATAATGCTTCAGGTAACGCCCATTGATAGGGGCGTTGAGGATTTCACCGTCCAGATTTTCTAGTAGGAAAGAATTTTTTCCTTCGAGAGTCGAGACTCTGAATGGCCCATACCATAGGTGATCAAATTTACCATGTTTCATTGTTTCTTCACTCCTCGCATCCCACCTTAATACTAAATCACCTAGGAGAAAATCTTTGTCCTTTGCCCTACGGTCAAATAATTCCTTCATGTCGTCTTGATACTTCTGCAACCTTTCATCTACTTCAACCCTATGTTGTTGAACCTCGATTAGCTAGCTTATCCTCCTAGTGACATGATTAGGTTCTTCTTTCTGATCTTTCCACAATTTCATCACGGGGAGTGCTAAATTTATAGGTAACACCGCATCTGTCCCATATACCATCTGAAAAGGGGAAATGTCGATAGACTTTTTAGTGCCTATGCGATTCTCCCACAAGGCGTACTTTAAATGCACATGCCAAGACTTTTTGTTTTCATCCAACACTTTCTTAATTATATTGATCAGACTCTTGTTAGATGACTCGACCAGTCCATTTCCTTGGGGGTAGTATGATGTAGAATGGCCAAGAACGATATTATACTTTTGGTAGAAGTTGATCATAGCCATAGATTTGAAAGCTTGGGCATTATCTGTGACTAACTTTCGGGGGCAGCCAAATCTTAACAAGATATTATCTTCTAATAAATCTATTACCACCGAGTCAGTTGCCCTTTTGGTTGGAATAGCTTCTACCCATTTAGTAAAGTAGTATGTGGAAGTTAAGATCCACTTGTGTTGGGCGCTAGAATGTGGATTAATCTCTCCTATAAAATCTAGCCCCCATTGTTGAAAAGGGGCTTCAATTTTGACTGGAAATAAAGGTAGCGCCGGGAGTTTTTGTTTGCCTGCAAATAGATGACAAGGGTTACAAGTGCGAACCTTGGCGTTAACGTCTGAGAAAAGTTTTGGTCAGTAATACCCAGCCCTTAGAATTTTGTAAGTTGTGGCCCTCCAAGCGTGATGTCCTCCACACACTCCTTCGTGAAATTCACTTATAACCCTTTCTGTTTCTGATTCGACTAAGCAGATTAACAAGAAACCGAGTGGGTCTTTCCAATATAGTTGATTTTTGGCAATACAATACTTAACTGCATGAAGCTTTAAAGTCATAGCTTTTGATGGTGATAGTTCACTCGGGCATTTTAGAGTCAGCAGGCAGGATACTATGTTTTTGTACCATTCTAATGATACGAACTTCTCCTCGATCTTAATTGCATTTGTTCGTTCATCAAGGTCGTTTATGTTCATGTCTTCCTCACATTCCTGCAGGTAGTTTATATCCAGAGCTCTGAGATTTGATTCAGCCAAAAGTTTGGCCAAGCCTTGTCCCTTTATCAGTTTAGTAGGTTTGATTTCTAGGACAAATTCTTGAATCTTGGCAAGCCATCGTCCTCTTTTCCCATTGTTGTCTGGTTGTACCAAAATATCTTTCATAGAACTTGTAGGTACGTACGTGATTATCTTGGAGTGTAATACATATGTTCTAAATGCCTTCATTTCTTTTACCATGGCGTATGCTTGTTTTTCTATTATATCACATTTAAGTTTTGCGTCTCTGAGGCTCTTGCTGAAAAAGGCGATCAGTTGTTCGAAACCCTCTTCATTTTTTTGGAGGAGCACCGCAGCAATCGTGTGTTCAGAAGCAAACAAGAAAATAAGAAATTCTTTTAGATAATCAGGGCTTGCCAAAGTGCCTCGGCTATGAATTTCTTAATGTGTGTGAACGATACTTTGGCCTATGTTGTCCACTTTACTTCGTTGTTCTTTTTCAACATATCTATGATCAATTTTACAATTTCAGCGAAATTTGGGATAAATCTTCGTAAAAAAAATATTTTTCCTAAGAAAGATTGAATTTATTTTACATTTCTAGAAATGTTTATAGTGTCTATCACTTCAACCCTCTTAAGATCAATCTTAATTCCATCCTTAGATACAACATGACCCAAAATTTTACCTTCTTTCATGGCGAAGTGTGATTTCTTGGGGTTTAAGGACAGACCAAACCTGCAACATTTTTTGAATGTTTAATTAAGATGTACCAAATGCTCTTCGTCGGATTTGGAGAAAACCGTTAAATCGTCGAGATAGATGACTATGAACTTATCCCTCTCTCCGATGAAAGTGATGTCCATAGCGCGTTGGAATGTGGCTCCTGCATTCCTCAAACCGAAAGGCATTTTATCATACATGAACGTACCCCAAGGGGTAGTAAAAGTTGTTTTTTCTTTATCTTGTTCATTCATGGAAATTTGATTATATCCAGAGAAACTGTCAATCATAGACATTATGTTCGCCCCAACTACCCTTTCTAGCACGTGATCCATTTTAGGTAGTGGATAGTTGTCTTTAAGGGAGGAATTATTTAGATTTATGAAATCCATGCACAGTCTAATTTCCCCGCTCTTTTTTCTAACCAAGACCAGGTTTGCCACCCAGTCGGAATATCTCAGAGGTACTATAATTTTCGCCTCTAAAAGTTTCTTCACTTCTCTCTTGACCATGTGCAATAAAATGGGGTTGATCTACCTAAGCTTTTGTCTAAAGGGTTTGACCCCAGGCTTTAGAGGTATCTTGTGATCGATCACGGTAGTGTCGTAGGTTCTTAACTCGTCGTAAGACCAAGTGAAAACGTATTTAAATTGTCTGAGTAGGTCCTTATACTTGCCTTTTATTTCAGGGGGGGGGAGTTTAGATATTATAACCATCCTGGACTCTTCTTTGGTTCCTATGTCACAGTCCTCAACCTCTTTTGGTTGGGGTTGTAAGGTGGATTTTACAGGTATGTCGTTTTGATCAAATGGTCTTTCTAGAGGAATCAGTCCTTTCGGAATCGGGTTATTTTTTAGGACCAACATGCGATGATTTGTGATTTTGTCTTGGAAATATTGAGGGTCCTCTCCTTCTTGCATGATCCATATATGGTCATTCTGATTTTCTTGATCCGCGTGAGTTTTGGAAAATTCACCTACTGCTTCAAGAAACTTCTTAATTTTTTCATCATCCTCAAAAACCTGTCAGTGTTGGATATTATCCAGTATAGATGGTCTGTGTCTTATCTCTATGTGATATTTCAATTTAAAGGTTGTAGGAGGAGTGAAAGTTGAAGCTACTTTATCTAATGCATCAGCCTGTAAGTTTTCTATGCATGGGATGAAGTGGACATTTACAGACGAGAAAAAGTTCTCCATTAGATCCCAGCCCAATTTTTGTATGCTCTTAATCTAGGATGCTTGGCCTAGTATTTCTGATTTATTTGTTTGACTATCAACTCTGCATCTCCGTATATCTCTAGGTTTTTTATTTTTAGCCTCCTGAAAGCCTCTAATCCTAAGACCAAGGCTTCGTATTCACATACATTGTTATTATAATCTATATCCCATTGTAGTCTGTAAGAAAAAGGGACAACGAACCTTTCTTTGGGTGCCACAAAAAGAACTCCTGCACCTGCCCCTTCGCAAGACAAGGCACCATCAAAAAACATTTTCCAGATACCGGTGCTACACATATCCTCGGTCATGTAACCTGACTCTTCATGATCTATATTGTTTTCCTCTGTGAAACCATCTAAACCATCATCAAAAGATAAGATACAATTTCCTAATCTTGATTTGCAATGTAAATAGGGAAATTGTTCAGATTTTGGGGGTCGCTTACTATATATGCTAACCTCGTCTCCCTGTACAACTAAGTAAATTGCCCACCAAACACAGGAATCATGGCATACGTCATATCCAGTTGAATAGAACCCCCCAACTTGGCTACCCATTACCTAGACAACAGTAAGTCATACTTGGGGGGAATATCAGTAATGACCACATCCATCAAGATGCTCTTAAATGGAACTTGTGCCAGGGTGACTAATAAATCCTTTATCATTCCCATACACTTAACTTTTCTCGAATCAAATGAGTAAAGATATCTGTAAGGTCGGGTGATCTGGAGACCCAATCTGTCCATAATAATTTTAGGCATCATGTTATGTGAGGCTCCAGAGTCTAACATGCAATTATGTAGCAGTTGATCATACACATTTAAGGTGATATAAAAGGGAGCAACAGTATCTTTGGCTCCTTCAAAATGTGGACCAAAAGTGATGTTGGGCTTATCATCTTCTAGGTTCAAAACATCAAATTGGCTTTCTAGCTCTGAAATGCCTATCACTTTGGTAATCTGCTTTCGATAACTTGGGTTTTTCGCTAACTCTACCAGAGGAATTGGTATCTTAATTTTATTTATCTCGTTTTCGAAACTGAAAACTCTGCTCACCTTGTTTGTTTCTCTAGTTGGGACTTTTGAATCCTTCTTTTCCAACTTATTTGTCTGGACTGCCTTATTACTCATGATCTTGGTTAAAGGTGTATTTGCATTAGCTTCTTCGGTTTCCTGTGTTTTAGTCTCAACCTTTTCCACTTCGGGTTCTTGCACATTTACTACTTTCGCTTTGTTGTTAGGTAACACGATTTCTTCTAGGGTAGGCTCATAAGTTTGACCTCTTGGGAGAATTTTCTTAGGTTGAGCAGTTGAAATAGGCTTACCCTTAGATCTCAAGTTACACCTAGGTTGGACCTCGACCATTATCATACCGGTTTCTTCTTGATAACTACAAAGATCAGTATAATCTATTTCTTCACCCTCAATAGACGATTGTTAAGTGTTTAGATATTTTTCATAATCCTCTCTAATCAGATAAGGTTGTGTGCAGTCATCACCCAAGTTCATGACATCATCATCTAAATCTCTGAAATCTTGGAGATCATTCGCTCCTATAAAAATTTTGTTCTTTAGGGGAGTTTGTATTTTCTGATCTTCGTTTTTTATCTGTCTTTGTTGATTTGGGGGATTGGGATTCTTCCTAAAATCCTTTTTGGCGAAAGAATCGGCTTTTGCCTGTTCTAGCTCCATTCTAGATATCTTATTAGACAGTTCCTTAATTACCCCGGCCATATCGTCTACTTTTTCATATGTGTATCTATTAGACCCTGACGGCCCTGCTTGTTCTCTAAAGCGTCTAGTTTCTCGGTTTCCCACTTCTACTTTAGATTTTAACTTACCAGAAGCCATCATATTTGACTCAATTTCTATAGCATCATCTTGCATTCGGTTTAGAGTATCTCCCCTTCTTTCTCGTAAAAGAAGTGCAAAATCTGGTTCGAAAGCCCCCGCGAAAGTTACTTTGGCTGCGGGTTGGGACGGTTTAACCTCGGCTGGGATTTTGTTATACAACTTGTTGAATCTTTGAATAAACTCCAAAACTGTTTCTGAATTCTTTTTTCTTAAAGACACTAACTTAGTTAAACAGTATAGGTGGTCCTTTCTTTCGCCCCATTGTCTAGGGAAAGTATCTTCCAAGGCATCATAGAACAAGATAGATCCTACAGGTAGACTCCGAAACCAAGTTCGGACCTGAACTTCGAAGGTTTGGATGAAAATTATTGAATACACATCTTCATGTTCGAGACCTAGGATGTCTGCGAATTGATCAAAGAAATTTATGTGTTTGGTTGCGGTCATATCTCCTTCCCCAGTGAATTTTGGCAAATTTTTTATATAATTTCTGGGAAGGTCGTGCAAAGGAATGGGCAATACCAAAGGAGTGTATCTTGCTGCCACTTTAGCAAACACTCTGGGAGGGGGGCCAGGCCCTTGACCTCCAGCTCATCCCCCAGGAACACCCCCACCTCCTCCTCCAAGAGGACCCCCACCACCTCCTCTAGCGGCTGCCATTGATATTAGTGGAAAGTTGTAAAGGGGGTTTTGGAATATTAAAAGTGAATCTTTACTTTCTTCGCAGGGCAAAAAATCTGAGGATGATTGGTAAGGGATGTGAGGGCTTGGCTCTTCAGACTTGTAAGAGATGTAATCAGGAGAACCAATGGGTGTGGAAACTGGATGTGTGAAATATTCTTCAAGACTGGGTGAGGCCGTGAAATTTAACTGAAGAGTCGATGATATATCGACAGCAGATGAATTTTCTATAGGACTTTTTTCCTTTGTGTACTACAGAGGTTACCGAATGAGTTTCACTTCTAACTTTGGAGCAGTTTAATGTTAGATCCTTAGTGTCGAAAAGAGGGCTACGTGAAGTTGAAGGTTCAGAAGAACTCTTGGTCTTTAGTTGTGGGTATTTAAGTTGATAGACTGCAGGGGTTGGCTTAAGAGAGCCTCTCACCTTTAAAATCTTCTCAGGATCGATAACGGGTGTGGTATGTTTACCATCTAGGTTTTTCTTGGTATTCCTTTGACCAGATGCCAGCTTATTAATCATGGAGTCGCCAAGTGAAATATTGGAAAGCCTTTAAAAGGTGTGCACTCTTTTTTCAATATCAAAGGGTGACACTTTCAACGAAAAATGTCGTTTTCCCAAGGAAAGAGATTTCGTAACTTCGTTCCCCGGCAACGATGCCAAAAATATGTTGTTCCAGAGTCTATACTTAAGGCTTAGAAGTACAGTGTCTAGGCATCCGAAAGTGAGTAAGGGGTAGGGAAGGAAGAAGTGTCAACCTTCGACAAGGGAAGCTAGGGCTGATTTCTAAGTTGATGTCTAGCTTCCAACTTTTCCTGGATGTTTATGTCTCTTTCAATCGCTGCCCATGAACGTTCAAGTTCCACCCAGGTAGTGGTTTTTTTAACAATAGTATCAAAACGGTTCAAGGAAATATGTGTTTGATCTGATAGTCTGGGTTGGATATTAGGCTATCTTGTCACAGGGACAGTCATAGAGGAATAGAATGATAAGAAAATCTCAAATTTTTTTAGATGCTGTCTCGATTTTGGTTGTATAAGGGAGAGTTAATAGCTTCGGTAATGAAAATAGGGTGCAAACCAAAGGCCCTTTCCCGTAACTGAGTTATATTTTAATAAATGTGTATGAGGTGTAAGAAAACATTAAGCTATCTATCATGTAAGGCTCCTATCAAGGCATAATATCACTTGTAAACAGAGGAAGAAAAAGATAAAGAAATAACCTGATGAAGCATAAAATATATATAGAAATCTAAAGTGTTCACTAGTCTTATACCTACTGATAGCCGGTACAGAGGAAAAACGGTAAACAATATAGAAACTAAAATTAATTCACTATAGTAGAGGTTGTACTAAATTATAGTGAAACATTCATCAGATACATATATGAAATGAAATTAGATATGAAATACAAGGAAACAAACTCATAACATAGTCGTGACGGAATCGAGAATCTTCGGATTTGCTTTATATTCACTCGAGAGAGAGAAAATCTCTATTACAATCAACCCAAAAAGGTCCAGCCTTTGTTCCTTCCTTCTATTGTGTATTTATACATATTTACATATGATGGAATCTCAATCATTCCAGGATTTTCAGTTACGACAAGAAGGAGATCGATCGTTTCATTTCTTTATCTCTGTCTTTATTTGGTACCAAAAGTCTGCCCCTTTGCATGCTTGGTACAAGTGACACATTTTTCCACCAGCCGAGATATCAACCTAGAAGGTTCTGCTTGACAATTGGCCTAAAAAATATAACAATCTCTGAGTAATTGTGGTAACCTTTCTTAAATATGTCGATCTAGGGTGTCGATAGTGCACAATCGCACACTTGGTTTGATAATCCATTTATCTATTTGAACTATGTGTGCCAGAGTTACTTGTGAAATTTCAGTCGAATCTCTTTCTTCTTTCTCATTTATATCAAGCGAGAATTTCACTATATTCATTTGATTCAGTGTCTCAACATTGCTCTCACTATCAATTCCTAACAGATTTCCATCTATATAACCGAAGGCCTCTTCCCAGGATTTCCTTACCCTCTTGGCTTGCAATTTGCCTTCTAATATGTTGTGTTCCCATTTTTTCAACAAAATATCACCTCGGGTCTGTTCCGAAATGGAAAACTCAGAACTATTTGTCAATTCCCTGTTTGTTGTAGCTATTATAGCCTCTTGAAATGCGACCCGAGATGCTCCCGCTTCTCTCTCTCTGACAGATAATTTTTCCAATAATTGATCAATAAGCAGGCAGTTGTCTCGAATCGTCTTTACCTTGGCAGGTAAACTTCGCTGGGCTATAGAAACTCTGCTCCGAATCTCTATAGCCTGGGACTGGAATATCCCAATATTTATAACTTGGCTATCGATGAACTCTAATCTAACCTGCAGCTGCCCTATCAAGTCACTTTGTTGGCCTACCTGTATTTGACTGGTCTGAGCTACCAGCTCTGCTTGTTCAAGATTATCTTTGAGCAGCTTGATTTCCTTTTTGTCGTCCATTCTTGCTTGTTCTATTCCTGTGTTCACCTGGTCCTTGGAATCTTCCTTTGTTGTGGCTAGTTTAGCTTCTAAGGTTTTGATGAGGCAATTTTTTCACTTCAGCTGATTTTTCAAAACCCCGACCGAAAATTGGTTTTTCATAGCAAACGCCCCTAATGTCCCGGCTATTTTTGTCGCAAACTCTTCTTTCTTCATATCTTTCCCGTCGGTCAACACCTTAAATGTTTTTTCCGTTGATCCTACTTCTTCATAGAATTCTCTTTTTACGACAACTTTTCTCTTTTTATCAAAAAAGAACTCATTTGGGGGGAGCTCTTCCATCCTTATAGGTCTCAATTCTTCATTGAAAATCCACCCTGCATCTATGTTCCCTTGAGTTGATTGTAAGGGAGTAATGGAGGTGATGGGATTTCCAATTTGCTTAGCTGATTGGCCTGGAGTGGCAACTAGAGTCGGGTTTTTCGGTGAATTGGGACTCTTCATTTATGGTTTCAAAACCCCAGTTTGCTCTTCCCTGTCCTGGTATTCTTCTTATCTGGGTGCTGAATCTATGGAGCCTTCGGCTTATTTTTGTTGCACCTCTTCTATTATAAGATTCTCACCATGCAATACTGGGGGAAGACAACTCTTCCAATGTTCTTGGAATTTTAAAACATCGGCCCTCTCTTTAGGCGCCAGGGCTTGTATCCGAGCCAAAACCTCAACATAAGATCTTGTGCCTCAGAAAATGTCATCTGAGGGTTAATTTTCATGCTCAAACCTTTTAAGCCCGCAATTGACTAAGTGGTTACTTACGACCCTATGTGGATCATGCTTCTTGAATTCGACATGAACCAATTTCAGGTCTTCCAGGGCTGTTGCCTCAGCTTTAGCATGCCCAAAATATAACAAAGAATAGGAATTTAAATGAATAGGAAAAGGTGTCGATACCTTCTTAGAATATCCCTTAAGTTCCTTGTTTATGCCACTGATTACGGTTTACCTGGCAATCTCATGACAAGCCAGCCTATCGGGTATGAATAATGGTAAGGCATGTGGAGGAACAAAAGCGTCGAAAACCCTGAGATATGAAAATTCTTCTTCCACGTACCAATCGGCTATACTGCTCAGATTTACCGCGATACTGTCTGAGATCCTAGGTGGCGGGTGGCCGAAGATAGTGACGTGCAATGGTACCATTACCCAGTTAAAGATTTCATATACAAAATCTTAAGCTTTGTCTTCCCATAGCTTTGAATGGTAGATGTGGATGGGCTCAGCTTCTGATGGAGTCCAACTCCAACTCATTAAGGGAAAAGGCGTCAAAAAACACATGGCGTCCATGATATACGTGGACATAAAGAATGAAGTGATATTTTCACTCTCCTTCTGCTCTCGATACTCTATAACTTGACTGGTCAAACTATCAGATAGTAGTTTATCCCAGTTGAAGGAATAGCCTTTGATGACTGAATGGATTAGAGGCACCCATTGAAGAAAAAAATGTTTGTTGTCCTCTCTCCCATATAATTTGCAGGTCATCATAGCTACATATTTGAACTGTGGTTCCAGAGAAGATATTGAATATATACCATTACTGTCTGCCTTGAACTTCGCAGGGTGTGAAGCCCAATCTTTGATTAAACTGGACATACTCTTGTCGTATTGCACACATTCCTTCTGTTTAAAATTTTCCAGGAATTCGACATTGTATACTAAGTCTGACATGGTAGGCAACTTGTACATGGCCTGCAATTGTTCGGGTCTGAAAGTCCCAATAGTGACTTTCTGCTCATTGACGATGGTTCTGGTTGGTATATCTACATGGTCTAATGCCCACCGGACCATATCATAGTAGGGGAGCAGACGTGGCCTAGCCACTACTTTATGCATTTGAGCCTGGACGATGATCTTATATTTGGTGATCAGGTCGTCTTTTTCATTGTCACTGGAATCATCCAAACCATCTACCAATTCAGACTATAGAACCTCAAAAATATATGACCAGGCCCTAACAGAGTTGACACTTCGAGGTGAAGTATCAGAAACATTGTCTGAAGCTTGTCCTAAAACCTCAACAGTGGCTTTAGAAGCTTTTCGCGGGGCCATGGCGGGGGATTCTACTTTAGCTCTCCTACGATAAAAATATGTATACATACAGAAATTAGTTCACTCGAGAAGGTTTTCTCTGCATAGAATAGAAATGAAATTTATGAAAACAAATAAAAGATCCATGCCTTCGACCATTCAAAACTAGGTCGTCCTTAGGAACAGAATGGTCAAATCATTCTTAAATATAAATTTAGCAATAAAAAACCAAATCCTTACTTGTCGATTCGCCTCATTTCCAATTAATGTCATAGATTTTGACAGTTCGTAATGCAAGTTGGCGCAAGGAAAGTTTAAAATTGCCTTGTAGACCATGTATATTAATTTTTGTATTAAAACACTAGAAATGTTGGCTTAGCTTAATTAATCATGCCTTTTTAAATGTTAATTAATCTTTCGGCATTCGCCTCATCAGGAGTTTTCACTTTAAACCTTTAAAGCTCTAAAACTTGAGATTGCGATAATCAACTTTGGTTAATAAAAAACGTAACCAGGATTAAGTGTTTAATTAACTGCATTTTTATTTATATCATGACTTCGCGACTCGGGGCTTCGAAGGTATAGCTTCCGAGAGGCTTGTATGTCGAGTTTTGAAATCACGAGATCGCAATGATATGATCTAATCAAATGGAAGATAAAACCAGATTAAGTGTTTAATTAATTATGTTTTTATTTATATCGTGACTTCGCAACTCAGGGCTTCGAAGGTATAGCTTTTGAGGGAAAACATGTCGAGTTGCGAATTCCTGACAGAGCTTAACCGTGGCTAAGATTTTTGCCTTTAACATTATCCTGGGTTACTAAAATACGAATCTCATGGTTTCAGTTATCGGGGTTATGACGGTAATACTTTTGGAGCTAGCAAACACCGAGACACGAAATCCTGATGATGTTTAACTGTCATTTAGAGTATCTTTACTCTCGGTACTGATCTGGGTAAACTTTTTTTTTTAAACTATTTCATCGTTTTGCCCCTTGGGACTTGTAAACTATTTGATCTATAACTTTCGAAATGCGACATCCCGAGGTAAAAAAGGAGAGACATGTTTAAACGATTAAAAAAATTGAATCGTTCATTAAGAGTATGATAATCGTTGTTGCTTGCGTGATGAGACTTCTGAGATTTGGGGGGAAATGAAGGAAAATACCAAGACCAGCTTTCGAATTCAAGCATTAAGATATAAAATTTAAAAAAGGCTAAAAAACAAATGTGTCTCCAACAGGTACTAGAAAGATCCCCAAATACGAATAAATCCACAGAAATATCTTTGACGCTAGGTGAGTATCCAGGGGTTATCCCTTCAACTAACTTCGCACGACCTCGTGATTAACTCCGGTGTGAGTGGAGCCTCTTGATCTTACCAATTATACAATGGAATTCTCAACTTCTTGTCTCAGACACACTTGTTGATTTAATTTCCTTGGAGAAGTTTACTCACAAAATCCTATTCCAAGGCACTAAATCCTAGACTAGTTTTTGCACCCTAAAAATAAAATTGTGACTAATCAATTTTAGTTTAAAGCTTAAATTTTATTGGTCATGATTACTCAAAAGGGTATGGAATCGAAACTCATGATGTTATGACTCTGCAAGAAAATAAATATGAATATAATGCGAAGTCTATCTTCAACTTTTCAATGAATGATATGCTAATAAAAACAGTGCAATTTTCAATTTCAACTCTGCAATTCAGAAGTAAAATGAAATATTTTGCTAAATGTACTAAGATAATGATAAATGTTCAAAGACAAAAATGTTAACGAATGAAAAATGCCTATTTTTTTGTATTTTCAATATATTAAAGAGAAAATGCATGGACTGAGAAGCAACCTGATATAAAAATTATACTATGTATAAATGAAATAATTCAAGCAGAATACCAAGAAGCCAAGAAAACAGCCCAGGGTTCAAGGACAAATCAAAAATGAAAAAACAATGAGAAAGACTACGCCCATAAATTCAACTCCCAATAGGCTTCATTTCAACCCATAGAATCTCAACAGGCACTACAGAGACCTAAGAAGGCTCAGAAAACATCAAATCCCACCTAGCAGTCATTAAACCAAGCAAGCAAGCAAGGAAAAGTGTTATACACGATTGTTCAGGACAAAAGTGTGTATATACGCAGCTTGCAGAGATGCAAAACGCGTGTGTATGCGATTGTCAAGGAAAAAGGAGCGTACAGGATTTAAAACAAGGCTAGGTAAGGGAAAAAAGGCTGAAAACTCAGACTCATAGTGAACAGAATTTGTCAAACAATGATACGACAAGAAACACAAAGGAAAAAGAGCAATGCAAGAAGAAAAAATACTTCAACCCTTAGAAGGAATATCTCTCCCCAATGGAGTCACCAATTCTGTTACGAGGGAAAAACTCTCTATGGCCAAAGGTAAAGCACAACAGATATGTATGACTACAGAAATCAATTCAATTCCATTGTATGCTATATAGACTAATGTGCAAGATAAGAAAGAGGACTACCTCAATCCAATGTTCGATAATGTTCCACCGTTGAGCACTTCGACCCAAATCTTTATACCTGCAATAAGTTATTAACAAACAAACAGAGCAAGTATATAGTGATAATATAAAGGGGTTAGCACATCAGATAGCATAATCCATTAATAAACATTACAAACATGCCCATGGATAATAATCATATATTTTCACGATACCAATAGGATGGGAAAGGAGTATTTCTATTAATGATTGATCAGTAGAAGTGACAACATTACAAACTTTCATGTCGGCACGATTCAAAACCAAGGAACCAAGTTCCTTCCAACTGGGCTTCAACCACTTCAATCCTCCACCAAAGGCAAGCTCAAAGGAGAGAGACAATGAGGTTCTCTCAACAATAGGAAAAGAGCTTGGGGGCTGAACACTGTGTTCAGACTTGAGGGACAAAGGGATGTAAACTCAATATGAAGTAATTTCTCAAGAGTAAATTTTCTCTCAAAGTTGAATTCTTTCTCCTCTTTTCCATAGCTCGGAATTGCACTCTTATAGCCTTCAAAATGTAAATGAAGGGTCGAGTCGGAATGTTTCCAGTATATGGAAGGCTAGGGATCAAAGATCTTCTATCGTGACATGGAAACTCGACTCCATTTTTGTATTTTGTGGCACAAATCCTGATGTACACGGGTTGTAGTGGAGTAGACTACGTATAAGCTTGATGTATAGTTTATAGGGCACGCATATGTGGAAAAATGTGTAATTTTATCTCTGGATTCATCAAAAAGGGATGATAAGCCTGCATAGGGAAATGGAAAAAGGCCCTTTGTGCAAGATAGCAGTGGTGAGGCAAATCTTGTTATAACACTATGAGGCCTTTTACTAGAGCAGCATCCAAGCAAAATGTCCTTGTGGAGGATGTTGCAGCAGGAACTTAAACCCATAGGAATGGTAAATATAAATATTTTGAGCAGCCCATTGAATTTATTGACATCACTACTCCTCAGTATGAAAGAAATCCCACCTTTAAGAGGCTCAAGAGGCATCTCAAGGAAGCAAGACTTGAAGATGATAAATTGAAGAAGGGATACTTGGATTCTAGGAAGAAGATTAAGGGGATGATGGTTATGTTCCATGAGACTATTGACAAGGCCAATTTCTTAGCTAAAAGATTCCTTCCACTTCATAGACAACTTGGAAATCTATATAGGCAGAATAGATCTCATCAAGCTCAAATCAAGAAATTGAAGGCAGAACTATAGCCTTTTAAAGAAGAATTGGACAAGAGAAACCTTGACATGTTGGCCAAGGTTTCCACTAGGAGAAGCTCCAGAATTAAAAAATGAATATATTAATACTCCATAACCAACATCAATTTTGGTCAAGTTTCTTGTTTCATGCATTTTTACAACATTTTTGGTGATGGCTATGTTTAGTAAACTATGATTATCAGTTTGGGTGCTTTTCTTTAATCAATATTATCAATATTATGAATTCTACAATATTTTTGGACACCTGATATAGTTTCGGGATGTTAAATACTTTGGAAACGTGAAACAGGGCACTACAAGAAATTTCGTAGTGCATGGCGTTGCAAACTAGTTGTTATAGGAAAGTTCGCAGCGCTGCATTGCGAACTCAAGTTTTTGGAGTTTTTGGAGGGAAGAGAAGTTTCCAGATGTCAATATGGATTCATGCTAGCTATTTTAAGGTTAGTTGCGAGCTTGGATGCCACCTGCCTAAAGAGAATACACTCAAATGTACACATCATCAACCATTAAGAAGATGTTGCAAATGTTTCCAACATCATCTTGAAAAGTAGAATTTTGTTTCTTTATGTTGTACACCTGTAGCCACACCACCCTTAGGCATAGGGATCCTATGAAGAAGTTGTTATTCGAATTGTAAAGTTGTCAATGATATTTTAGGCTATAAAAAGAAGATTGTAAGACTGAGGAAGGGTTCGAATGGTGTGAGAGAGGATTCATATTTTGGTATTGTCTATGTAGCATGGTTTCTCCTATTGTATGGACCATACCTAAGACACTTTGGATAATAGAAATCGGTCTTGTTTCTTTATCATATTTTTCTATCTTATTATGATTACAATCTGTTGAATGATTCATTTGGATGATTGTATCTTTGTTGCAATAAAAGATCTATTGTGATATGTTTACAAATATATAAAGAGTCTTTCTCTTTGTTTTAAGAGGTTCTTATTTCAAATATTTTTCTTCATATGTGGGTTATTGCTACCTGATATAGATGATATACATATTACACATTTCTTGTTAAGTCTTCCACCTACTTACTTTATCTTTTAAAACCTTATTTGAAGTTATTAAAGGCCTTATTTTTTGGTGTATATTGTATGGATTTATTTGTGATTGACATTCTTTTATGAGTTTTCCATCCATTTTCCACCTTTTATAAACATTTATCTTTCACATTCTCATGGGTATTGGGCTTTCCCTTACAGCATTATAAGTGTGACTTCTAGTGCTAACAGTATATTTTGGCCCTTTTTCTGGCACTCATCAATGTAGATTTTAGGAATTTTTCCGCTACTAATAAACATACTGTTTGGACCTTTTTTCGCCACTACTCAACACATATTTCCAGGTATTTTCTGCACTAGTCATTTTTTGAATTTTCCCCTATTTTCAGTACTTTATTTGCTTGTTGTGTGTGTTGTTTAGGGTCTACATTTTCCATTTTGTCAGTTTATTGAGTGGTTTAAACTCCAACTAAACCCTAGGAATTGAAGAACAAAGACCCACGAGGTTTTTGATCTCTTTTCTCAAGTGAATTTCTTAAGGGTTTGGCTACCTATTTGTTGTTTCAAATAGGTTGAAGTTTTACCATTCAATTTCCACCCTCTTGTTATAACCCTAAATTGCACCACACATGCTTACCTGGCATCAGGCCAACTCATATCCCTTCCTTGCCAAGGCCATGCTGAACAAACTCTTGAAAAACCTCTTAAGCCAAGAAACCCATGCCCTAACCCATTACTAGGCATGTTGGAACGCTGGCAGGCCTTATACTGCACGCGTTGGAATGTTGGCTGGACCACTACAGCCCGCGTTTACCTAACAAAGCACAAAAACAGGAAAGTTGGTGATAGAACGAAAAGCTTTGGGTCAGTTAACTGGAACTCCCAGCCATGCATGGCCGAGAGTTCGTCCAAAACCCTAGCTCCTTCTAGCCTATAAAAGAAGGGGTAGGGGTACTATTCAAAGGAGGAAAATCATAGCAAAGAAACTCTGCCCAATTGCTGAATCCGTTTTGTCCCAACCCTTTAGTCTTTCCTCAAGCTTTAGGAGAATTCAAGCAAAGCAGTTGGAGGACAAAGAAGAGGAGGAGCTCAGGATCAGGATCAAGGAACGGTGGCCAATCTCTATTATTATTGTAAGCTGATTCATCTTGAGATTAATAAAGAATACTTTTCCCGTCCCAATGCCCGAATTTTATATATTTTGTTCGATTTATGCTTAATCTATAACCCTCTAGTAGAGCAATAGCATGCATGCGTAGTGTTTTGTCTTGATTGCAAGATCGTCTTTGGAAGGAGCAGCAGAAGCAAGGGGATAAAGCACAACGGAGGATCTACACCAAACGTTGATAAAAAGGTTAGTAGGTTCTTTCCATGTTTGCCTGTGAAAAAGGGTTTTAGGTTTGGGGTAGAAGGTTAAAAGTAATTTCTTAAGGGTCATGATCTACATGCAAGTTTAATCCCTAGCTTGTTAGTCCGTAGGGTATAGTTTCCCCACAACAGAATTGGCGACTCCACTGGGGATATTACTCTTAGGGTTTCCGGATTTCATTGAGGTTTTTGGGTAGTTCAAGGAATTATATTTTCTGCTTCTTTGTTTGTCTGTTTTCTATTATGTCAAAGCTAGTAGGGAACCTGGTTCTTAATACCAGCTTTTCCTTGACTGTTCTTGACATTTATTATCGGGACACACAGAGGTACATGCAGCCTGCAGAAGGCATGCACGTGTGTAACCCGCGCTATACCTTCTGTAGCCTGCGTTTGAATGCTTGCTGCAGAGGTTTCAGTAGCGTGTAGGACTCAGGAAGCTTGAGAGGTAGTCCCCTCTTCCCTGACAGAATTTTACCTTCTCAGGGGGCTTTCTAGATCTTGTCTGGGTCTTGCTGGTTCACTGTCTTGTTTTCAGTCTGCTTTATTGTGTTTGATTTTTCATTTATTTTTTCCTTTTCTATTGAAGAAGAAGCATTCAAGCCTTTAAGAGACCCTGGTTGTCAATATCAGGGGCCATTTTCAGGTTTGGGTTGCCTGTGTTTTGTTTTGTCTTAACTTTTATACACACCCGCGGCGTGTTAAAGTTTAGCCCGCGGGTACCCGCGTTCTGTTATAGCTCAGCACGCGTTTTTACGCATGTTGTTTCAGTGACAGTCGCGGGATTGATTGGTTGCTTTTCAGCCTGGGTGGGGCAGTCATCCCCTCCTGTGGTGAGAAGTGTCCCTCTCAGGGGTTTGATTCTGGGGCTGCACAGTCAGCAGGTTAGGGCCTCTTATCCTTAGCCGGTGTTTTTATTAGTTGATGTTTTAATAGAAAAGACAAAAGAAAAAATTTGTTTTACGGTTTTTAGACAAGTGTTAGAATCGATGCTTTCTTGATTGTTGTTTCGCGTCTTTGCTTTGATTCTTTGCGATCTGTGCCTTAAGCCAGAATTTTATTTTTGTTTTCTTGGTTTTGTGCTTGTCGGCATTTTCCCTTTGTTGCGTTTTTTTTTTGTGATTAAATAAAAAGAAAAAAATTCTCTTGTTTCATTTTCTTCTTGGTTTGAAGATTGTTTTGTTGCATCAATAGCTAGGAAGAAGTCTTTTTCATAAGTTTTGCAGTGCATTTAGCCCATAAGTAGCTCGTAGATTGAGCGAAATTACTTGATGTTTTTCTGCATGAAATCTTAGAAAATTCAAAAAGAAAAGAAGTCTTTCTTGTCGAAAAGTTGCTGGTTTTTGCATTTTTTGTAAAAGTTTTTGTTTCCAAGCATCTCTTGTTCATTTTGCTTTGAGTCTTTACACACCATCAGTTTCACCTTCATACCTTGTGACGTAAAAAATCCCATTAAAAGCAACGCTAATTAAAAACTATTAGACTTTTTGTTTGTAGGGTTCATACACTAGCTCAAGACTAGGGCCTTGGAATAGGTTGGAGAGTAAATTCTCCAAGGCCACTCAAACCAAACATTGGATTCTGTCATAGGGAGTGTAGAAGTCCAGTTACGAAAATTTATCCGGGACCCCCCTCTAACACAGGGGCTAAACACGAGGTCTCGTAAGGAAAGGTAGTGGAGATAACCCCTCCAAAGCTGGACCGAGTGTAGTGGAGAACACATATCGAGGATTTGTTGAGGGATTCCGTCGTTTGCATTTGCCACGGAGCTTCGTGGGTCTCGAATCCATTCGAGGTCCTCAATTTTCTTCTGGACCATTTGCTCTCAATACCCTTGATAGGTTTCAGGCTTGATACCCTGCTCATTGTGGTCTACCCGACTATCGACTGTACCCGCCTGGTGACTGTTCACGTGCTGACAAACTAGTTGCCAATCTTTTCTAGGGACATACACAGGTGACTGCGGGGGTATACCGTGGTACCTAGGACAGACATCGGGCCATGCTTTGCAGAGTATACCCGGAGGGTGCTTACGTATTCGAGTTGCACTTGCACCGGTAAGTTTCTCTAGTGTTGGTTGTTGTAACTGTTCTTCAAAATAGTTAGTGATTTCTTGTTTTATCTCATAGGGGCTTCTTTTAGTGTGTGTTACTGTTTGTTCATGTAGAATACCTTAGCATGTCATGAATCTTCTCACACAGTGGAGGATTCATAGCTCCGCCAGTCATGAAGGCTTCTGGGCCTGCCACCGGTTATACTGGATCCACCCCCGCCACCATTGAGGCGAAGGCTAGACCAACAAGGGTATTTCGAAGAAACCGGGTTACAAACCATTGAACCCAAACAACTCCTGGAGGAATCAACCGCCAATCTTGGTACGGTTGAAACCCCAAACATTGATACTTGGCCACAATTTATTGTGCCAATTCAATTTTACAAACGCCTGTCAGTGCCTCACACAGCTATGGCAACAAACATTGTTACTTCATCTGGGAGTCCTTCTATTCCCATCACTGTTGTCACCACAGGAGAAGCATCTCCTAACTTGCCTCTGTCGGCAGTCTGGGCCACCATGGTCTCGACCGCAACTATGTCACACAATGGACTGACCCTATCTATCACGACGGCCACACCTCCCTTCACACCTGGTGCGACCGGCCCTCCGTTTTCATACGAGATGCCCAGTTCAGGTACAAGTCCTGCACTCACTCACTCCACTTTACAGACTTTGGGTCTGGGGGTAGGGAGCTCTAACGCTCCTCTGCAAGGTCAACTTGGGGGCATTCCTGTCCCTTTCAATGCTTTTCCTTACACTGGAGTTCATATCCCCCCTTCGTCCCCTTCGCTTGGTGGATTGCATCAGCAGTTCGCCAGGCAGCCTGCACACACGAGTTCATTTGGAGCCGGGAGTCAAGGAACACCTGCGCAAACTCTACCGGTAGGTTCATCACTGTTTGTTTGGAATGGGACGTTTGGTAATAACACTTTCACATCCACTGCTTTCCCATATGGGGGCACACCCATTTTTGGACAGTCTACTCCGGCACAGGGTACTATTCTTGCGTTGGGGGCACATATACCAGGACCTTGGAACTCAGGACAAGGATCCGTTCCTTCATTTGGAATGTCGTTCTGGGGTAATTCTTTCCATAGTCAATGGAACCCCGAGCAGACTTCTATGCCTCTCCCCTCGGGATCGGCATGGGGTAATCCTTCCCAAAGTCCGTCAAACACGATGAATGCCCAACATCCTATGTCCTTCATGGTGAATCAGCCAATGATGTCTCCTCAGATGAAAAACCCTTACGCTGGTCAGGGCCATGGTTTCTACCAGAATTCGGGCCAGCAGCCAAAATTTTCCTAGCAACCTGGTGCCAGTCAAACTCCAGGACCCTTTTATCTCGGCTATCAGCAGTAACCAAAACTACCATTCTTGGTGACGTTACACTTGCCAGATTTGAAACGGTTGTTAAATGATCCTATATGTCATGATCCGCGTTAGCCTCCTATGCCAACGAAGTTTCCTTCGGACATTCCAAAGTTCGAGGCCAAGCCTAACGAAGATCCAGGTGATCATGTGACTACTTTCCATCTTTGGTGCTCATCTAACTCACTAAAATATGACTCCGTCCAGTTGCAATTGTTTCAACGCACTCTTATTGGGAGTGCCACGAAATGGTACATCGAGCTTGACCACTCACGATATTCTTCTTTTGGCGAACTGGTGATGGCCTTCCTTAACCATTTCCAGTTACCTGTGAGATACGACGCTGGCAAAGAGTTACTAGCCAATTTCAAGCAGACGACAGCGGACCATATCTCAGATCATATTCGAGAGTGGCGATGCTGAAAGAGTCTTATCAAGGTACCCGTCCCACCAGCATTCCTGCTTGAGTGGTTCCTTAAGTTTTTAGTTCCGCAGTTATCCAAAAACGTCACGAATTCAGGGGTTTTCTCTAAGGAAGATGCCATCATGAGGGCTCAACAGTTTGAGCTTATCTATTCTCAATATGGTTTACTGTACAACATCCTGCCAGATGCACCACGATCAATTATGGATAAAACTAGACAGAGAGTCGGACCACATGCCGATGGTATCATTGGTTCAGCACAAACTAAGCCCACTAAGCAATTGACAAAAAAATTGCAACAATTATCTATCCAACACTTAGCGGCCAGCCAGACTACTTCTTTGGCTGCTCCTCCTACCCAAACGTTGGAAGTACACTCTGTGCAGATGACTAACCCAAAGGCCACCTAGCAGCCCAAAGGGAAGAAAAAACAACACAAGAAGAGTAAGGGGGATAAGAAACCCACTGATAATGTTGGCGAGGGAACCATGGAAAAGAGGAAGGCGAGGTATCCATGCAACTTGTGTGCCGAAGACCACCCAACACATCTATGTCCTCGGCTTGCAGAGGCCCAGAAGTTTGTCACACAACAACAACAAGCTGTGTTGACTAATCCCTTTCAGCATGGGAAAAATTTAACTCAAGCCTCTGTAAGTGCTGAAGGGGGCAGTTCAGAAACCTGCCCTCCTCCTAACAATTCCTCGTCCACGAAAGTATATATGGTTAGGGGTGATGCTTTGATAACGACTAGAGCTCATGACTATAGTAAACCAAGCACCTCTGAGAAGGGCAAAGAAGATGAGATCCCATCTCTTCCTCTACAGATCGAGAAGACGTTGGGTGAAACAATGACACACATTCCAAAAGGTGCATTTAAGAGAGCTTCTCACAATCCAAACGCAAGGGCCGCCCAGAACTACTCTGTGGTGGAAGATTTATCACAAACCCCTTGTGCTATGTCCACTTTGGAGGTCCTCCAAAGTTTCTCTGCTCAGAGAAAAGCCTTGTTGACTGCTTTAGGCTCTACTGAGACTTGTAACCCGGGTACCATCATGTTAGATACGACTGACTTGAAACCTCATTTGCCTTACCACGTCACGTTTCAGATAGTAGTGGCTCATCCCACAAAAACTTTTACATGGAACATCTTCCACATGGTGGTAGATGAGGGTGCTTCGACTTGCATTATGTCGTTAGCATGCTGGAAAGCCATTGGCCAACCTGAGTTGTCTCCATCACCTACTCTCCTCACTGCGTTCGATGGTCGTTCTTTCCGACCGCATGGCATCATTCCTTCTTTC
>JZKD02S2284197.1:54806-66642 GCA_000966675.3 Picea glauca | reverse complement strand
CATTTCCCTAGAACATCAGTCTTGTCCTTGTGCCTTGAGCTTGTATGTTTGTTGTACTCGTTCCTCCATTGTAACGTAATATTCCTTTATTCTTTTTCAAAATCATCAAAAAGAATAAAAAAAATCAAATATACCCCAAAAAGAGGATGGGAAAAGTATTTTCTTTATTGGCAGCATCATGAGTCACCCTTGGATAAATCACATTTGTCCATTTGATTCATCAAACTTTGGGATGTAGTACGACCTTAGGAAGCTTTGCTCGCTATATTGAGTTGTGTCCTCCACCGTTTGGTTACTCTTCCAAACATATGGAGAGTTTGTGTCGCCTCCTGCTTCGTAGACTTATCATTAATAGATATGTTGCCTGAGTCTTATCACTTGTCGTGCTATTTTCCAAGGGAAGTTTGTCACTTATCCTGAGTCGGCCCCTCTGCAATATGTCTCTTGTCCGCATACCCGGCCATCCTGAACGTCCAATCAAGTCTTTGTTCGAAATCACTGAAGCCTTAAGTCCGATCATCAAGATTATCAAGTCCATAACCGACAAGCCATCGAAGACCTCTGGGTAGTGCAGTCGTACACTCATATTACACTCCTACCCGAGTTTAGAAGACTTTGAAGTTGTTGCTCGAGCTCTAAAGTACAGCCATCAGGCCGAATCAGCTTCTGGGAGATGGATACTTTCTATGTATATCTTTCTGATTTCGAGATGTAGCTCTACTGTGTATTGTTCGCAGCTACTCTTTATAGTTGTTTGACATGGATCTACAGTGTATTGGATTGGTAGCCATGGTTCTATTTTATTCCGAGCATGGGTATGCCCGCCTCGGTGAGACATTTGATATTTTTTGCAGATGGCACCTCCTGATTCCTGATTCCTAGGCTCACTCATTCAGCATATCAATACATATTGGTAAAGAATTGGTAATGTATTTCAGCCATCAGATGCTCTTCTAACCTCACACATTAGGGGGCATATGTTATAACCCTAAATTTCACCACACATGCTTACCTGGCATCAGGCCAACTCATATCCCTTCCTTGCCAAGGCCATGCTGAACAAACTCTTGAAAAACCTCTTAAATCAAGTAACCCGCGCCCTAACCCATTACTGGGTGCGTTGGAATGCTGGCAGGCCTTATATTGCATGCGTTGGAATGTTGTCTGGACCACTACAGCCCGCGTTTACCTAACAAAGCACAAAAACAGGAAAGTTGGCGACAGAATGAAAAGCTTTGGGTCAGTTAACTGGAACTCCCAGCCATGCATGGCCAAGAGTTCGTCCAAAACCCTAGCTCCTTCTAGCCTATAAAAGAAGGTGTAGGGGTACTATTCAAATGAGGAAAATCATAGCAAAGAAACTATGCCCAATTGCCGAATCCATTTTGTTCCAACCCTTTAGCCTTTCCTCAAGCTTTAGGAGAATTCAAGAAAAGCAGTTGGAGGACAAAGAAGAGGAGGAGCCCAGGATCAGGATCAAGGAACGGTGGCCAATCTCTATTATTATTGTAAGTTGATTCATCTTGAGATTAATAAAGAATACTTTTCCCGTCCCATTGCCTGAATTTTATATATTTTGTTCGATTTATGCTTAATCTCTAACCCTCTAGTAGAGCAATAGCATGCATGCGTAGTGCTTTGTCTTGATTGCAGGATCATCTTTGGAAGGAGCAGCAGAAGCAAGGGGATAAAGTGCAACGGAGGATCTACACCAAACGTCGATAAAAAGGTTAGTAGGTTCTTTCCATGCTTGCCTGTGAAAAAGGGTTTTAGGTTTGGGGTAGAAGGTTAAAAGTAATTTCTTAAGGGTCATGATCTGCATGCAAGTTTAAGCCCTAGCTTGTTAGTCCATAGGGTATAATTTCCCCACAGCACCTCTCCCTTAGTTTCTTTATTTCATTTTCATATCATTTATAGTAAATTTCAAAAAATCGAAAAAAGAAGAATACAAGATAGGATCTTGATTTGGTTCTGTTATCACATGTTAATTTGCATTATTTTTTCCCAAAGCATCTTGTCCTTGTGTTATATTTCCACTCATAATTTAAAACTTTTTCACCAACTCCGTCAATCCCCCATCACCTAAATCCTTCACTCGAGTGGTCATCCAAAATAGCCATGTCCTCCATGAGTCAAAAATTGGAAAATATCCCAAACCTATACCTAGTCTTAATGCGTATCTAAATTCCTTGGTCCCATCACTTCATTCATTTTTACCCTTATTATCATATTCCCATTGAAAATTACAAATATTCCTTTTATTAAGCTTAAGCACCTTTATCCTATCCACAAAGTCATGTGATAATCCTCATATGCCCAAAGTCCTTAGAAAATAGAAAAAGGGTCTATTAATTTTTTTTACAATAACGGATAATGGATTTTTCATTGTAGAAAAGCAGTGGCGAAGCCACTAGTGCTATTACATCAAAGGAGAACCAAGCTTGACTAAGCTGTTATGAGGCCAATAGGCTATACTCGCCTACCTGGTGGTGGAAAATTAAAGCTATAAGAATCCCAATATGCGGAGGCTTCTATACAAAATGCCTTCCTCGTAGAGTTATTTGAAGAGACCCGTTCCTGGCCTATGAACTACTGACCAAATTTCTTAGGACCCCCCTTCTTCGACAAATCCCGCTCCTGCTTCTAGTCTTTGTTTATTTGTTCCATTTTCTCTTCCAATTTGTTGACTATGTCTTCAAGTTCTTCTTTGAATCGGTGTGTTCTTTGCGCAGGTGCTCCAACTCCTCTGAGAACCAGAATTTACTTGAGGAGATGTCTACTTCAAGCATTTCCAATCGCCTACCTGCATCGATGTCCAGGTTCTGGAGAAAATCATGTTGATTTTCTAGCAGGCGATTGAGACACTTCAAGTCTTCTTCCAGTGATTTCATCCTTTCCTCTGTCGTGGGTTTTCTTCCTGAACTGGACGCCATCACCTTCCTTGCCTCTCCTGAGTTGCTTCAACTGCGTGATCGTCTCTTGCCTCTGATCGCTTTACCTCTATGTCACTGTCTAACTAGCCTTCGAGTGCTCTTGGGATGAGAAGGCCCTTCCCTACTTCTCCTTTTAACTACAAATTCCTTCAAATGCGTTGAATCCAACCGATTTGCGCGATCTGGGAGGCATGGGTGATTTACTGGAGTGTTGGCCTTTTCTGGAGGTTCAACCACCAAATGATGGATAAATCCCTCATTTTGACATCCGCCTTATCGCTGATTACCTCAGAATCACCCTTGATCCTTTGCCATCTTGCGTCCCTCTCATCTCCCGAACACTTTCCCCCAAACTCACGGTAGCTCCACTATGGACGTGGTTCCATTTATTTGTAAGGTTCTACTACTTGAGATGGCTTCTTTGTTGGCCTATGCATCCATTGATGCATTCAAATTCTGGAGCACATGGTATAGTTGATAAGTTCGTAAATTTCCAAGGAGAAGATGGATTTTCTCCAATATGTGTTGGAATTTTGCATTTCTGACTCTTTTGCGGAGGATCAAGGCTTTAATTATTACTCGGGTGTCCCCTATTATCACTAGATATTGGATGTTATGTATAATAGCTTGATTTATCCCTTTCCAGAGGGCCAAAGATTCTTCTTTGTTCTTGGTTTCTATTCCAAGTCCCCAGGAAAATATGAGTTCTGGCTGTCCAGTGGAGTTTACCAAAACCCCTCCTATACCTGTCAGACCTGGATTTCATTTGGAGGCCCCGTCAAAGAACAAAATATGATTATTTTCCTTTCTCTTCCATTCCTCGAAATCCTGATCTTCCTTCCAAATTTCCCAAGCTTCTTGGAGTGATTTGTTTCCTATTTGTTGTTGTTGGTCTTAGAGTTGAAAGTGTTCAATCCAGTGTTCCTCTTCCATCTCTAAAGGCCTTGTGTTATTTTCTTTACAGAAGTAGGGGGCGCTCTCACTGAAATAGGCGATTGACTTTGTTGCAACTTGAGTTGGGTTGCTTTTGGTCTCCCTAAATATCATGTTATTTCTTTCAAGCCAAATATTCCAAAAAATGGATTTTGGTAGAGTTCTCCATAGAGTGGAGATTTGGTCATTTTTTGCTATCTGAAAGGGACAAAGGGAAATCCAATTTTGGAGCAGGATGGTGACCTCTTGAGGTAAAAAGAGAGAATTTCTCTATAGTCCAAGGGCCAACTACAAAACCTCCTTGGATTATATGCAATTTAATTGAAGGTGGTATGTGGTTTCATCTTCTTGAGAATAAAGGGGGCATCTGTAAGGGCCTTCCCATCCTCTTCTTCTTAAATTTTCCCTAGTTAGTATACCTCTATGAGCCATGGTCCATACAAACATATATATCTTTGGGATGGACTTGGGAGTCCAAATGGCTTTCCAAATTTTTGGATCTGGAGGGACGTTAGGGACTGTTGCTATTTGTCGGTACCCTGCTACTGTAGTGTAAAGTCCAGAAAATGCTCCCCATCCTCTCTTGTCATTTTTCCTTTCCCTTAGTGCGGATTTCCCTTGCAAGCAGTACTTCAGCATGTTCCATTCCTCTTCCAACTCAAGAGGTATGTTAGTTATATCCCACCTTATCCAAGTTTTTCTCTCATCATTTCCCCAAATTGAGATGTCCCACATACTGTTCAAATTATGAGTTCTCATCCACTCTTTTAGCCGATCAAGGCCCTGCCCCAAGCGTAATGGTGGATCTCCCATGGTTGAATCTTCCCATACATTTATTTCCTTACCATTTCCTGGTATCCAGGTGAGGTGAGGTCTAAAGTATTTCAATGCCTTTTGGCACAGAGCGAAAATTGGGGATCCTTTCTCCATAGAGGTTGGGTGATCTAGGAATTTTTTCCTTGGTCCTCAAAAGTACTTCTTTCAAAGCGCTCTTTTACTCCAGGAGGATTTCCCAATGATTAGATTCCAAAGAATCTTTTCTCCTAAAGCTAAGTTTTGAGTATGGATGTTTTTAAATTGGAGGCCTCCTTCTAAGAATGGCTTAGTTAATTTTTTCCATCTTATTAGATGCAGTTTTCTCCCTATCTGCTTTCCTCCTTCCCAGATAAATCTTCTGAATAGTGCTTCAATTTTCTAAATCATGGTATTCGGGGCCAGTAACAAGCATCTTTGGTAGATCGAAATGCTTGCAAGTATTGCTTTGATGAGGACCACTTTACCTGCAAGGTTTAACCAGGTTGCTCCCTAGGAGTTTATTTTGTTTTTTAATTTGTCTATCAGCAGGGTCCAATGTGTAGCCTTTGGCTTAGATTTAAAGATTGGGACTCCCAAGTACTTAAATGTGTCCTAGGTGGCGCAACCTTCCATTTCCAGTACTCTTAAGATATCTATAATTTCCCTCCGTGTAATGTTACATCCATAGATCTTACTTTTAGTCAGGCTTATCATACTGCCAGAAATTTCCATGTAGACATCTAACTCTATTTTAAATTTATTTGTTTTCTGCATACTCGCTCCTCCCATTAGCAACATATCATCTGCAAATTGGGCATGATTCATGTCTTTTACCCTTGGGGCTATCCTTAGGCCAAGAAGGTTGTTTTGAGTCTGGCCATGATGCAATTGGAAGCTGAGTATTGAGGCTTGGATGGAATAAAGGAGCGGAGAGAGGGGACAGCCTTGCCGAAGACCTCTGGAGGCTTGAAAGAACTTAGTTGCATGGTCGTTCACTAGAGGGGCTATCCAAGAGGATCCCATGAAATATTTTATCCAATTTATAAAGGTTGGGTCGAAACCAAAGTTTTCCATGACCTTGAAGATAAAATTATGCCTAACTCTATCAAATGTATTAGCAAGATCGAGTTTTATAATCATTCCTTTGTCTTTCCTTTGAATGCTTGAGTACAGGGCCTCCTAAACTAGAATGATGGTGTCCACTATATATCTTCCTTTTACAAATCCGCCTTGATTTTCTGGGATGATTTCAGGGAGAATTTCTTTAATTCTATTGGCTATTATTTTGGTGAGGATTTTGTAACTTGTGTTGTAGAGAGATATTGGTTGGAACCTTCCAAAATTGATTTCTCCTTTTTCTTTTGGAATAACAACCAGGAAATATGAATTTGTTCCTCCTCCTATCTTGTTGCATCTCTGAGATTTCCTAATCAGTTTTGTAAGGTCTTTGTTATCACTCCAAGAAACTCTCCTAGGCTATAAGTCAGAGATGCCTGGTAACTTAATCTTTTTGGAAACTATTTTCTCAATAATAGGTGTGGGTTTGGATAAAGATGAATATCTTAATCTCTGGATTGTATTTTCAAGACAGTCTAACTATATTCATGCAATACAAGGCCTTCAAGAGCTATTTATCAGATAGATTTGTATAACAAATGGATAAGAAAACCAATCGGTTAACCAAAAAATACATAAACCATATATATGATGGGTCAAAAAACTAGCCAAAGATGCTTATGATTCTTGATTAACAATCAAAAGTAAGATGACAGTTACCATAGGACCATTAAACAGAGACAAAAGAATGAATTCCACTCATAAGCATAGACAAAGATGAAGGAGGGTCTGACAATAACAAATGAAAGAAGCTTGCAGGCTGATATATTAAAGAAAATGTCTTTCATACAAAAAAGTAGAATATAGAACTCAAAATTGAACCTGGCAGTGCTCCAAATGTATTTGGCTTTATAGCCTTACAAGATGAAATCTAGATCCTTGAAAGATGGATTAGATTTGCTAAAAATAGTCAAATCAAAATAGATACAACAAGTGTAGGATGAGATCATATAAAAATGGATCTAGAATACTAAAAATGGAAAGTCAAAACAAAATAGGAAAAGATCCCATTTAAGGAGTCAAACTCTATCTTGATAGCCTTCATATCCTCCAAACTCTTTGGCAGGTGTAGAAAACCTTCCAAGGCTAATGAATCTTCATAGGAAATTCGAATTTGCCACCTTTGGCAAAAAAGACAATTTTTTGCTCATGGACTAGGTCACCTTTTTCACTTTTCCACCTTCTTAAACATTAAATACATCAAGATAAAACCTTAAATCTGATTTATTTAATTATTATGCATCTTTAGAAACCAACCTTGAAAGATTTGGTTGAGAAAAAGTCAGATCTGGGCAAAAATATGACCTTGCTTCCATGTAACAGGTTTTGGTGGTTAAGAGATAAATATCTAGGCCTATTAACCACCGAAAATCTCTGCTTTCGGTGGTTAAGAGAGAAAAAACTAGGCCTGTTAACCACTGAAACCTGTAACTTTCTGAAAATGTTTAAAATCTTCAAAATGTATTACCTGCCTTTGTTTCTATCTTCACCCTTTTGTTATCTCTGAAGTTGGATCAAATCCTTGGTCAAGATCATGCTTTTCAACCATTGTTTCAACTTGGTTCTAGGTGCTCATCATTTTTCAAATCAACATGACCACCTAACACCAATGCCTTTTGTTTTGAAACATTTGCCCGGGAAACAAAATATGGGATCCATTCTGTATTCAGGTGTATTGAAACAAGAAGAAATATCCTCTGCCCTATACTAAAATCTTCCAGTGTTGTAGGAAGTGTAACCACAGATCCTCCTGCAACAAAAAGGCAAAGGATCCAAGGTGGAAAAATTGGTGAATAGAAACATATTCATTAGTATGAACATGATTCTTAGAGACTTCACAAAGCTTCATCTATGTATCTTTGACAACAACAATAATGTTTGATATATCATGATAAGATCAATATCTTCTTCCAACAGCTGGAGATATCCATAAACATGTGGAAATATCTTCAAACATCTCTTCATTTGAGCTCTTTAGATCTGGCCATGATTCTCCACTTTGGGTTCAAGCTTGAATGAATAATCAATTGATACTCGCTTTACACATGTGACTGAGCAGCCCATAATCAATCCATGTCTGTGCACACCTCTAACCTCTAAGACAATCAATTCTTTGTTGTAAAGGTCTGTAAGCTCAAGAAGATCTTCTTGCATATCTTTTGTCCAGTGCCCAGGATCAATATCATGATCATATATGATGGAAAAGGAATCTATAAAATCAAACTGCTTCTTGTTTGTGCTGAATAATATTGGGTTATCCATCAATCTTTTCTAGCACCGGTGATTGTTCAAAGGTGTAGAGAAATGATCTGGATGAATAATTTCCTTTTCAGCCCCAGCAATGCTTATAACATGCACTCTGTGCATAGTCAACTAAACAAGGTGTTTCCAGACCCTGATAGAAAACCAAATAGATTTCATATATAGGTTAGCTGAAAAATGTGCATGCTTATGACCGAAACGAGGCCATTGGAACAGTTGGCAGTATTTCTTTGACACCTGCAAAATACTTACAGTATGCTCATCGACAACTGAATAGCAACTGGAAAATCGGCATTTTGATCACTCTGTGTTATGCATTTAAGGGTTTACATATACGAATACTTCCTTATATAATGTTGCACAAGAGAAAGTAGATACTGTCGTGTTTTGTTTTAATGCTACACATCCAGATTCCACAACCATATGTTTTACAACAATGGGGTAAAGGAATTTGCTTCTAGCTAGCAAACTCAAGTTGATGCTTCTTTATTTCCTTCATCTCAAAAACCTGCAACTTCGGACCCATTGTACCCATTCAACATCTATACCAAGTTCATTTATATTTGCTTGATGAGCTGTTGTATCTACAGAACTTGGTAATTTGAGTATTCTGAAATACCACATTTCTGAAAACGCTACCTGATCTTGCGAGGAACTTTTGACTGCCTTCCCAAGATCTAAATTAAGATCTGAAAGTACCATTGGAAATATTAGGATGTCTAGTTGTGAATCAACTATTTGAGCGTGTGAAACGGCCTTTCCACGGCTGAGAAAATTGATTTCTCCCAAGGAATTTTATTTCTGGAAAACCTGCACTTTCTGTGGTTAAACTAGCCCTGAATTTCACCTGTTAACCACCGAAAACTCTGTTTTCGGTGGCTAATGAACGCCTACGGGTTTTCCTAAGCCACCGAAACCTATAATTTCTATTTATTGAAAAGAAGATCAAATGCAATGTTTATTTTGAACTTATTTACAAACAACAAGCTTTCAAATAAGCCTAGAAAAAAATTCAAATAAATTTTTCAAGTATTTTCTATTACCTAAAATGACAAAAATTGATGGTGCTATTTTAGGATATAACAATTGGCTCCTACTCGGGGATGGAATCCTCCCAGTGAGATTCCAAGAACAAGAAGACCTGTGCCTGTCCATTTAACCTGAAAAATCTGCCACCTCCTCAGCAACCATTCACGATTTGTATTGTGTCTAGTCCATTGGGCTATGGAGTCATCTGGCATGATCAACTTATCTTCGGATAACCTGTAGCCTATTGTTCTTATTCAAACAATAAATGAAAACAATCTAAGTGCTCATATAAAGAACTTATTCTTCTACCTATCCCTACTGCTAACCAGTTGTACTGGCTCTTATCAAGTGAAGTCATGCTTCCAATGAAGCCATGTTAGGCACTGATTTACTAACATGATGCTAGATCTTGACCCAAAAAATAAAGGAAGCCATATCATGTGGAAAAGAGGTTTGAATAGATGATAATGACAATCTTCTTCTAACCAAAATGCTTTAACACATTTGTTTCTCATAGATTCGAAATAGTTATCAACGGGGTCATAAATGTCATAAAGAAATACCTCTTTGAACTGCTGATCCAACTAACTGTATTGCAGTTGTTGATTGCTTTCACTAGTCTCAATGCTGAATGTAATCCATTCTTCTTCTGTCGAAAAAGAATGCAAACCCAACTGCTAATCTGCACTTCTCTGCTCTTCTTCACCATCACTGGTCTCAATGTTGACAACAAACCGCTCATCCTCTGTCAGAGAGTTATACAAGAAGCATTGTTGATCTGAACTTTTCAGTTCATCTCCTTCCTGCAAATATCTGTTGCAATCTACCTTTGTCTGTAAACTAGAAAATTGAGAGCTACCCTCAGCATCTACTGCAGATTCAACACTGTCACCCACTAATGTGTCAATCTAATAATCATCTTTGGGTTTTTCAAAGGGAAAAAATAAATCTTCAGGACAACCTAAAACAATAGATGCATTTGATACAATGTCAAAAGCATCACTAAGGTTATCATCCTGAAGATCACCCACCCCTTGATCATGGTGAGAGATATCTTCTGCTGCAGCAAAATCTTTATGAATATTTGGATTTTTATCAAAGATATCAACAACCTTCACATCAAAAACTGAAACAAAGGGTGCAAAAAGAGAAAAATAATCTTCTTAATGTTCCTTATGACTGGTGTTATTTTCCTCCATATGCAAAACTGAAAGTTGAGGACTGCCTACACCAGTTTGAAGTTTTGTTTGAGTAATGGACATTTGATCCATATGATTTGTACTTTGAATAATTAGATCTTTAGATGTACAATAATCAAATGAAGATGAAGCAGGAGAACTCTCAACCTCATCGTACAATATATATTATTCACAACAATGTTCAAGAAGAAATTCCTGAGAGAAAAATCTTTCACATTGATGATGAAAAGTTGTATGAAATTCATTTAAAGAAGATATACTAGAAGAAGGCAAGGATTTATACCATTCGCGAGCATCACCTTCCAACGAATACATAAATATCTTCATGATCACATCTTCATCATGAATATTTAACTGAACCATGCATTGATGAAATCTGATGAGATGATCTGAAGGATTGTATTCTTTCTTTTTTGCAAATCTTGGAAGGTGATCTCCCCAAATATATATAGAAGGAACTAGATGTGGGAAACTAGGAACTGTTGAGAAGTCAAGAGGTGCAAACCTTCGAGCCAAAAGAGCTACAAACGCCTTTGATATTTGATTATTGTGGAGTCACCATTGAATCTGTCCTTCATGGAGTCGCCAGATGAGTAATTACAACCTTATGATGTCCAAGCTTTTCCCATCATCAAAACTGGATCTTGTCATCTCCCAAGGAAGTTGAGCTTCGTTCTCCTCTCCCCGACAATGGTGCCAATTTTTATCACTCTAGGAAACTCTCCTAGGTTGTAAGTCAGAGATGCCTGGTAACTTAATCTTTTTGGAAACTATTTTCTCAATAATAGGTGTGGGTTTGGATCAAGATGAATATCTGAATCTCTGGATTGTATTTTCAAGACATTCTAACTATATTCATGCAATACAAGGCCTTCAAGAGCTATTTATCAAATAGATTTGTATAACAAATGGATAATAAAACCAATCGGTTAACCAAAACATACATAAACCATATATATGATGGGTCAACAAACTAGACAAAGATGCTTAGGATTCTTGCTTAACAATCAAAATTAAGATGGAATTTACCATAGGACCATTAAACAGAGACAAAAGAATGTATTCCACTCATATGCATAGACAAAGATGAAGGAGGGTCTGACAATAACAAATGAAACAAGCTTGCAGGCTGATATATTAAAGAAAATGTCTTTCATACAAAACAATAGAATATAGAACTCAAAATTGAACCTGGTGGTGCTCCAAATGTCTTTGGCTTTATATCCTTACAAGATGAAATCTAGATCCTTGAAAGATGGATCAGATTTGCTAAAAATAGTCAAATCAAAATAGATACAACAAGTGTAGGATGAAATCTTATAAAAATGGATCTAGAATACTAAAAATGGAAAGTCAAAACAAAATAGGAAAAGATCCTATCTAAGGAGTCAAACTCTATCTTGATAGCCTTCATATCCTCCAAACTCTTTGACAAATGTAGAAAACCTTCCAAAGCTGATGAATCTTCATAGGAAATTCGAATTTGCCACCTTTGGCAAAAAAGACAATTTTTTGCTCATGAACTAGGTCACCTTTTTCACTTTTCCACCTTCTTAAACATTAAATACA
>JZKD02S2284197.1:3879-47565 GCA_000966675.3 Picea glauca | reverse complement strand
AAAAAGCCTCTTGGCCTCTCACCAAGATTTCTCCAACTCTTGAACCTCCAAGAATGGGTGCGCCCATTTGCCTTAATCAACTTCATGAGGGAAGGTGAGGAGTTTTCTAATCTAATGGATGATTTTAGATTAGATGGGTGGCTGAGATTTGGTGTCTCTTCACTCACCCTCACTTCAATCATAAAGTTATCTTTTAATTTGCATCTCACAAATTAATTTGACTAAGACCCAATTTCGGCAATTTCTCCCCTTAGGCGCCTAGGGAAGAGAAACACTTGCCTTGGTACATTATTTTAATTAAAAAATTCAACAATATATACGAATACTTCCTTATATAATGTTGCACAAGAGAAAGTAGATACTATCATGTTTTGTTTTAATTCTACACATCCAGATTCCACAACCATATGTTTTACAACAATGGGGTAAAGGAATTTTCTTCCAGCTAGAAAACTCGGGTTGATGCTCCTTTATTTCCTTCATCTCAAAAACCTGCAACTTCGGACCCATTGTACCCATTCAACATCTATACCAAGTTCATTTATATTTTTTTGACGAGCTGTTGTATCTACAGAATTTGGCAATTTGAATATTCTGAAATACCACATTTATGAAAACGCTACCTGATCTTGCGGGGAACTTTTGACTACCTTTCTAAGCTCTAAATTCAGATCTCAAAGTACCATTGGAAAAATTAGGATGTCTAGTTGTCAGTCGACTATTTGAGCGTGTGAAATGGCCTTTCCATGTCTGAGAAAATTAATTTCTCCCAAGGAATTTTATTTCTGGAAAACCTGCACTTTCGATGGTTAAACTAGCCCTGAATTTCGCATGTTAACCACCGAAAGCTCTGTTTTCGGTGGCTAATGAACGCCTACGGGTTCACCTAAGCCACTGAAACCCGTAATTTCTATTTCTTGAAAAGAAGATCAAATGCAATGTTTATTTTGAACTTATTTACAAACAACAAGATTTCAAATAAGCCTAGAAAAAATTTCAAATAATTTTTTCCACTATTTTCTATCACCTAAAATGACAAAAATTGATGGTGCTATTTTAGGAGATAACAGTCTAATTTAATTATATCCCAACTGTTTTGATAGAATCTAGTTGTGAAGCCATCTGGCCCTAGTGCTTTGTCTGGGCTCAGTTGATCAAGCACCTCTTTTATTTCTTTCTGATTGAATTCCTTGGTTAGACTATTGTTGACTTCATCATGGATGAGGGTAGGAACTAGAGAGAGCGGGTAGGCTTTGGAATCTATTGCAGACCTTTGAGTTTATATATAAAGATTTTTGAAGGCTTCTATCATTGTTTCCTTTATGCCTTCAAAGTCTGTTATTATTTGATCTTGAACCTAAATTTTTGTGACTTTATTGAACTCCTTTCTTGCCTCAGCTTTTTTGTGGAAGTAGCTAGTGTTTTTATCTCCTCCTTCCAACCAGAGGCTTATGGATTTATGTTGCCAGTACTTTTCCTCCTCTCTACAGGCTTGATGCCATTTCCTTTGGAGCTGGTATTCTTGGTGTAAGGTTTCTTGGGTGATTTCTTGCTTGTCCATTGCCAACTGGTGATTTTCAAGTTGTTTTTGGGCTAAATCTAAAGGGGATAGGTCCGATATTTTTTTCATGTGCAACTTCTAATATGATTGGTTTATGTTCTGACACACTATGCAAGAGGATAGAAGAGGAAAGAGTGAGGCCGAGGAGCATAAAGGAGCTTTGTACTAAGAACCTGTCTAGCCTAGTTGTAATGTGCCCTGGTCTTGCCCTCTTATTTGACCATGTGTATTTTCCTTTAGTTGGTTTCACATCCTCCAGCTCCCACTCTGACATGATATCCTCTACCCATTCTCTTGCTGGGTATCGCACAATGGAGCCCCCTTTTTTCTCGATCGCAGCTAGGGTCACATTTAGGTCCCCCCCAATAATCATATTTTATAGGTCATTTAGAAGAAGGTAATATTTTAGAGTATCCCAACAAGTTCTTTTATCATATAAAAGGACCGGTACATAAAGATTGAATAGGATTACCATTCAGCCAGATTCTTTGTGTAGAAGGTTGGTGTAGATCCAATGCGTGCATGTTTCAGATTTGATTAGCTCATACTTCATAATGTTCCAGAGGATGCCTATACCACCTGAGGCTCCTCTTGCACTTTCTGATATTCCTTGGATTATTTTCCAGATTTATTTTGTTGTGTTGAGGAAGTATTTCTCTTCCATCTTGGTCTCCTAGATTAGAAGGATCTTGGACTTTGAATTTCTAATGATTTCTTTAAGTTATTATTCCTTTATTCTACTGCTGAAACCCCTACAGTTCCAGGAAGTTAGTTTCATGATTTACCTGGGGGGGATGTATGGGCTCCTTGGGGAGCCCTGGTATGATTCCTTGTATGCCTTACATTGATAAGTTATCTGATTGTTGGTTGTGAGCCACTCAAGATGTCTTTATATGTCTCCTTTTCTCTTTCTTCCTTCTTGGATTTCCTTCCTCTGCCTGGTTTTTTTGGGGTGACCATGATGTCACATGTGCCCTCATTATCATTATCTGAGGAAACCTCTCCTTCCTCCACGTCTGGTCCTATGTTCTTTCCTATGGCAGTATTTCCTTTCTCTTCCTCCCTTTCTAGCATCGACATCTCTCTTGTTTCTGGGGTTGATTTCCCATGCACCACTTCGGCTATTGGAACTTCCTAGGGAGCTTCACCTGTTGTTTTCTCTACCTGTCCTGGATCCAGCACTCTGAAATTGTTCTCTGTCATTATTTCTGGCAATTTCCCTTGCTCCTTGGGATGTGCGGGGATTGTCTTTTTGTTCATCGGTCCTTTTGATCTGGTTGAATTTTTTCCTTTTTCGGTCTGTTTCCAACCTTCTCCGTTGTCCTTCTCCTTGCTTGGGATTTTAGGGCAGTTTCACTGAAAGTGGTCATATTCATGGAAACCCCTGCATTTGAATGATATTTGTTCATAGTCAAGCTTATGGTAGTGCTTCCAGTCTCCAACCTTTAACTTGATTGCCTCTGGTAGACCCACCTCTAGGTCCACTTCCACACAGATGCACACATAGGAGTATTGGTCCTTGGGGTCTGCTCTGTCAATGTATTGACCAAGCCCATTTTCAATTACCTGGAGTGAAGTAAGGTTCCAGCAATGGATTGGAAGATTGGGGAGTCTAACCCAAACCGGGAGATCCTTGGGTACTTCCACCGCTAGATCAAAGCTTGGCATACAGGGATTTAGGTAAATCCCTTGAGCTCCCATGAAATACAGTCCATTCCTGAAAATGAGATCTTTGTCTTCTTGTGAGATGAATTCAAAGATAAAGAATCCTCTACCCACTGCATAGCAGGTTAGAATATTCTGGATCAGCGGGCACCATTTCCTTTGGATCCAGTTATCGATAGATTTGGCTGACAGCCATAGCCCCATGAATTGTCCAAATAGTCCACGGTCTGATAGGGAGATTGCTACATGCATAGGATGATCAGTAGGAAGTTCTATCTCTAGAATCGAGTCAAGCTTCTTGATGAAACTAGGGGGGGACACAGGGGGAAGCTTCTTGTCTTTGGTTGTCAATAGCTTGCGAAAGGAATATTTAGTTGAAGGAGGGGTCGGTGGTTCCCCTCCTCCAGAGGCAACCATTGCTGCAACAGAGGAGCTTAACCCTAGATGGCCTCAGAGCGAAAAAAATTTGTCTCCAAATTTGCATGTAAAAAATCGGTTTATTATTATTAATTTAAATATTTTTATATTAAAATATTTATATTAATATTTGATCCAATATTTAATTTATGGCATCACGTCAAATCATGGGCATGAATCTCAATATATAATGTGGAAAATTAAAAGGGTGAATGGAGGGCACACATACATATCGGGTGGAGAACTAGCGCGGAGGTTAATTATGTGAAGGTGGGTCGATATCTAAACCAGTGGTTTTTGGTCGAGGAGATGTGTCCTTACATGGTGAATATCGGGTGTAAAAGTGGTGTGGAGTAAACCACTCCATCCCAAGACCAGTATAATAAATGCAACCATTTATCATATGGTTTATGTGTGGCATTTTTCCAGGAGTACTTCCAATAAATGAAATTCTTCCTCACAGTGAAATTGTTTTATAGATGTTTTATAGAGGTAAAATTCACATTTTACAAATTAAAGAGATTAATGTTTATTTCCCTGGAAAAGAATTAAATGGGAAGATGCATGTGAAAGGACGACTTGGATATTTTTTATCCAAAGGTTTCACAGAAGTAAAATAGGAAGATTGAAAGTAATTTACCAAAGATGGTAACCAAGACAGGGTTTTCAAAACCATGGGAAACAAACTAGTCAATGGATTTCACAGTGAAATGATAAATTGGAAAAACCAAGACACGGTAAAGGAAAAAACAAGACAGTAAATGTTTTTCACAGTGAAATGGTAAATTGGGAAAACAAGACATGGTTTTAAAAACCATGGGAAGAAATAAATAAATGGTTTTAAAATCCACGGGCATGAATTAAATTATGGAAATTTAATTCTAGAGGATAAAAAAATATTTGGGAATTATTTTTATTCAAATATATTATTCCCAAATATTTAATGAGAATATGGATAAATGGAATTAGATTTAAAAGAGTATAAGTGGCATTTCAAAGAAAATGTGGAATAGGAAAGAGTTGAAGCATCATTCACCTAGAAGCTCCATTTTCAACGAAAAACGACAAAGTTCAGATCTGAGTATTGGTGATGAAGAGTATTCAGACACAGAAAGGTTGTATATCATTCACCTGACGACTCAATTTTCAAGAATCTATAATTCAAAATTTGTATGGAGACTCCACTGTCCAAAGACTCAGTAGCCTAAAGATCTTATTTATGACTCCACTGCTTCAAGATGGATTACAGATCTACAAGGCATGCTCCAATGAATCGCTCTCATATTCCTGGCTTTCCAAATCATATTCCTCACATAGATTGGCAAAAATATTTGCATAAATTTGAAGATGGGAAAGGAAATGATGTTGCCTTGCACTTGAATAGATTTCACATGCACATATGTAAGCTAGGGATTCAATTCCATGAGCGTTGTTTAATGAAAATGTTTATGGCTACTCTAGAGGGGAAAGCAAGATTATGGTATTAAGGTTTAAAACCAGGCAGCTTATACTCTCTTAAATATTTCCATATAACATTCTTTAAGAATTATGGAGAATCTAATCCTTCATCCTTGGTGTTTGAATATTGTTGTGAATTTTGTGAACATTTCATTAAGTACCTTGAAAATGTTTTTTGTGATGAAGATTGTATGAATGATGAAATCATAGAAGCCCTTTATGAATATTCATCCCAACAACAAATAGTATCCCCTCCTTTGGCTGAAGATGAAGTTGACCAAGAAATTGTTGTTAAAAGTCATTTTCCTTCTTTTGAACTTTATGAAGATACCCATCAAGACAAAGTGTTTCAAAGTTGTCTTTCTTCCCCTGTGAATGATGTGGTTGTTCAAATTATAAGTGGCCTAGACATGGATGAGGATTTTAAAACTGCATCTATGGAGACTTCAAGCAGTGAACAAACAACTAACATAGAGTTTCAAGAAAGAAAAAAAACTGTGTATGCCACTTTTCAATCAGAAATACAGAAAGATAATGAAGAGGTAGTTGTTTTATTTGATTCATTTGAAAATCATGGTTTTGAAAATGCATCCATGGGAACTCTAGAATGTGAAATAGTTCATGATGTTATATTTTTGCAAGAATATTATGAACATAGACTTATTCCCCTTCATTCATTTGAAATTCAAAATGAAAGTCCTCAATCAAATTTCCAGAAGGTTAATAAAACCAAACCATAATTGTTTGATGAACAAGAGGATAGCCTTGATACACATAATATGGTTGTCATATTTGAATATGTTCAAGGATGTATGAATGTTTTTGTTGATATGCATGGAAGAGTAGACAAACCTATTGCTTCCATTTCATTTGAAAATGTTCTCACAACAGAAGAAGTAGAACAAAATCAACAAATACTTATGAAAGAGGCTTGTCTTTCTATTTTTGTTCATCAAGAAGAAATTATTTTTCATGGTTTTCAAGATCTTGTGGCCATCCTATTACAGTCATCAGTGAAGGAGGAACTTGTTTCATTCATAAGCTCATATTTTGGATTCATTTTTTTTTCAGACGCCATCTTTCACATTTGTCTCCCTGCTTAAGAAAAATGTGAGCAGAGGAAAATTGGGAAGCCAATTGCTTGATTGGCTGCATTGGCATTTTAGCATCACTTGATTCAATATTTATTTCAGCATGTTTAGAGTAGATAGGAGTGTTCGAATAATCTTGTTGGTCAAGCATTTTTTCAGTTTGGATTTCCAGTAGTATGTATAGTTAGATTTTAGCGGTGTATTCAGTGTTCAGTATCTAGTTGAGAGCAGTGTGCAGAATTTGGTTTTCAGCAGACACTGGTGACAGGTCAGAGCAGGGTACACACATGTTTTGGTAGCATCCCAATGGATCAGGCACCAGGTCTACGAGTTATTTTCTACCTCACTGGGAGGATAGCATCCCCATTTGGAGCCAATGTTATCACATGGTAATTTGCATTATTTTTTCCCAAAGCATCTTGTCCTTGTGCTATCTTTCCACTCATATTTTAAAACTTTTTCACCAGCTCCGTCAAGCCTCCATCGCCTAAATTCTTCACTCGACTGGTCATCCAAAATATCCATGTCCTCCATGAGTCATAAATTGGCAAATATCCCAAACCTATACCTAGTTAATGCGTATCTAAATTCCTTGGTCCCATCACTTCATTCATTTTTACCCTTATTATCATATTCCCGTTGAAAATTAAAAATATTCCTTTTATTAAGCTTAAGCACCCTTATCCTATCCACAAATTCATGTGATATGCCTCGTATGCCCAAAGTCCTTAGAAAATAGAAAAATGGTTTATTATTATTAATATAAATATTTTTATATTAAAATATTTATATTAATATTTGATCCAATATTTAATTTATGGCATCACATCAAATCATGGGCATGAATCTCAATCTATAATGTGGAAAATTCAAAGGGTGGATGGAGAGTGCACATACATATCAGGTGGAGAACTAGCGCGGATGTTAATTATGTGAAGGCACGCCGATATGTAAACCGTTAGTTTTTGGTTGGGGAGATGTGTCCTTACGTGGTGAATATCGGGGGTAAAAGTGGTGTGGATTAAACCACTCTGTCCCAAGCCCGATACAATAAATGAAACCATTTATCATATGGTTTATGTGCGGCATTTTCTACGAATATTTCCAATAAATGAAATTCTTCCTCACGGTGAAATTGTTTTACAAAGGTAAAATTCACATTTTACAAATTAAAGAGATTGATGTTTATTTCCATGGAAAATAATTAAATGGGAAGATGCACGTGAAAGGAAGACTTGGATATTTTTTATCCAAAGGTTTCACAGAAGTAAAATAAGAATATTAAAATTATTTTACCAAAGATGGTAACCAAGACATGGTTTTCAAAACCATTGGAAACAAAGTCAATGGATTTCACAGTGAAATGGTAAATTGTAAAAAAAAAGACAAAGTAAATGTTTTTCATAGTGAAATGGTAAATTGGGCAAACAAGACATGGTTTTCAAAACCATGGGAAGAAAGCAATAAATGGTTTTAAAATCCACGGGCATGAATTAAATTATGGAAATTTAATTCTACAGGATAAAAAAATATTTGGGAATTATTTTTATTCAAATATATTATTCCCAAATATTTAATGAGACTATGGATAAATGGGATTAGATTTAAAAGAGTGTAAGTGACATTTCAAAGAGAATGTGGCATAGGAAGGAGTTGAAGCATCAGAGGAATCTGAAGTTGGATCATGAAACATTTTTTCTGAAAACTGTCATTTGTAATCATTGTACTCAGTTTTAGAAGCTGAAACGTTTCAGTTCAGCTATTGTAATCAGTTTCTAACTAAAGGAACTCAAATTGTATAAGTATTAGAAGTTCCCAATGTATTAATGGTGGGCATATGTACAAGGGAACAGTTCTAGTATTTCTGAATTCTATTGTAATTTTTTGGAACTGAATTGAATACATATGCAGAAGCCTTTGAATTCTCTATGAAAAGATTCTAATGGTGGTGATATGAGTTTTGTATTCTCTCATTGTATGTATTTCATGTGTTCTTTAATTCCATCTACATTTTATTCTGTTTAAATTCGATAGTCAAAGGCCCAGAATTCATCTTGTGATGCTCTCAGCTGAAGAAAATTAAACTTTGTGTATTTCTTCTTAGCTAATTCAGAATTCATTTCATTAATGCTTTGATGCAGTTACTTGTTTTCCCCCTTTCCACTTACACTCTGCAAATTTCAATTTACAACTCAGACGCATTGTCTCATTTAGCCTTTATCCTCTGGAGAGTTCTACTGGCTAGTCCTTGTTTTCATTCACTTTCATAATTTTGAATCCATATCCCTAAGTGTCCCTCCCATTCTTGGCCAACAAATTTATAAAAAAAAAACAAAACAAACTAAATCTAGCCAATGATTTCCAAGGAAATATCAAGTGACATGAGAGAGCCCTCTCTGAGTTGAGCAGGCTAATGCCCAACTCCAAAGTTTGTTGAAATAGTTACCTCTGTCGTTTGTCTATCAAGTGGACAAAATTTACAAAGTGCTAACATTCTAGCGCCGTGGTCGGGGAGCAAAGGTGAAATCTTCTCTAGGAGAAATGGAAAAGTTAAGATCTGAGTATTGATGGTGAAGAGTATTCAGACACAAAAAGGTTGTACATCATTCACCTGGAGACTCCATTTTCAAGAATCTAGAATTCAAAATTTGTATGGTGACTCCATTGTCCAAAGAATCAGTAGCCTAAAGATTGTATTGATGACTCCACTGCTTCAAGATGGATTACAAGTATGCAAGGTATGCTCCAATGAATTGCTCTCATATTCCTGGCTTTCCAAATTGTATTCCTCACATAGATTGGCAAAAATATTTTCCTAAATTCGAAGATGGGAAAGGAAATGATGTTGCCTTGCACTTGATTAGATTTCACATGCACATATGTAAGCTAGGCGTTGAATTTCATGAGAATTGTTTAATGAAAATGTTTATAGCTACTCTAGAGGGGAAAGAAATATTATGGTAGGAAGGTTTAAAACCAGGAAGCTTATACTCTCTTAAATATTTCTATATAACATTCTTTAAGAATTATGGAGAATCTAATCCTTCATCCTTGGTGTTTGAAGATTGTTGTGAATTTTGTGAACATTTCATTAAGTACCTTGAAAACAATTTTGGTGATGAAGAGTGTATGAATGATGAAATCATAGAAGCCCTTTATGAATATTCATCCCAACAACAAATAGTAGCCCCTCCTTTGGTTGAAGATGAAGCTGATCAAGAAATTGTTGTTAAAAGTCATTTTCCTTCCCCTGAATTTGATGAAGATACCCAACAAGACAAAGTGTTTCAAAGTTGTGTTTCTTCCCCTGTGAATGATGTGGTTGTTCAAATTACAAGTGGACTAGACGTGGATGAGGATTTTGAAACTGCATCTATGGAGACTTCAAGAAGTGAACAAACAACTGAAATAGATTTTCAAGAAAGCAACAAAACAGTGTATGCCACTTTTCAATTAGAAATACAGAAAGATAATGAAGAGGCAATTGTTTTATTTGATTCATTTGAAAATCATGGTTTTGAAAATGCATCCATGGGAACTCTAGACTGTGAAATAGTTCATGATGTTAGATTTTTGCAAGAAGATTATGAACATGAACTTATTCCCCTTCATTGATTTGAAAGTCAAAATGACAGTCCTCAATCAAATTTCCAGAAGGTTAATAAAACCAAACCATAATTTTTTGATGAACAAGAGGATAATCTTGATACACATAATATGGTTTTCATATTTAAAGATGTTCAAGGATGTATAAATGTTTTTTTTATATATGAATGGAATTGTAGACAAACGTATTGCTTCCATTTCATTTGAAAATGTTCTTAGAACAGAAGAAATAGAGAAAAATCAACAAACACTTATGAAAGAGGCTTGTCTTTCTGATTTTGTTCATCAAGAAGAAATTATTTTTCATGGTTTTAAAGATCCTGTGGCCATTATATTATAGTCTTCAGTGAAGGAGGAACTTGTTTCATTCATAAGATCATATTTTGGATTCAATTTTTGTTTTCAGCCCCCATCTTTTACATTTGTATGTCTGCTTAAGAAAAATGTGAGAATAGGAAAATTGGGAAGCCAATTGCTTGATTGGTTGCATTGGCACTTTAGCATCACTTGATTGGGTATTCATTTCATCATTTTTAGAGTAGATAGGAGTGTGTGAATAAACTTCTTGGTCAAGCATTTTTCCATTTTGGATTTCCAGTAGTATGTACAGTCAGATTTTAGCGGTGTATTCAATGTTCAGTATCCAGTTGAGAGCAGTGTGAAGAATTTGGTTTTCAGTAGAAACTGGTGACAGGTCGGATCAAGGTACACACATGTTTGGGGAGCAGCTCAATGGATCAGGCACCGGGTCTACGAGTTCTTTTCTACTTCACTGGGAGGATAACATCCCCATTTGGAGCCAATGTTTGTTGGAGTTACTTCACACACACCTAGAATTTATTTTTCCTAAGGTTTTTATTTGTTTATTAGTCATAATTAGTCATTATCCAGTCTCCTATATTTTAGGATAGAATATTCCACCTGGAAAATATCCTCTTTCAATTCACACTTCAGTTTAACTAGTTGAGTTGAGTTTAGATGTTGCATTGGAATCATCACCATGATAATTCGAACTTGCCTTGGTATCATCACCAAAGTGGAACATTAGCCTTGATTCCTTGAGTTAACTCCTCACTACTTTCTGTTCAGTCATTTAACTGAAGACTAGTTGACTAGTTAACTCAACTAGGTGGCAGTTCACTCCCGTAACTGCCTGAGAGACTAGAATAGGTGGAAGTTCACTCCCGTAACTGTTGGTGTGTGTCCAGATCACTCTAGACCACCACTATGGTGACTTGGCTCACCTCAATTTGAACTCATTGAGTTATACATAGTATATCATGTGTAAATTGTTCATTATTCATAACAGTTAATGAGAATTCTTTCCATTCTTTCTCACCTTCTTCTTATTTTTCCAATTCTCTTTGCAAATGTGTGTATCATTGTTTAGCTAGATATATTATGTGTAGGTTCAACACATTTACATGGTATCAGATCCAACAGACTGCTAAGCAAAATATACACCAAAATTTTTTGCAGGTACAAAAGATCAAAGACAGCGAAAAGATGGAATTCCAAAAAGAATTCAGCCTTACACCTTACAACTATTTTTCATGGAAGGAGAAAATACCCATACATATCTGATATAGAGGGTTGTATAGGTTAACCATGAATACAGATACAGATCCGACATCAGCCATAGAAAAATCCAAGTACTTAAATCGCATGGATGAGGCACTCGGAACAATTTGCAGTCTTATTTCTCCCGATCTCCTTTTTCATATATCTTCCTGTAAGAATCCCAATGAAGCTTGGACCATATTGGAAGGGATATTTGGAAAACCGGATGAGATGAGGGTACACATTCTGGAGGTGGAGCTGCTCACATTGGATCCAAAAAGCTTCGAGAATATCCAAGATTTCTTTACAAAATTCAAGGATTTACTGTCGCAACTCAAAGCTTGCGAGGTTGATAAATCGAAGGAGGAGAAACAAATGGTTCTCACCATTCTCTCCAAGATTGGTCCTGAATTCTCTGTATTCATATCCACATTCCATACTGTCAGATTCACCTCTAGAGCCACCTGGAAGATGCCTTCTCTTGATGACTTTATCGAATCCTTGACACAAGAGCAAACCAATCTCATCAACATGGGCGCAATCAAAGGCCCAAGGGCGCATGCACTCACTATGCATGATGGCAGCCAAAAATATAAGAAATCTAAAGATAAAGATAAGAAGAAATCTCATGCACATATGAAGAAGGAAGGGTACACAAAACCCTTCACCGATGCCTCCGGATCCAAAGGAGAAAAGGGAAGAAAAGGAGAGAAATGCACATATTGTCACAAAGGATTCCATTTGGAATCTACATGCATGCAAAAACAAATAGATCTGATGTCTCAGATACTTCAGCAAAACAACCTTGGTGATTGCATCCCCGATGGTGCAAAGAAGAAGAAGCCAAAAGATTTGAATTCCAAGAAAGGCAATTATAGCCATGCGTTGATTGCCATCAACTCCTCTCCCAATGCTTGGATCGTAGATTCAGGAGCATCACATCACATGGCTACCTCAAAAGAAGTCTATTCTTCTTTGGATGCATGCAAAGGTCCTACTATTCTGATGGGGGACAACTCTTCTGTCGAAGTCACCAGCAAATGAAGGATTGAACTCACCAACGGAAGCTTTGAGAACGTGTTGCATGTTCCCAAGATTTCTGTCAACCTTCTCTCTGTGTATCAGATGATGAATTCCGGCACCGAAAAGAAAGTCGTATTCACACCAAATTCCATGGACATATACGACATGCAAACTAACTCCAGGGTTGCTACTGATGAGGTAAATCATCAATCTAGATTGTATACATTTTCTAAATTAATTGAACCTGATTCTGCTTTACTGCTTACTCATGTTGATGAAAGTAGTAGGATATGGAACGAAAGTTTTGGACATTTGAATTTTAGATACATGCAACAACTTAGCAAGAATAGATTAGTTGATGGTCTACCAAACATCCATTTCTCCAAGGGAGTATGTGAGGGATGTGTTCTCAGAAAACACCCTCAAGAGAAATTCGTCAAAGGAAAGTCTCAGCGAGCTTCCACACCTTTAGATATGATCCACAGTGACCTCATGGGTCCTTTTCTGCATCCATATATCAGCAAAGCGAGGTTTGTTCTCATTTTTTTTGATGATTTCTCACGTTTTACTTGGATCTACTTTCTCAGGCAAAAATTTGAGGTCTTTCAACACCTCAAAGATTTCAAAGCTTTGGTTGAGACATAGTCTGGAAAGAAGATCAAAGTCCTCCGAACTAATAATGGGGGAGAGTATGTGAATCATGAGATTCATAATCTTTTCCAAGAGGTAGGGATTCAGTTGCAGCATACAGTTCCCTACACTCCGCAGCAAAACGGAGTTGCCGAGTGGAAAAAAAGATCTCTAAAGGAGATGGCATCTTGCATCTTGCATGCAAAGTCACTACCACAGAGACTATGGGTCGAACCACTTAACTATGAAACATACATCCAAAATAGATCTCCCCATATATTTTTCAAGGATAAGACCCCCTACAAGGCTTGGAGTGGCCTCAAACTAGAAGTGGCCCACTTTCGCATTTTTGGTTCACGTGCATGGGCCTGTGTTCCCTCTGAAAAGAGGAAGGCACTTGATCCACAGAGCACTGAGTGCATTTTTGTTGGATACCCCGACGGTGTGAAGCGATATCGGCTTATTGATCTTTCCTCGAACTGAATCATCATTGAGCGTAGTGTCCAATTCGAGGAAAGTGTCTCGCATGTACCTCAGCAGTCGCATGCAGACACCTTCACTCTTCCACCTGTCTGAGATGATGAGCATGCACATGCTGACTCTTCTTTAGATGAGAGTTCTGATTTAGAGGACTCAGATGATTTAGATTCAAAGTTAGTACAGTTAGATGCAGATTCAGAGCATCCAGATGCAGTCGCAGAGCCAGAGCAGAGGCCCAAGTGGGCATAGACTACTCTTCAAGATGCAGGGGATCTCATTGGTGATCCAACCAATACTAGGATGACTCGATCTGATTTCGAGGAGCCTCCTATTGCACTCATTGCCACTAAACCATTGCCTTTCAGGCACCTTTTCTTGGTTCAGTCTTCAGATCCGCAGTCTTATGGTGAGGCTGCAGGAAATCCCTTTTGGGAATCTGCCATGTAGGAGGAGTACAACTACCTCCTCGAGAACCAGACTTGGGATCTGGTTCCCCTTCCTTCTGGGAGGAAACTTGTCAGATGCAGATGGGTCTACAGGACCAAGAGTGAAATGGATGGACAGATCAGCAGATACAAAGCTAGGCTTGTCGCCAAAGGCTTTCAGTAGGTTCATGGTATTGACTATGATGAGACCTTCGCTCCAGTAGCAAAGATGGATTCCATACAATTGGCACTTTCCATTGCAGCAGCCAAGGGATGGGAATTGCATCAGATGGATGTGAAGAATTCATTTCTTCACAGTGATATCTCTTAGGAGATCTACATGGAGCAGCCCCAGGGATTTATGCAGGACACATCTTTGGTCTGTCGACTGAAGAAGTCACTTTATGGCCTCAAGAAGGATTTGAGGGCATGGTATACCAAGATGGACTCCTACCTATTGTCACCGAACTTTGTACATTGTAAATCAGACCCGAATGTATACATTCTCAGGACAGTTGATTCACTTCTACTTTTAGTTCTGTATGTCGATGATTTTTTGATCACCGATTGCTCGAATTCAGCGATTGTTGCAGTCAATAGGATTCTTCATGACAGGTTTTTGATGACGGACATGGGTCTGCTACACTTCTTCCTTGGACTTGAGATCAATCAGGATGCATCAAGCATCAAACTGTCTCAAGCCAAGTATGCACGAGATCTCCTTGAGAGATTTCACATGACAGACTGCAAGTCTACTCTGACTCATTTCCTATCAGGAGTCAAACTTGAGGATGGCAGGGAGACTCCATTGGTTGACATCACATTGTACAGATAGCTAGTGGGGAGCTTATTGTATCTCACACACTCCAGATCAGACCTCTCATATGCAGTTGGTGCAGTTTCCAGGTTCATGCAAGAGCTGTATGAGATACATTGGAAAGCTGCAAAGCGTATCCTTCGATACGTATAGGGAACCATCACCTTTGGGATTCATTATGCAGCAGAATCTACATTAGATCTCATTGGTTTTACTAATTTCAACTGGGTTGGCGATAGCATTGATCGCAAGTCCACATCTGGTTACTCACTCAGTCTTGGTTATGAGCCTATATATTGGTCGAGAAAGAAGCAAGATGCCATTGATCTATCTTCAGCCAAGGCAAAGTACAGATGGGTAGTTAACATAACCATTCAGGCTATGTGGCTACAACATTTTCTCACTGAGTTGGGCATTCAGTTTCATCAGTTGATCGTCATCTGGTGTGACAACTAGAGCACTCTAAAGTTCTACAGAGATATAGTTCAAAGGCAGCGGACGAAGCACATTGAGATCCACATGCACTACATCTAAGACTTAGTACACGAGGGGATCATCAACTTACAGTTATGTCCTTCAGCAAAATAGACGACAGACATTTTCACCAAGACCTTCACTGAGTAGAAATTCCATTCTCTGCAAAGTCGTCTTGGAGTGAAGGACACAGTTGCCTAGCAACTATAGTTCTTATTTTAACATACATTGTACCTTGAGGGGGGGGGGTTCCCATGAGGTTTTTCCTCTTTCTCACTTTATTTTCAGTGTATCTTCTGTACTTGAGTACCTAGCATGGCCTCATTGCCGGGACCCAATCTTTATTTTCACCATAGTGATGTTCAGGGGGGGTGTTGGAGTTACTTCACACACACCTAGGATTTATTTTTCCTAAGGTTTTTATTTGTTTATTAGTCATTATCTAGTCTCCTATATTTTAGGAAAGAATATTCCACCTGGAGAATATTCTCTTTTAGATCACACTTCAGTTTGACTAGTTGAGTTGAGTTTAGATGTTGCATTGGGATCATCACCATGCAACATTGGGATCATCACCATGCTAATTCAACCTTGCCTTGGTATCATCACCAAAGTGGCGCATTAGCCTTGATTCCTTGAGTTAACTCCTCAGTACTTTATGTTCAGTCAGTTAACTAAAGACTAGTTGACTAGTTAACTCAACTAGGTGGCAGTTCACTCCCGTAACTGCCTGAGAGACTAGAATAGGTGGTAGTTCACTCTCGTAACTGTTGGTGTGTGTCCATATCACTCTAGACCACCACTATGGTGACTTGGTTCACCTCAATTTGAACTCATTGAGTTATACAAAGTATATCATGGGTAAATTATTCATTATGCACAATGGTTAATGAGAATTCTTTCCATTCTTTCTCTCCTTCTTCTTTTTCCAATTATCTTTGCAAATGTGTGTATCATTGTTTAGCTAGATCTATTATGTGAAGGTTCAACACATTTACAATGTTATCACATTCTAATTTGCATTATTTTTTCCCAAAGCATCTTGTCCTTGTTCTATCTTTCCACTCATATTTTAAAACTTTTTCACCAGCTCCGTCAAGCCTCCATCACCTAAATCCTTCACTCATCTAGTCATCCAAAATATCCATGTCCTCCATGAATAAAAAATTGGCAAATATATCAAACCTATACCTAGTCTTAATGTGTATTTAAATTCCTTAGTCCCATAGAATCCCTTTATGAATATTCATCCCAACAACAAACAGTAGCCCCTCCTTTGGCTGAAGATGAAGTTGATCAAGAAATTGTTGTTAAAAGTAACTTTCCTTCTCCTGAACTTGATAAAGACACCCAGCAAGACAAAGTGGTTCAAAGTTGTCTTTCTTCCCCTGTGAATGATGTGGTTGTTCAAATTCTAATTGGCCTACACATGGATGAGGATTTTGAAACTACATCTATGGAGACTTCAACAAACAACTGACATAGAGTTTTAGGAAAGCAACAAAATAGTGTATGCCATTTTTCAATCAGAAATACAAAAAGATAATGAAGAGGTAGTTGTTTTATTTGATTCATTTGAAAATCATGGTTTTGAAAATGCATCCATGGGAACTCTAGACTATTAAATAGTTCATGATGTTAGATTTTTGCAAGAATATTATGCACAGGAACTTATTCCCCTTCATTCATTTGAAATTCAAAATGACAGTCCTCAAGCAAATTTCTAGAAGGTTAATAAAACCAAACCAGAATTGTTTGAGGAACAAGAGGATAGCCTTGATACACATAATATGGGTGTCATATTTGAAGATTTTCAAGGATGTATGAATGTTTTTGTTGATATGAAAGGAAGAGTAGACAAACCTATTGTTGCCATTTCATTTGAAAATGTTCTCAGAACAGAAGAAATAGAGAAAAATCAACAAACACTTATGAAAGAGGCGTGTCTTTATGCTTTTGTTCATCAAGAAGAAATTATTTTTCATGGTTTTCAAGATCATGTGGCCATCGTATTACATCCATCAGTGAAGGAGGAACTTGTGTCATTCATAAGCTCAGATTTTGGATTCAATTTTTGTTTTAAGCCGCCATCTTTTACATTTGTCTGCCCGCTAAACAAAAATGTGAGCAGAGGAAAATCAGGAAGCCAATTGCTTGATTGGTTGCATTGGCACTTTAGCATCACTTGATTGAGTATTCATTTCAGCATTTTTAGATTATATAGGATTGTGCGAATAAGCTTGTTGGTCAATCCTTTTTTCAGTTTGGATTTCCAGTAGTATGTACAGTCAGATTTTAGCGGTGTATTCAGTGTTCAGTATCTAGTTGAGAGCAGTGTGCAGAATTTGGTTTTCAGCAGACACTGGTGATAGGTCAGAGAAAGAGCAACCCAATTGATCAGGCACCGGGTCTACGAGTTCTTTTCTACCTCACTGGGAGGATAGAATCCCCATTTGGAGCCAATGTTATCACCTGCTAATTTGAATTATTTTTTCTCAAAGCATCTTGTCCTTGTGTTATCTTTCCACTCATATTTTAAAAAAAACATTCACCAGCTCCGTCAAGCCTCCATCACCTAAATCCTTCACTCATTTGGTCATCCAAAATAGCCATGTCCTCCATGAGTCAAAAATTGGAAAATCTCCCAAACCAATACCTAATCTTAATGCGTATCTAAATTCATTGGTCCCATCACTTCATTCATTTTTACCCTTATTATCATATTCTCATTGAAAATTACAAATATTACTTTTATTAAGATTAATCACCCTTATACTATCCACAAAGTCATGTGATAAGCCTCATATGCCCAAAGTCCTTAGAAAATAGAAAAAGGGTTTATTATTATTAATATAAATATGTTTATATTAAAATATTTATATTAATATTTGATCCAATATTTAATTTATGGCATCACGTCAAATCATGGGCACGAATCTCAATATATAATGTGGAAAATTCGAAGGGTGGATGGAGGGCGCACATACATATCGGGCGGAGAACTAGCGCAGAGGTTAATTATGTGAAGGCAGGCCGATATGTAAACCAACGGTTTTTGGTCGGGGAGACATGTCCTTACATGGTGAATATCGGGGGTAAAAGTGGTGTGAAGTAAACCACTCCATCCCAAGCCCGATATAATAAATGAAACCATTTACCATATGGTTTATGTGCATCATTTTTCCAGGAGTATTTCCAATAAATGAAATTCTTCCTCACGATGAAATTGTTTTACAGAGGTAAAAATCACATTTTACAAATTAAAGAGATTAGTGTTTATTTCCATGGAAAAGAATTAAATGGGAAGATGCACGTGAAAGGAAGACTTGGATATTTTTTATCCAAAAGTTTCACAGAAGCAAAAGAATAAGATTAAAAGTATTTTACCAAAGATGGTAACCAAGACATAGTTTTCAAAACCATGGGAAACAAACCAGTCAATGGTTTTCACAGTGAAACGGTAAATTGGAAAAAACAAGACACATTAAATGTTTTCACAGTGAAATGGTAAATTGGTAAAACAAGATATGGTTTTCAAAACCATGGGAAGAAAGCAATAAATGGTTTTAAAAACCACAGGTATGAATTAGATTAGGGAAATTTAATTCTACAGTATAAAAAAATATTTGGGAATTATTTTTATTGAAATATATTATTCCCAAATATTCAATGAGAATATGAATAAATGGAATTAGATTTAAAAGAGTATAAGTGACATTTCAAAGAGAATGTGGCAGAGGAAGGAGCTGAAGCATCAGAGGAATCTGCAGTTGGATCATGAAACATTTTTATGAAAACTGTCATTTGTAATCATTGTACTCAGTTTTAGAAGCTGAAATGTTTTAGTTCAGCTATTGTAATCAATTTCTAACTAAAGGAACTCGAATTGTATAAGTATTAGAAGTTTCCAATGTATTAATGGTGGGCAGAAGTGCAAGGGCACAGTTCTGGTTGTTCTGAACTCTATTGTAATTTTCTGGAACTAAATATAATACATATGCATAAGCCTTAGAATTCTCTATGAAAAGATTCTAATGGTGGTGATATGAGTTTTGTCTTCTCTCATTGTATGTATTTCCTATGTTATTTAATTCCATCTGCATTTTCTTCTATTTAAATTGGATAGTCAAAGGCCTAGAATTCATCTTGTGATGCTCTCGGCTGAAGCAATTTAAAATGTGTGTATTTCTTCTTAGCTAATTCGGAATTCATTTCATTAATGCTTTGATGCAGTTACTTTTTTTCCCCCTTTCCTCTTACACTTTGAAAATTTAAATTTACAACTCAAATTAATTGCCTCATTTAGCCTTTATCCTCTGGAGAGTTCTATCGGCTAGTCATTGTTTTCATTCACTTTCAGAATTTCGACTCCATAGCCCTAAGTGTCCCTCCCCTTCTTGGCCAGAAAATTTATAAAAAAATCCCAAAACAAAATAAATCTAGCCAAATATTTCCAAGGAAATATCAAGTGACACGAGAGATCCCTCTCTGAGTTGAGCAGGCTAGTGCCCAACTCTAAATTTGGTTGAAACAGTTACCTCAGTCGTTGTTGAGCTCCAGTTTTGTCATATTTTCTGCCATACAAATACATGTATCATTACACCTTCTCCCTGCATTTTTTCACTAATATATCCCTAATTACACTATAAACCTCCATTATCTCTTGTTATTCATCCTATGTGGTTAATACATAATTTTTCATATTTTTAGTGATTAAAAAGATGATTATACAATAGTTTTGTCGATGATGGTTTAATCATATGTTTCTATGTCCAAGAAACATGTTTTGTACTACTCAGGTTCTGATATATTCATTTTCCATGTTCCAGTACCTGCACTATTCCTGTTCTGGTACCTGGATTGCAGGTCATCCGATACTCCAGAAGTCATCTGGTACCAGAAGGTTCTACAAGTCATCTGATACTCACACTCAATGTCATCCAGTACCCACACTTCATGCCATATGGTACTCACACTCCATATCATGCAGTACTCGCAATTCAACACATCCAGTACTAGAATGTTCCAAAAACCATCCGGTACCAGAATGCTCTAGGTTATCCAGTACCAGCATCAACAACAATCCGGTACTAGAAATAATTCAAAATTTTGGAAAGTTTCTAGAGGAAAATCAGGGACATGGGTTTTCTCCAGAGTGACGTTAATATGCAGAAACATGTAGAATAATTCACCCATATCACACGTGTGTACCTCCAGCTCAGGGGGAATGATTCTACAAAAATTAGCAAAAATCTCAAACTGCCAACTTGCACCTCAATTTCCATGCAGATGGCATCAGATCTAGAAATTCTACGAAATGGATTTTGTCTAGAATATAGAAAATTGAGATCATGTGAGAATGTTTTCAAAATTATAATTGGTTTGGAAGATATGGGTGGAACCCTAACTCGAATCTGCCCAAATTACAATAAAACCCAGATTTTTGAGGATTTTATCTAAAATTGTAAATTTTGAAATCAGAGATTTGGGATTCAGTCCCATCCACTCCTCAATGATTATTCATGTATAAATAAGCCTCATGAGACTGAGGGAAAGAAAAATAATGATTATCATCATTATGTTAGTATGTTCTCATATGGAGAGATTTGGATCCATAAGGAAGGTGTTGTAAATTTTTGAATTTGAATTGAATAAGTGTTGATGTTATGAGTCATTGAGCGTGATTACTCCTTGGTTCTGTAAGCCTCTCTAGCCACACATGCTAGGTGAGGTAGGGCCCCCTCAACCTGGTATGTGTTTGTTTTGTTTATTATTTAATTTTCATAGTAATTAGGATTTAGTTAATTGCATTTCTAGCTTACTTACATTTTAATTTCAATTCATCCTATGTGTGATTGCAATTTGATTTAGTTTTATGAATTCATGTTCATTAAATACTCATGATTGATTCTTCAAGTGTATGCAATAATGGTCCATCTCTCCCATTGTTTTTATCACTTCCTTCTTTTGTTGCTCTGCTTTATGTTTATTAGGTTCTAACACACTTATTTCCAGCAGTATGTGCAATTTGATTCCAGAGTATGAGTACATGTTCAAGACCACCCCAAATTATGTCTCCACGTACCTTCACATCGGGTTTCATATCTCTGTTCTAAATATTATGTTTCTACTGATTGCAATTCCCAAATCATCATTGCAACTTACAGCCATATCATTTCTCCAAACTCACTACACTTTGACCATGATTCCCTCTTCCAATTCCCTGTTATCCCATTGTTATTCTCTCTCATAACCACACCTCCATTTTCTTCATACAAATCGATTAAACCATACATCAACTTATATTCACAAGAACTCAATTCCATCATACCCAACATTACATCCATAAACATAAACCCTCTATCATCAATTGCACCCAGATCTGAGTTGTTTCGAGATTGGTTATAGAGGTAGATCATTTCCATTCTAGCTCTCAATAATTCTTTGTGAATTTTTCTCATTGGTCCAATAATTTATAACACACAAAGAGTTAAAACCATTCTTCTTATATTCCTCTACTTTCACTCTAAAATTTTGTTCTTGGAATTAATTAGAAGATTTTATCACATCTGCAATCCATTGAACACAGAAAACACAGAGTGCATTCCCTTCCATCTATTCCTCTTCATATAGATCATTGTTACATATTTTCATTCATTCGGTAGATCCATTATTTTGTTAGTTAGATTTCATAATTGTTGTTGTATCCATTTTAATAATTGTCTTGGAGTTTTAGTTTCATTTGTTTACAAGTCATTTTTAGATTGTCTTCATCATCTTTTAATCTAGTTTGCTTTGATTTAGTTTTCTTGTAGCTTAGCTAACCACTACTGGAATCCATTGAAGGACAAGAAACTTAAGTATGCTACTCATGATTAATCACATGAACATCACCATGAGTGCATGAAAGACTATGATCTAAGCCTTTATAGCACTAAGTTATCCCTACATCCCAGTGATGAATCCTTAGTGTTAATTTCTTGCAGTGTGGGTTTGAAGATTGTTTTGTCGGCTTTAGATTAGGCTAGACTAGGCTTTGATCATGTGTTTCCTATGCCTGCACCTCAAATCGTACGAGCCTCAGCTGATAATTAAATGTGGGAATTAATAGTGCATATATATTTATCCCAACGGTCGTTTTTCTATCAGCCGGACAAAATTTACAGAGTGCTAACAAGTTCCATTGCACTTAGTTTTTTTTGTTTGTTACATCCATTGGTTGTTATTTCATTTTTTTCACATAACCATAAAGTAGTTTTTCATTGCATACCAAACCCTTAGTGAAAGGAAGACCTCTTATGACCCTTTTTCCCTTGCCAATAAGGCTTTACCATTGTAAGTCTATCTACCTCATTTGAAAAAAAGTTTTCCTATTTGAGATCTCTATGCTTGCATGCAAAACCTCTTTCGTCATTCAAAGATAAATATCATAACCTAGTACATTTGAATTGGATGCTTTTGTAAGTAGTAATTTTTTTCATGCACTTTCTTTTAAATTGTTCATTTTTTAGCATTTCTTTTTACATCAACAATTTAACTATAACATTCAAACCAAACATCAACAAACTTATAACAACACCAAAACACAACAACACTTTGAAACTCTCCTTTGAACACCATTGTTCCCCCAAAGAGACAGTCTCATATGCTGAAAGGCCTTCGACCTCGGTTCCATTTAAGGCATGCTCTCGTCTCCATTAGACGAATGTTATGACCCAAAGGGGGAATACATATGGTTAAATGTATATGATATGACCCCAAGGGGGAGATATATAGGGATAAATGTACATGTAATTTGTAAATATATATGTAAATGGGTCGGACTAATAGCAAATGGGTCTCATGTGTAGGTGTGAATAGGTATATATAGAGATCATGTATTCATTATTGCAGACATGTGAATTGTGATGTATAAATGTAATTGGTTATTTGGAGGAGGTTATCCTATTCTTTAAGGATTTGTTGTATAAATTATCTTCATTAAATTTGGTATCAATGTAGTGAAGATAAGTTATACAATAAATCCTTAAATAATAGGATAGCCTTCTCCTAATAACCAATTACATTCATATATCACAATTCACATGTCTACAAAAATATATACATGATCTATATATATACCAATTCACACCTACACATGAGGCCCCTTTACTATTAGGCCGACCCTATTACATATATATTTACACATTACATGTACAATTATCCCCATATATTCCCCCCCATGAGTTCATATCATATACATTTAACCCTATATATTTCCCCTTTGGGTCATAACAACAAAGCAGGGTCCCCCACCTCGACCCATACTCCAATTCTAGACCCTCATAGTTTTAAAATTCATCTTCTTTGTGAGGTACTCATGCATCCAATTCTCACCCTTTTCCTCCTTGACTATACCATCTCCTCATAGTTCCCCCATGGTCGAAACTACCCCAACATTCTTACCTTTAATGGCTATTTTGAGTATCCTAGACCTCAACCAATTAATTAGTGACCCCATCCATCACGACCCCACCTAGCCTCCTACTCCTACTAAACTACCCTATGACATCCCCAAGTTTGAGGGAAATTTAGGAGAATACCCATCCACCCACGTGATCTCCTTCCACCTATGGTGTTCATTGAACTCCATCAAGGAGGAATCCTTCAGACTCCACCTTTTCCAAAGAACCTTGATGGGTGTCATTGCAAAGTGGTACACTGACCAACTTGGGAACAATCACCGCACCTTTGAATCCATTTCCAAGATGTTCCTTACCTTTTTCCAGTTACATGTTCACCATGACCTAAGGATTAATATCCTTACAACATGTCTCTAAACCGCAGCCACTCAAATATCGGACGACATCCATGAGTGGCATAGATGGCATGGCTTATGAAAAGACAAGATTGATGAAATCTTCGTAAAGGATTTCTTCCTGAAGTCCCTCCTTCCTCCCATTTCCAAGAATGTTTCCATAACATTTCCTCATAATGAATAAGAGGCCATCCAGAAGGCCCAATGATATGAATTTATATATGCTTAGTATGGGTATCTTTATACCATCCTTCCTGACGCTTCTCACTCTCAATCAGGTGACTCATCCACTTGTTATGGAAATATTCCCCTACGTATAGGTGAACTTTCGCTTGGATTGTAGACCCCTCTACAAAGACAAAAAATTGCATTTGGACACTACCATTCCTATATATTCATTTTGTCCATCGAAAAAGAGAGAAGGAGGGGAAGTATGATGTACCTCATTTACAATGCTTGTCCAAGCTGCTCCAATCTGCGAGCTCCAATCAATACCTACAATGGACAGCAAGAAACAAACAACTATATCCTACTTTAATGGATTAGACAAAATAAATTTAACTATGAAGATTAATACACCCATAGACAAGCACATGTAAACAAATAATTGAAGGAAATAGGCCAAGTATATTAATGATAAATTCAAAAGGAAACTTACAATATTCATATGATGTTGCAGGAGCCTCACCAAGTCCTTTTCATCCAACCCTTTCTCAAAAGATCCACAATCAAAATAACAATGTTTTGTTGATTTCTCCTCATTTTCACCATGGAGATGCCTCCATTTATAGGCCTTGAGAGGCTCAACCACCTTGAGTATATTTGGAAACGGTTGAGGATATGGCTCCATTAATTGTGATATCTTCCTTAGATGTAGTCTTGGAGTAATATTCAAACCAAACTAACCCAATCCATCCATAGCTGTCTTTAGAGGAAAGTGAGATTTCCTCCAAGATTCCCTCAAGCAACTCAACACTCCATTAAAGTGGACAACATAGCATTGGAGTGCACCCCCTAATATGGACAAGGAGCACTAGCACTCCCTATGTATGAGAAGGGGAGCACTGGTCTTCCAAAATGTCACCAATATGAGTAATTCCATAGGTAAAATACTTGTTTTGAATGTCAGATGATGGGGATTCTTCTTCTAACATGTTTTAGGGGTTGTATCAAGTGTTTTTATGGTGTCATTCAAGATGTGACACTTAGGAAACGTGAATGTGACACTTATGACACTTGCGACAATAAAAGTTTGATACTTGAGACACTTACGACACTTGTGAAAATGAAAGTGTGACACTTATGACACTATTGAAGTGAGGAATTTTGATGTGTAACAGATTTCCCTGCAAAGTGTGAAGTCAGAAGAGGAATGTTGATGGCCGAAACACTTTGTAGATTTTTTAGAAGCAACAGTATGGAGTTGGAGAACCTGGTAGAATTTGCAGACAACCATCAAACAATGTTAATATGTGTTCCATCCCAGAGGGAGGAATACCTATGCTCGCAATACAAATGACTCAAAGCATGGTTGTCAATAAATACAATGTTGATCCATGATGATATTGATTAAGGAGATGGCCACCAAAGATACAATGTGGATCCATCTCTCTATGAATTGACTTTATTGTAGCCACCAAAGAATACATAGTGGATATATGATGTGATAAGAACATAGCCATATATCAATACAAAGTGGATCTATGTTAAAACATGTATATTAGTCAAATAATCTCCATCACAACTTGGGTAAAGTGTATATGTAGATGAATACTCAACCCAGGGTCTTCATCTTGATCCTATAACTGATCCAGATTTAGGAGCGAAACGAACTAATTAACAGACTGAATACAATAAACACAAAGATATGAAGACTAACACAAATATCCAGTGAACAATATCTTCTATTAAATAATGAAATAGGCTGAAACTGTAAAACCGCAGAACTGAAACACTTGCTCGAATGGTGGTAGCTATCTCTAAGAAGAGATGTGGCTTATGTGTGCATCTGTCTGAGAAGGATCGATTTAAATGAGGCTCCAGAGGCCTTTTTTATATTACTCATGAATGCCAAAACCCTAGACATCCAAAAACCTAACCCTAAAAGGTGAAACAACAAAAGTCATGTGGGCCCTATGGGTAAGTTGGTGTAATTTGGTACCTCAACTTTCAAGGGTCATAACTTTTGCATACGACCTTTTTTTTAGGTGCGTGATAGCTTGTTGGAAAGGTATTTCAGAGAGATACACATTATACTATCAAAATCTGACTCTGTCTACAATTTGACTGTGGAGAGACAAAAAAAAACATTTAGGGCCCCAAAACGGCCCTGGAAGTACAACAAGATGTGCTGACATGAAAAAATACAAAATAATCCAGTTATATTAGGCGAGAGGCCACCCATATCCACCTAGAGGATGTGTGGGGCTTCATACAGCCCCAAAAGTGTAGAACACACAATTACAAAGCAGTACAGAAGAATGTGTTGAAAAAAAAATGGACACGATGAACTAGATGGAATAGGTGGGTGGCCACCAATATCCACCTGGATCAATCCTCCCCCTTAGGAAGAAATTCCTTCCATTGTGTTGATTTTCCCCATCAAGTGAGGAAACTTCTGTTGGATTTGGCCCTGGGTGAGCCACTTTCCTTGGTTTAGGAGTTTCCCTGCCTTGAAAACCCGATAAAGCTAAATCTGATGTTGGTGAGTGCCCTTGACCTGTGTGTCCACTGTCTAATTAATAGATGCTTGTTCCATGCAGTCAGGGTTGAGCTTTGTTGGTGTCAATTGTTCTGTGATCTGGAAGGTGTCCAATAATGGGGAAAATATGGTCGAAGGAGGTCCACATTGAATATTGGATGCAGACCAAGGAAGGGTTGAGTGTTGAGATCAAAATCATTGCTACCCATAACCTTGGTGATGGTGTAAGGCACATAACAAAGTGTGTGAAGCTTTTTATGGAGCCCGGTGAGACACTCCTTCTGCAAATGTAACCATACTTTATCGCCAACCTGGAAATGGTGTGGTAACCTATGTTGATCATGGCGTTTCTTGTACTTAGCATTGGATTTCTGCAAAATCTCTTGGACCTATTGGCGGATGTGTTGAATCCGCTTAATGAATATGGTGGATTTTTCGATCGCAGAATAATCAGATGAAGATTCTTTATGTGTGGTGGCAAGAGGAAGTGCAACATCAATGGGTCCCAAGGATTGGAATCTCAGACCCACCTGAAATGGGCTATGAAAGGTGGAACTATGGAGAGACTTGTTGTAACTGTGTTGGACATATGGGAGACTCGCGTCCCATGTACATGGATTCTTAGAATTGTACATGCACGAGATGTGCACAATCATCTGATTGACGACCTATGTTTGGCCATCGGTTTGGGGGTGGAAAGCAGTGGATTTTGTGAGTTTGGTGTCCAACAGGGACTAGAGACTCGACCAAAAGGTGTTGAGGAACCTGATGTCTCGATCAGAAATTATGGTCTGTGGTATCCCAAAGTGGACCCACACTCATTCGAAGAAGAGCCTAGCAGTATCTACCACTGTGAAATTATTATTACAGGCAGTGAGGATGGCCATCTTCGAAAATCGATCAATGACCACAAACACACAGTCAGTTCCTTTCTTGGTGGATGGCAAGCCAGACATGTAATCCATTGAGATGGATTCCAAAGGCTTCTTGGGAATAGGAATAGGGGTGTATAAGCCTTGCTTCTTTATGGTTGCCTTGGCAATGGAACAAGAAATGCAAGATCTGATATACTTGTTGACTTCCTATCGAATTTTTGGCCAATAAAAATGTTTCTGAAGAACAAACACAGTTTTCTCCACACCAAAATGTCTTGCCACCCGACTATAGTGGGCTTCCCAAATCAACTTTGCACACTCACTTGTAGGAACACAGACATGGCCCAGGTAGCATAAGAGTCTGTCTTGAATGTGAAAATTAGTGACAGTTTCACCTATACCCAAGAGCTTATAGGTGGCAATGAAGTCTGGATCTTTCGAATAAAGTTGGGGCCACACAAATGCTTCATGTCCACATGAATGGAGCACAGTGGTGAGTGAAGCCACAGGAGGCCGAATGAGGCAGTCAGTGACACAATTGGAGAAACATATCTTATATTTTATTTTGAGATGGAACTTCTACAGGTAGGTGGACCACTTCCGATGGCATTCATTTTGCAATTTCCCTTGTGTCTGTATGAACTGCAGAGGCTTGTGATCAGTGTGTATGATAATCTCTTTCCCCAGAATGTAATGTTTCCAATGACGGAAGGCTTGTACAATGGAATACATTTCCTTCTCATAGGTGGGGTATTTTCGGATAGTATCGGAGAGTGTCTCACTATGGTATGCCACTGGATGCCTGTACTGAGTGAGAACTGCGCCCATAGCATAGTCATATGCATCAGTCTCAATCTCGAATGGTCATTGCATATCAGAAAAGGAGACTATGGGATTTGAGAACAACATATGGTTGATATCATCGAATGATCGTTGCTTCTCCTTCCCCCACATGAAATTTTTCCTTTCACCGCCCTTGGTCACCTAGCTGAGGGCCCATGCAATATGGGAGAATCCCAACACGAACCTTTGGTAGAATTTTTCTAGTCCCAAAAATCTCCGAAGCTTGGTCAATGTAGTCGGGGCTGGCCAGTCATGGATGACTTGGAGATTAGTTAGATCAACATGTACCCCATGCTCATAAACAATGTAGCCTAAGTATTGGACCCTATTCATGCCAAAAGAGCATTTTTCCAAGTTGACATAAAGCTTGTGTTGTTGCAGAGTGCTCAAAACCTATTGAATATGTCGCATGTTCTCCTCCCACGTTCTACTGAAGATGAGGATGTCATCTAAAAATACTACCACAAAGAAGTTGGTGAAGTGTCTCAATACATCATCCATCAACTTCATGAAATTGGATGGTGCATTTTTTAAGCCAAAGGGCATGACTAGCCATTTGTAGAGACCTTCTTTAGACTTGAAGGTTGTCTTCCATACATCAATTGGTTCGATGGGAACCTGGTGGTAGCCATGCTTTAGGTCAATCTCACTTAATAACATTTCCCCCTTGAGTTGGTAAAGAAGGTCATCAATCCTGGGAATGGGGTAGTAGTTCCTAACTGTAATTTTGTTTAGGGATTTGTAATCAATGCAGAGTCGCCAAGTCTCATCCTTCTTCTACACCAGTACAATCGGGCTTCCGCAAGGGGATGATTTGGGTTTGATGTGCCCCTTTTCAAGAATCTCTTGATCTGGTGCCTGATTTTTTCATTCTCCATCAGTGAGCACCGATAGATTGGTCCATTGGGTAGAGGTGTGTCAGAGGTCAGATCAATTGGATGCTTGAATTGGAAGTGTGTTGGTACCCCTGTAGGTGAGGCGAAGATGTCTTTGTATTCTTCAATGATCCCGTCCACTTGCTTTTGTTGTAAAGAGAGGCGTTGTGTGGAGGCAACAGTTGTGTCGATGACCTTCTGCTTATTATGAGCACAGATCATAAAGAAGATAAAATTCCCAATATGAGAAATGACCTTACTCCATTGCTTAGCAAAGATTAAATAAATAGCAGTAGGTGGCACTACCTATGGGATCTTGTACAATTTTCTACCCAAAGTAATAATAACACTATGGGGTCTAGACTCATACACAACATGACACTTCCACAAATATGGTTTTCCTAAAAGAACATCACAAACTTCAAGGGGAGCAATATCAGATAGTACCTCATCTTTGAAAGGCTTGATGTCATAGGACACATGGCATTACTGACTGACACAGAGATCTCTTCCTTGGAGAATCCAACCGATGGTGTAGGTTTGCAGGTGCAGTGTCATTAGCAGATCTAGCCGCTTGACGACCTCTGCTGAAATCAAGTTCTTCTAACTATCATTGTCAACAATGAAATGAATCAGACCCCCCTTGACCCACATCTGTGAGTGAAAGAGGCGTTCCCCTTTATCTAGTTCTTCTGTTTTGCTTGGTTGGACTTTGGTGGTAGAGACAGTGGCATTGGGTTCATCATCGATAATCAACTTCCCTCCTTCAGGATTTGACTATGAATTAGAATCAGCCTATGACTCAGAATCCTTCAGCTCAGCCACCAAGGACTTCTTGGAGTGATATTCTTCAGTGTTGTGCCAAGGAATTTTATGGTTCTCACACCATTTTCCCGTCTCCTTCTTCGTCTTCTCATTTCCCTTCTTGTGTTGCGGCTTGGACTGGTTGTCATAAGGGAGGCCATCTCAATTTTTTCCCTTTCTGTGTGGTTTGAGGCTACCTTTTCCCTATTTCGGATGTGAGGGGTTTGCAGATCCAAACTCTCATCGTTTCTGCTTAAATTTTTGCTCGATCTTGACATTGTATCTATAAGTCGTGCCCAATGAGGCAATGTCTAGGAACTCCATTTATGTTTGAATGTATCTATGAAAACAACCACAATATTTGAGCACCATATGATGCTCAGAGTCTTCGATACACAATTTGGTGCGTAGGGTATAGAAAATATTGGTGAAATATGGTACGGTCTAGCCCTTTTCTTGACATAGGGTGGTCCATTTGGTGTATTGGTCCTCATAGCTTCCAACAGGGTAGTATTTTTATTTAATGGCATCCCGGAAGTAATCCCATGTAGGGGCCACAACAAACATTATTGATTCCTCCATGACCATTTTCTCAGAGTAAGTATCCCACCATAACATGGAGAACAGCCTTGAGGAGTGCAAAAGTGATATTTTCCCTATCGGAAAAATTGTGGACCAAAAAATATCCTTCAAGCATATTCAACCATTTATCTACAACATCTTCATCTATCATTCCTTCAAATAATGGAATATCAAAATTTACATGTACCTTGAAGGGGTTTGCATGGCCTCTTGATGAAGATGTTTCTCCTATGGGAAGTTGCCGAAGGATCTCTGTGAAGTTGTCCATCATTTTGTTCCTTTGTCACGCAAGGGCTTCCTCGAGCAACATTTTAATAGGATCTCCTGCTCCATCATCTTTATTTTCATCCCCCATGGGTTGTTTTCGAGCTCGACGCGACCTATCTTGTAATGGATCGATTGGTTTGAGTCCCAACTTCTTGTACCCAGATCTTGTCGGGGACATGCACGAAGAAAAATAAATGAAGAGCATATCGCTCTGATACCACAGATCCATATTTAGGAGCAGAATGAACTAATTAACAGACTAAATTCAATAAACACAGAGATATTAAGAATAACACAAATATCTAGTAAGCAATTTCTTCTATTAAATAATGAAATAGGTTGAAACTGTAAAACTGTAGAACTAAAACACTTGCTCGAATGGTGGTAGCTATTTCTGAGAAGAGATATGGCTTATACGTGCATATGTCTGAGTAGGATCGATTACAATGAGGCTCTAGAGGCCTTTTTGATATTACTCATGAATTCCAAAACCCTAGACATCCAAAAACCTAACCCTAGAAGGTGAAACTCCAAAATTCATGTGGGCCCTATGGGTAAGTTGGTGTAATTTGGTACCTCAACTTTCAAGGGTCATAACTTTTTCATATGACCTTTGTTTTAGGCACATGATAGCCCATTGGAAAGGTATTTTAGAGAAATACACATTATTTTGTCAAACTCTATGTCTGTCTACATTTTGACTGTGGCGAGCCAAAACAAAACAATGTTTAGGGCCCCAAAACGGCCTTGGAATTACAACAAGATGTGCTGACATGAAAACATACAAAATAAGCCAGTTGGATTAGGCGAGATGCCACCCATATCCACCTGGAGGATGTGTGGGGCTTCAGACAACCCTAGAAGTGTAGAACCCACAATTACAAAGTAGTACAAAAGAACATGTTGAACAAAAAATGGACACGAGGAGCCAGTTGGAATAGGTGGGTGACCACCAATATCCACCTGGATCAATAACAGTATAATTATGTCCATGTGACTACATGATTTTATGTCAAACATGATAGAAACCACTTGATTACTGGTCATTGAGGTATACCATTAACAATCGTGAGAGAAATCGCCATTGATGTTGATGATTCTCAAGGTAGTTTAAAGTACAATCCAGTGAATGTGAAGAATGAGTTGAAGTCGAACATCCATGGAATTGATCTTTCTAGGGTCATTGATGTATACCCACTGTCAAATGTGAGGAGGACTTCCATTGAGGCATGCAGGTCCCAAGGTATTTATGTGTTCATAAGTATATTTCCTGGATGATTTGTTGAAGTTGACGGAAAAAAAACTCGGCAAAGGATGGAATTGATGTATCCCCCATCAATTGACACGAAACTTGTCACAGGAAAGTGATAAGATATAGTAGATAAAAATGGACTGACACGAGTATGGGAACTGGTAATATTGTAGATGGCTGAGTTTTGAGGTAAGGACTCCCCTTGAACATTGAGGCACAACATAAGGCTTGGTAGAATAGACTCAGTATGGAGCATAACATAATGTGGCAAATGTTTCCGCATTCTTTGGATGGGCCAAAGGAGTAAAAAGACTCATAGGATTGGTTCATTGTAGAGGCTAATGAAGTATCCAAGTGTATTTTGAGGTGAAAAAAAGTGTTGTTTTCAAGGGAGACCATAAGATCTACCTTAAAAGATCTCAGGAAACTCGACCCACTTCCTTCATGTTTTACCCCATCTAGATAGATGAGTACCTTTTATTTTCATTTAACGATCTTGAGGATGGTAACCCATGCTCGATATAACTCACCTTCGGTAAGTTCCTCTTCCTTTATTTAATGAAATGGAAGAAGGGTTCCTCTCCAGATGGGCCCTTCAATGTGTAGTTTTGTGAGTCCAGAGAAGGAAAACTCGGTTGTTTTTCATGTTTAGGGAGTTTGAAAATAACTTAAAGAAAACTCCAAGGATGTCATTTTTCATAATTTTAGTCTTTGAGGTCCAAAAAAGTAAAAAATAATATGACAGAGAAATCTTCTAGCCGAGATTGACTAGAGCATTCATTTTTTGTAGTTAGTCTATTGGGACCAAAAAAGGGGTAATCTACCGCCCAACAGATGACCCTTCATATTTTAATGAGCTCGAAGTACAACGAATTTTTCTAAGTAGATTTATAAGGTCATTAAAAGTCTCTGCTTCGTATATACATGTGTAAACAAATCATTCTAGACCAAAAATTCCAGCAGTTCCTTAAAAATCGATGATTATTAGGAAAAAACACAAAAATAAACATTATTAAAGTGAGAAAAGGGTTAAAATGACTTTATTTAGAAATGGTAAAAAGTCAATTAGGGAAAAAACAAGTCATTTTCACCTTTCATTTTACAATTTTCCCTTTCCTCTTGAATTTTCCCTCTTTTGGAATGATTCTTTCGCCGTCGATTGTGAGAGCTATGGGTGACCATTTTCAGTTTCATCAGGACCAAGTTAGTATTTTGATCCCTTCTCATCCATTTGCATGCTTTCTTTTTCATTTTCATCCTTTATTTCATGAGTTTTGGCTCTCTAGAAAGCCCTAGAGCGTCAAATAGGATTGGCGTTCCCTTACGAAATCGAAGGGAGCGTTGGTTGAGATATCAACACCCTAGTATTCCTTTTAGGGGATCTCTAGCACTCTCTTTTTTCCTTCCAAGGAGCGTTGGGCGCAAAAATTGATTTTTGTTTTTAATTTTTTAGTTGTGAAAAAACATTTTTTCTTTGTGAAGTCTTGGCTAATGTGATTTTCTTGTGAATTTGCAGGTTTTCATTGGCCAAGATGATTGAATGGAAGGAAAGAGAGAATGAATTAAACGATATGTCCGCCTTACAAGACCCTCGAGTGAGGGAAACTCTACGAAATTGTGATTTTCTTAAATACTTCAAGCTACAAAACATGAGAAAATAAGTTTTTTTGCTCAAGCATCTGATTGGGATATGGGACAGTGATGAGCAAGAGTTTCGGACATGATATCATATGCTTGATATCGACATTGAAGACGTGTATTTTTGGATGGGGCTCTTGAAGAGGGGAGCACCCATCATTTTGTCTAGACACAGGTTAACTGCATTGCCAACAGATGCATATGTTTCTCAGTATTGTATGTCGAGATCAAGCTTAGTAGGGAGGAGGATCGTCATCAAAGATGTGATGGACCTACCTCTCCGATACATTCTCTTTTCTATCACTAAACTGGCGGGAAGCACCAGTGCCCATCTTGCTTCCAAATCTCAGATAGTGTATTCTCTTCAGTGCTTGAAGCCCGGGATCTTTAACTAGTGTGCAGGGTTCTTGAGAAATATCGAAGAGAAAATATCTAAGTGTAGAACGGGAAGGCAAAAGCACTTTGGATATGGATATTTCTTGGTTTCATTCTTTTTGGATCGAGTACCATAGATGCAACCATAGGTTGCATTGATATCACACCCTGCATCCAAGCCCCAGATGGAGAGGTGGACGAGCCTCTCGACTCAATTGGGGAATGAGCACTCAACCTTTCTTTTTATCGTTGACTTCTTCCCATGGTGGAGAAGGAATCTCATGATGATAGAGAATTTCCCTTATGCCGAGGTTGATTTTAGGGGTAGTTCAGATTTGGTGCTCCCCAAAGAGGCACAGTGGGATGCATCAAGTAAAATACGAAAGATCATGACCTTGCAACAATGGTTTTTTGTTTTTATATGTATATACGTATCTTTTTGTTGTAAAATGAGGGATCTAAATCTTTTGTTTTCATCATGCAGGCAAAGGTATGTTACGTTCGGTCGGGATGCAAGAATTAGGACATTGTGGTGATGTTTAGGTAGCAGTGGAGGTTGGTGTCGGAGTAGGACGAATATGTGAGGTGGAGAGGAACCTCTATGGATTAACCATGGGTGTTCCCTCTATGAGGATATGGGATGTACCTTTTCACCTTCATAGGCACACATTCAGAGTGTTAGAAGTCCTCAACCATCTACTGTGACGAGTGTCCAGAGCAGATGTGTGTTATGTTGAGGACAATGTAGTGCAAGAAGATGAGTAGAGTCTCTTGACACAATAGTATTTTATGATGATGTCATGGGAATAATGGCCCACATTTTTTCCCTTCTATGTACTTTTGGGATGATGTATTTTGACACACTTTTGCTACTTTATATACAGACACATATATATGAGTTTTTCCATGGCTACAAATGTTTTTTAAATGATGTGATGTTTTTATTTACATGCTTTATATTCTAAATGCTTATCTATGTGTAATGTACCAACCCAACATATAATTTTCTAACAAGTTTGTAGTTGTATTAAATTTTCTCGATATATGTCTATATTCTAAAAATTCAAAATTCCTTTCGAGATGGCGAACCCTTAGATGGAGACATAGAAAAACTAGATTATGAACAGTGTATTCATGGTTAAATTGACAAACCACGAGTTGAGAATCAAGGTTGATAATCAATTGAGATATACCTAAAGAAGAAGCTTTGGTTAAAGTCCAATTGCGACATGATATTCTGCAATGTTATTGGTTGCAAATCCAAGAAAAATTCCTCCTGAACTCACTAACTCACCAAAGTGGTAGATGACCCAAGTTGCAGAAGCTATGTTCTAGGTATGTTGACTAGTGCCATCCGCAAATCCAAAATAGATAGGAAAGGATGATGACATCTACACATTCATGCACCAAGCAAAGTATAACCATCTTTAAAGAATGGGGAAAAACTCGCACACGCAAAAGTAAAGACACACCAAACCAAAAACATATAGTACAATAATGTACAAACCACACATGCGAGATATTCTATGCCCATAGTACTTCTTCAGGTAAATCCCATTTCGGGGTTCACCGAGAGATAATCCATCATAATCCACTAACTCATAGGTGCCTCTCTATAGCACATGCTTCATGATGTATGGCTCATGCCACATAGGTTCTAACTTACATGCACCACGTTTGTCATGATATTGGTCATAGACCAGGACCATATCTCCTTCTATGAAAGAGAGAGGTTCAACATACTTATCGTATCAAGTCTTCATGCATTTTTTATACGTCTTGTTAATGAGAGCAGCATCACGATGAGTTTCATCCAACTTCGTTAGATATAAAAAAATGTTCTTCTTTGGAAAACGTATGGGGTAGGAGTTCTATGGTTAATTTCATGGATTGAATCTCACATTCAATCGGAAATACTGCTTCCAACCCTTATACCAAATAGAAGGGTGTAAATTTAGTGGCGGTTTTAACTGAAGTTCGATAAGCCCAGAGTGTGGAGAAGAGCTACAAATTCAAAGAGATTTTTTTCATCCCCACCATGTGTTGAAGCATGGTCTTTATGACTTGTTTGATGGCTTCAAATTGTCTATTGGCCTGAGGATGGTAAGGGGATGAATTTTCATGACAAAAAACCCAACTTTGTGTGGAATTCACCCATCATCTGGTTTTGGAAATGGGATCCATGATCAGTTACAATAGCTTGTGGGACTCTAAAGCGAGTGATGATGTGATTGAAAATGAAAAGTGTTGTAGTTTGGCCATCATTAAGAAATGTAGGCATAGCCTCAGCCCATTTGGTGAAATAATCGACTGCAATGATAATATAACTGTGCCCACCGGCTGAGGTAGACTTACATTGCATGAAATCAATACCCCATTTTGCAAAGGGGTCGATGGCGATAATTGGATGGAGTGGAGTTGGGTGGGTACATTATTTCTTATGAAAGATCTAACAAGGTGGGAATTTTTCAATGACCTCAATGTAGTCTTTTAATATGGAAGGACAAAAATAATCGGCACGTAAGAGTTTTTGGGTTGTAGCCATCCCAGAAAGGTGACCACCACAAGCTCCAAGGTGAAAGTCATTTAAAACTTACTCAAACTCTTCATGGGTTAAGAAACCTTGTAGAACAGTGTCAATACCTTGGTGATACAAAGTGTCGCCAACAATAAGGTATTACTTTGAATGGTGTCTAATGCGATGTCGTTCATCACGTGAAATGATTGGTTAGAAGCATTGGGTCTAGAGATAGAGAATAATGTCTCCATACCATGGATCGAATGTACTAATGAGGAACACGGACTCATCAAGAAGGGAATCATTGGGATCAGTATTCTCATTGGTATGGGGAAGATCACAAATTAATTCCGTGAAAACCAACAATTTCTTAGCTTTGGATTTGGCAAACTCGATTTCAAATTCTTGGAGAACAACGATCCATTTGGAATATTTTTTCCCAAGTACTTGACGAGTCAATATGTGGTACATGGGGTTTGAGTCAACAATGATCGTGGTAGTGCGAAGAAAAATATAGTGGTGAAACCTACGGACAGTAATGATTTCCACCAAAGCCAACTTTTCAACATGTGAATAATAGAGTTCAAGACCTGAAAGGATCTTACTTAAATAGTATATCATGTGTTCGGTGTCGACATCATCCTCTTGGACTAACACCATGGAAATAGTATTGGAAGCAAAGGTAGCCAAATAAAGGATGTAATCTCTCGCATAGTTGAGGGGATGTAACAATGGTGTATTCATTAAAGCATGCTTGAGATCATCAAATGAGCATTGAGTATTTTCATCCCATATAAAAGGGGCATCCTTCTGCAGTAATTTCATGAACCCTTTAGTAATTTCAACATAATTGCATACAAAACGGTGTAGAAAGTTTTCCTTCCCTTACAAACTTTGTAGTTGGGTAAGATTGTTGGGAGGAGGTAAAGAAAGAATATATTTGACTTGTAAGGGATCCACCCTAATCCCATATTTGGACACTACGAAGTCAAGGAGTCTCTCTAATTCAACAACAAAAATGCATTTATGGGGGTTCAAACGTGTGTTTTAATACCTACATCTAAGAAATATTGCTCTTAGATGACCAATATGATCTTGTCGATGATCCGAGTGAGATGGAAATTCATCGAGATAGGGTTCAATAATATGTTTGATGTCATGGAAAGCATACGACATAGCCCGTTGAAACATGGCTCCAACATTTTTAAGGCCAAAAGGAAATTTCCAATAGGTGAAAGTCCCCCATGGGCAGATGAAGGTTATTTTTTGTTGATCAGCGAGTAAAATATCGATCTAGTTATAGCCAGAGAAGCCATCCATAAAAGATAAAATGATGCTTTCAACGTAATTATCAATAATTTGGTCGATAAAGGGTGTAGGGTAATTGTCCTTTGGAAAATCCTTATTTAGATCCCTGTAATCGACAAAAACGTGAATTGTCCCTTGTTTCTTGGCGACCAGAACGATGTTGGAAACCCATTCAGTCAGAGGTACGTGATAAATAAAACCATATTTCAGTAACTTTTCTACTTCTTCCTTGATTGTTGCAGTTTTCTTGGGATGAACCGGGTGAAATTTTTGTCTTACAGGTATAACTCCAAGGTAAGTTTTGATTTCATGCACAACGATTGAAGGATAGATCCATAGTATTTCTTCATAGCTCCGGGTGAAGATGTCACTGAATTATTTAAACAAGGTAGTGTAAGTTTCAATCTCTTGAGTTGAAAAATCACACCTAGTTGTATGTTTTCCACAATACCTTGTTTTGTGGATATGTCAACACTAATTGTTTGAGATATGTTTCTAGAATTTCCCTCAGAGATTGTATCCTGAGTGAGTATCAAAGATTGGGGAGTGTCAAAAATATCGGTGGGAAAGATAGATGAAATATATTTCTCAATATCATCCAAACTGGGAAGAAAGGATGAACAATGGTGGTTGTCATCCCATGGTGCCTCCTCAATATTAAGCATTTCCATAATGGATTCATCAGATGGAAAAATCTATGGGATGTAATTGAAAGTGGAGGATAGAGAATCTAACTAAGATGGTAGCAAATATGAATTAGATGCCAACATATGTTGGTCGTCAGGTGAAGGAGAGGCAGATTGAATGGCGTTGTACTTGGCCTCTACAGGACTAACTGACATAATGTCACCTAGTGAATCGAATTCTAAGGGACTAGGTATGATCCATGGATCAGATGATTCGAGAGACTGATGTACCATAGTCGAAATCATATTAACTATTGTGACATCTTGCATAGCTGGAGAAAGAGGTGTGGGAAAGTTCCCATGAGTGAAGAATCTTTCAGTAGACCTACCCCTACACTTTCATAAGTAATCTCAGAATCCCCCAAAAATGGAATATTTTTGGTTGTTTGAGTGCGAGCATAAAGGTTGAAGTAATCTAATCGATCGGTGGTCACTATTTTTCCTTGATGAGGAAATTGGACACATAGAAAGACTAATGAAGCAACAACATTCATAGCATAAAACCAACTTCTTCCTAGCAATAAGTTATAATCGAGAGGAGCATTGACTACTTCTACATCGATGGAAATAGTTTTTCCCCCTAGTTGAACAACTAAGGATTGTAACAATCCATGAGGTCGGAAACCTCTTCCATCAAATGATTTTAACATGGTGGGAGATTGATTAAGACTAGGCGATTTAAGTCCTTTCCAGTAGGATGAGGACATGACACTTGTTGATTCTCCCCCATCCAATATCGTGCGATGAATATGTTTATTATGGACAACAACATCAATTTGGAACGCAAGTTAGTGAGAGAGTCGTGATTTAAAATTGTCCAGATTAAACGTCATATTATTTGATGACTCAGGGTCTATAGCTCAAATGGATTCCAAGAGAGTTCTACATTGGCTAGGGTAGTGTTGTAGAACTTCTAAAGCCAACATCGCACAAGGTGCTTGGGCCAAATCATCAACAATGTTGTAGTTTTGGGCAGCACGAGATTTAGGATTAAAGGTCAACTTTATGATTGTACTCTTGGGTGGACGTAAGATAGAGTCAAAATTCAGTTTCTTAATTTGGAGAGGTTCAGACGGAGGGGTAACCGAAGTGGAAGGTGGATCAGTCGCAGTTCCATTAGTTATTCTTTCCTTACCAAGTTTACCTGGGGGTGTGTCATATTACGTAGTTCAAGTGGTCAAATATACACCATTAAACATATAAATGTGTGCACTTGATTAAGAATCCTCTTTAGGAGGATGACCTGAGATGCCTCCTTGTGGAGGTGCAAGATTTTGTGCAACCAGTGACTGTTGTTGTGGAAAAGGGTGCATCAAAAAAGTGGTTTGAGAATTTCCTTTAAATAATTTAGAAACTTCTTCTAGGTGGGGACGGTCTCGTGTGTAGTGATATTCAGCACATATGAGACATGGAAATTTTGGTTTGCGTTGTGGTTTCTTTTCAACAATAGGTGGTTGTGCTTGTGTTTTTTTTATTTTTAGTTTGATTATTATTTTTCTTGGGTTTACTCTTATTTTTCTTTTCCCCCATGATTATGGTGGTGAAGTAGATTGAACTGCATTCACTTCAGATACTTTAGTAGGGGTGGAATTTGATGAGAGTGGAGTCTACACTATAGTCGAGGTCATTATTGAATGATTGGTTGTGTCATTCGATTGTGAGACAGAATAGGTTTTGAAGGAACTGATAACACCATCTGAATGAACGATGGAGGATGGTTTCGATGGATCAGTTGATGTGCGAGCATTTGGGATAAATTCATACAAAGTACCGGATTGGGAATAAACTAGATATAAATGTTGGGCACGAGCGATGGATTCCTCTTCTGTAACTACACCACCCATGGCTACATCGCAAGAAATAAGAGGTAATAGATATTTTGTGAACCATTCAACCAACAACTGATCGAGAATGGTGGCTTTGATCAACCATCATCACCATCTCCATTTGTGAATATGATCAGAAATATGTACGAAGTTAGTCTGACAAAGGGAGTTCAAGATTTCTATATCGGTTTTGCATATGATGGGAAACTGGAAATGGGTGAGGAAATCCATGGCAAGTGTATTGAAATCTTGAAAAGTTATGCGTTGTAACTCAATGTACCATTTGATTGTTGAACTCGTAAGAGTACACTGGAAAATATGTAAACGAATAGAGTCATCCATCAGTGAGTTTGATGAACACAACAAATGAAACATCATGACGTGGTTATTAAGGTCTTCTCCATGTTTATTGTCAAATTTTGGAATATCATAAGGTAATTTGGCTGGAATGACTAGCCAAAAAGGGGAGTGTAATATGGGATCGTTTGTTAATCTCGCCAGATCTGGTAGATATAAAGTAGCTAAGAAAGGTAATTATCGATTAGCTTGAGGATGATACTGGTGCGGCATAGGAACACTAGTAGGACTGTAAAATGGTTGTGGTGGATAGTTGTATTTGCAAGGTCCTCCCATATGTTGTTTTTGTGGATTTTTACCAACAAAAGTGGGATTCATTTGTTGAGGAATTTGCATAAAAGGGGAAGGAAAACTCATTTTGCCTTGGGCAGGATAACCAGTGTAGCCCAGGGGAGGATAGCTATCTTGACCTTGAGGTGGGTAACCAAGTTTCCCATGAGGAGAGTAACTAGGTTGACCCCGAGGAGGGTACCCAGGTTGATTCAGAGGAGGGTAACTTATTTGACCTTGAAGAAGAAAAGATGATTGGCCTTGAGGACCCCAAGTGGGATTCAGGACACCTGGGAATGGTTGTCCAGAATATAGTCTAGAAGGATTGGGATTTAGGGATCCTCCCTATGGGTTTGGATTTGAAGATCCTCCCTGATATTGTTTATTAAAAGGTCCTCCCTGGGGTGGTCCCCAGGACCATTGCAAGTTTCTTCCAAAAGAAGTTTGAAATTGTCCCCCTGCCATAGGATGGGTAACAACTAGGGTTTTTCTAGTGAATGGGGGTTTCCCCCCAATCGGGATTTGTCCACTAAATGAGGGTTTCCCCCCAGTCAATATGTTTACACTAACCCAGGGTTGGCCCCGAGGAGGGATTTTTCCACTAACGAAGGATTTCCCCCCAGTAGGGACTTGTCCTGCAGTTGATTTTTGTTGTATAATAGGGTTTTTCATTCTTTGATGTGAAGGTGTCCCAACGGGATTTTGTGGCATGCATGAGGTTGTTGCTTGAAGAGGGATGGTAGGTGTAACCATCACGTTACTTGTCCTGAAGTGGTAGAAGTATTGATTGTTTGTCCAGCAGGATGGTTAGCGTATTGACTGGATGGTCCTTCATTCGCACTGGTGGTGACAGATGTATGTGGAGGGTTAAAGAGTGGTTAGGTACAATTAATTTTTTCATAAAGATCATGACCTGATGGATTTCTCCATATAGGAGGAATAGGTGTTTGATGTGGATCTACCATTTTAGTAAAGAGGACAGGTGTGGTTAATTCTTCATTTAGATTTGGTTGTTCGGGTTCCATGTCACGTTCTTCATATGGCCTTAACAGTAGCCTAGGATAATCTTCAACTACGTTGTTTCCTGAGGAATATATTCGGAGAAGGAGTGGATTGTGAGGGTTTTTTAAATCTGGTTTTGTAGGAGGGGTGGGACCTTCCTATACTACTACTATAGCTACCTCAAGATTTTCGATCACAGGAGTAGCGGCACTCCCAATGTCTGAATAGTTTCCAATCTCTTCATGGTAAGTATCTTCAAGTCAGTTAGGAGGTATGGGTTAGTAGCCTTATGGAGACAAACCTTGCATCCTACGTGATCTACAAAGACCTTTATCAGCCATAATACCAATTTTAAGGACATCTAGGGTGAACAAACAACATTCGCTAACAAAATCTAGAAAACTAACAAGAAAAACAATAACTTCTCCCAATGAACAAATTGGTTGGTGACGAAATCCAACATTGCATGAACAAAGTGAGAAGGGGCTAGGTTTGAGTAGGTGGACTAGTTACATTGGAAGCATTCTTAACAGACTTACACCTTGATGCAATTTCCCTCATGGTTTTACCCACATGTTACCCTCCAAGGAGCCCAAATGAGTTTGACCAACGTCTGATCTAGGTACAGCAAAGACTTCCCTTCACCGTCACCTCGTGTAAAGAAACTAAATATTATGGCCACTAAGGATACCAACTCGCATTCAACCTCTCAGCAGGTACAGTTAGCAGTCGAGTCTGAACATATGGGCAGGATATCAAGTCCGAAATTCTTCAAGATAACTGAGGACAAATGGACCGGTAAACTCCAAAGAACCTCGAATGGATTCAGAATTCATGAAGCTCTAAGACCAAGTGAAAACAATTTATTCTTAAGAATAACCCCCAATATACAATTGTTCTGCTACAATTGGTTAAGCCTCTAAGGGATAAGCTTTGTTTATCTCTCACACGTAACCCATGTGTGAGAGGGGGATCCCAGCTATGCTTATACGAAGGTTGGATTTTCTCCCTATCACAAGATTCTGATTTTGTCTTAAATTTTTTGGAGAGTTATTCTCACATCCTATTCCAAAGCTCTAGTCCTAGTCTATTGTTGGTGTAAAGATCTAAAAATAAAATTTTCTAGTTCAATTTTAATTAGCACTTATTTTTGTGGTTGTTTTTTACGCAAGTGTGAATGATAGTGAAATTGATGATGTTTGAGACTCGAATCCACAAGAAGGTAAAAAGAGTGATATACAAATTTTATTTTCAATGAACTTCTAGTTATGGGAAGGAGAAGAGTTTCTTTTCTTTTCGTCAATAACGAACACTCAAAAGAAATGAAAAATTTTACGCAATTTTATTCCCAAACAAGAATTCACACAATTGCCAAATTATCACAAAGAAAAACTTTTCAATATCCAAAACCAAAGCATGTAAATCCTTCTTTGTTTGGTTTTAGATGCAAACTATGATGTTCGTCTAGTGCTTCATTCTTTCACTGGTAATGAAAAAGTTCAC
>JZKD02S2284174.1:0-18796 GCA_000966675.3 Picea glauca | reverse complement strand
GAATGTAAAAAACCCTAGACATCCAAAAACCTAACCCTAAGAGATGAAGCACCAAAAGTCATGTGGGCCCCATTTGGGTAAGTTAGTACATCAACTTCCTGGGGTCATAACTTTTTCATACGATCTCCATTTTAGGCGCACGATAGCCCGTTGGAAAGGTATAAATGAGAAGAACAATTTTTGACTAACCCAAGGCAATTTTATTGGTAGTCCCTTAGGCCTCAAATACCCAAAAAACATCATTTAGGGCCTCAAAACAACCCCAGAAGTTTGGAACCCAAAAAACTGTCGAAAAAATGCCAAGGTGGAAAACTGTTTTTCGAGCTAGTGGAATAGGTGGGTGGCCACCAATATCCACCTGGATCAATCCTCCCTCCTTAGGAATCCATGGACTCCATTGCATTGAGTTCTCCCATCATATGAGGAAATTTCTATTGAATTTGGCCCCGGGTGAGCCACTTGCCTTGGTGCAGACATTGACCTGCTTTGACGAATCGATAAAGATGGATCCTTGGTTGTCAATTTACCTTGATCTGTGTGTCCATAATTTGATTATTGGATTCCTATTTCATGCAATCAACGTTGATATTTGTTGGTGTAAACTTCTCTACTATCTCTGAGGTGTCCAATAATGGTGGGAAATATGGCTGAAGGAGAGCCACGTTGAAGACTGGATGCAGAGCAAGGAAGGGGGGAATGTTGAGCTCAAAATAATTATCATCCATAGCCTTGGTGATGGCGTACGACCCATAATGGAGTGGGTGAAGCTTCTGATGGGGCCCTGCAAGGTATTCTTTCTTCAAATGCAACCAAACTTTGTCTTCCACTTGAAACTTATGTGGCACCCGATGTTGATCATGGTGCTGCTTGTACTTGGCATTAGACTTATGTAGAATATCCTGAACCTGTTGGTGGATGTGATGGATCTGCTCAATGAACTGAGTGGCTTTGTCAGCTTCTAGTGGAGCAGGGGACGAGTCGGCCGAGGTGGTTGCCAGGGGTAGTGAAACATCCATGGGGCCTAATGGTTGGAATCCCAATCCCACCTGAAAGGGGTTGTGGCCAATTGAGCTATGTAGGGCTCGGTTGTAGCTATGTTGGAAATAGGGAAGAATCTCATCCCATGTGCAGGGGTGTTTTGAATTGTACATGTGCAGGATATGTACGACCGTCTGATTAACGACATCAATTTGGCCATCTATCTGGGGGCGGAAGGTAGTGGATTTGGTGAGCTTGGTATCTAGCAGTGACCAGAGGCTCAACTAGAAAGAGTTGAGGACTGACTGTCACGGTATGAGATAATGGTTTGTGGTATCCCAAAATGTACCCATACTCATTTAAAGAATAGCTTGGAAGCAACTTCTATTGTGATGTTCTTCTTGTAGGTGGCTAGAATCGCCATCTTGGAAAAGCAATCAACAACCACAAAAACACATTCATTTCCCTCTTGGTGGACGGGAGGCCCAACATGGAGTCCATTGAGATGGATTCCCACAGCCTGTTAGGAGTAGGCAGAGGGGTGTACAAGTCTTGTTTCTTAGTTTTTGGTTTGGCAATAGCACAGGCGGTGCAAGACCTGATATACTTGCTGACATCTTGTTGAAGTTTCGGCCAGTAGAAATGCTTCTGCAACACTTCCACTATCTTACGCAACCTTCCCCTCTCCTCGGAGAACGATCGCTGTTCACCAAGACCTTCTTTTGAATTTAGCCCGAAGAGCTAAAATGCCCTTCAACTTCCCTGTCAGAAGTTATTTACCCACAACAACTCTCCACTGACCCCCCTTCCAAATCGGGAAATCGGAATTTGCGATATTGCGGATTCTATGCTCACTTGCCTTATGCCTCACGAGTCTCGAACTCCGATATGGGTCAATGGTCAACGCTTCCGTTTGTCGGGGATTTCCCTATCGAGAAATCAGCACATAAAGTGTCACGGTTCACTTGCACTACAAATATCTGAACCCCAAACTTTGATGACACGTGTGCTATCTCCTCACCACGTCACCTTCTCTTCTACTCTATCGGGAATCGCGGGATCGCGATTTCACCGTCCTCAATTTATTTGCACTGTAAAATCCCGAATGTCGAATCCCGACTTCCCAGGATCTCGTGCCACCTGTCCCCTATCGATCAATGGCTTCGATGTAATCGGGAAATCACCGATCGCGATTTCAACAGTTATGAAAATCTTACCTCCGGGAAACCTGATTATTCGAGTCCCGATAAGCCTCAATTCCTTCCTGTACCTAAGGGTTAAATCCCTCGCAGCTTCTCCCAGATCGAACGATCAAAGCGATTTTGTGAATCTATCCTGCGAACCCTGGCTGTTGATTCTCCTCCTTGAGGATTTCTTTCCGCTCCACAGCTTCTTCCTGCTTGAGCCTCTCCTGGATCTATTCTCGCAGTACCCACGAAGGAACTATCCCTCCTGAGCTGTGTCAACTCTGACTCCCTCAGAGACTTTGCACACTATTCTTGCACTCGACCTCCAACAGCTCTCGAAGTGTTGAATTCTTCCAGACTCTATGCACTTCCTGCAACAACAGTCCCTAGCTTTCTCTGCTAAGATTCACAACTGAGACTAATTCTATCCTACACACACCTCACACGGCTCTGCCAACCCAAATCAACTTCTGGGTGAACGAGAATAAGAGTTTAACTGTTGAGCCTCATCAACGCACTCTATGCGGATGAATTCGACTGCACTCTATGCAGGAATCTCTTGGCTCAAACAGAGAAACAATTGAAACTCATTCTCTTCTCTCTCAGACTTCAGTTAAACCTCTGAAATCACATGCACAGCATATTCAAAAGTAAATGCATACAAGGAAAACAAAACCTTCATGAGCACATAAGCAACATACCCACAGAGAAACAACACCAGACATGAATTTGAATCAAGGACTCTCCTCTATTAACTCAAATCTGTACATGGGTGTTCTTCACAAGTTCTCTGCCTTCTCTTCTCTTCTTGCTCCTGTTTTCCAATAATCATGAATAATGTTACAATGTACAAAGGAGGGTGCCTATATTCCGTTTTCCCTCTCGAATTCTACAACTATCAAATCTATAATTAATTCCTATCTAACATCATTAAATCTATTAATTGCCTTCCTATCTACTAAGGACGAGAGCTTAAAGGCTCAAGGTCCCCTTTACCATACAAGTGTGCTTCTTTATGAATGCCTTCATTAAAGAACGATGCAACAATTTCCAAAGCATTTCAAAATTTGTATAGGCGTTGTCCAGCTGTCTTTTCTGCTCGATGCGTTGGCTCGCTTGATGAGTGAGCGATGCTCCTGCATCATACTCCTCTGCTTGAAAATTTTCATGGGCTCCGGTCCATGAGCTCCTGCACGGTCTGTCCATGCTTCTGTATCACTGCTTCATTTTCCCAGATATCATCTTCGACTGGGTGATTCTTCCATTTGACCAGGTACTCGAAATACTGCTTTCGCCTAGTCTTTCTGCCGACTCGCTTGTCCAGTATGCATTCCATCTATGGTTTCTCTGCAACTGGTAATTGCTTCTGCCACTGGACCACTGGTTCCTCAATTCCAGTCTCTGCTTCTCCAGCCTAGTATGGGTATAAATCCGAAACATTAAATATCAGAGATATCCCGATGCCATCTGGAAACTCAATTTCATATGCGTTTTCTCCAAATTTCTTCAGGACTCTGCACGGTCCGATATTCTTCATCTTTAGTTTATGGTATGTTCCCCTCGGGAACCTTTCTTTCCTTAAGTGCGCTAGGACCTAATCATCAACTTCAAACTGAAGTTGCCTCTTCCGCTGGTCGGCTCTGCGCTTATATTCCTGATTAGATTTCTGCAGTTAATGCTTCACCTGATTGTGAATTTCCTGCATTGCCTCAACGAACTCTTTAGCGCTAGCACTGCTAGTTTCACCCTGTTCTGACTCCCTGAGCTCAGAAACTCCCCTTGGTTGTGTTCCATATAAAATCTAAAATGGGATTTTGCCTGTACTCCAATTCACCGAATCGTTGTACGCAAATTCTGCCTGTGGTAATATCTGGTCCCAACTGTTGTGGTGCTCTGTCACCAAGCTTCTCAATAGATCCCCCAGACTTCTGTTCACCACCTCTGTTTGCCCATTTGTCTGCGGATGATATGCTGAGCTAAACGCTAAGTTAGTTCCCAGCTTCTTCCATAGCATCCTCCAAAAATGACCTATGAATTTTGTATCCCTGTCCAAGACTATACTTCTCGGCAATCCATGTAATCGCACAATCTCTTTGAAAAACAAGTTTGCGATGTGGGTCGCATCGCTGGTCTTCTGACACGGAATAAAATATGCCATTTTCAAAAACCTGTCCACTACCACAAAGATGGAATCAACAACTCTCTGCGTTCTTGGTAAACCCAATACAAAATCCATGCTAATTGCCTCCCATGGCCTCTCAGGTATGGGCAATGGCTGATAAAAACATGCATTCTGTTTTCGGCCCTTCGAATGTTGACAAATTCGGCATCTGTCAACAAACCTCTTTACATCTGCTCGCATGCCCGACCAAAAATATGTTTCGCTCAGCTTCGCGAATGTTTTGTCATGTCCAAAATGACCATCTAAGCCTCCACTGTGCTTTTCCTTTAGCATATTCTCCCTCATAGAGCAATTTGGAATGCACAATTGATTGCCCCTAAACAACAATCCATCCTGGATCATATAATCTATCCACAGGCTTCGGTCCCTAAGAACTGGATTCTCAGCTGCTTCATAAACTTCTCTGAAGTCTGCATCTCCAGCATACATGTCCTTCAGATTTTCAAAACCCAACGTCTTGACTCTGAACTCCTGCAGCAACAAACNGAATGTAAAAAACCCTAGACATCCAAAAACCTAACCCTAAGAGATGAAGCACCAAAAGTCATGTGGGCCCCATTTGGGTAAGTTAGTACATCAACTTCCTGGGGTCATAACTTTTGCATACAATCTCCATTTTAGGCGCACGATAGCCCGTTGGAAAGGTATAAATGAGAAGAACAATTTTTGACTAACCCAATGCAATTTTATTGGTAGTCCCTTCGGCCTCAAATACCCAAAAAACATCATTTAGGGCCTCAAAACAGCCCCAGAAGTTTGGAACCCAAAAAACTGTCGAAAAAATGCCAAGGTGGAAAACTGTTTTTCGAGCTAGTGGAATAGGTGGGTGGCCACCAATATCCACCTGGATCAATCCTCCCTTCTTAGGAATCCATGGACTCCATTGCATTGAGTTCTCCCATCATATGAGGAAATTTCTGTTGAATTTGGCCCCAGGTGAGCCACTTGCCTTGGTGCAGACATTGACCTGCTTTGACGAATCGATAAATATGGATCCTTGGTTGTCAATTTACCTTGATCTGTGTGTCCAGAATTTGATTATTGGATTGCTATTTCATGCAATCAAGGTTGAGCTTTGTTGGTGTAAACTTCTCTACTATCTCTGAGGTGTCCAATAATGGTGGGAAATATGGCTGAAGGAGAGCCACGTTGAAGACCGGATGAAGACCAAGGAAGGGGGGAATGTTGAGCTCAAAATAATTATCATCCATAGCCTTGGTGATGGCGTACGACCCATAATGGAGTGGGTGAAGCTTCTGATGGGGCCCTGCAAGGTATTCTTTCTTCAAATGCAACCAAACTTTGTCTCCCACTTGAAACTTATGTGGCACCCGATGTTGATCATGGTGCTGCTTGTACTTGGCATTAGACTTATGTAGAATATCCTGAACTTGTTGGTGGATGTGATGGATCTGCTCAATGAACTGAGTGGCTTTGTCAGCTTCTAGTGGAGCAGGGGATGAGTCGGTCGAGGTGGTTGCTAGGGGTAGTGAAACATCCATGGGGCCTAATGGTTGGAATCCCAATCCCACCTGAAAGGGGTTGTGGCCAATTGAGCTATGTAGGGCTCGGTTGTAGCTATGTTGGACATAGGGAAGACTCTCATCCCATGTGCAGAGGTGTTTTTAATTGTACATGTGCAGGATATGTACGACCATCTGATTAACGACATCAGTTTGGCCATCTATCTGGGGGTGGAAGGTAGTGGATTTGGTGAGCTTGGTATCTAGCAGTGACCAGAGGCTCGACCAGAAAGAGCTGAGGACTGACTGTCACGGTCTGAGATAATGGTTTGTGGGATCCCAAAATGTACCCATACTCATTTAAAGAATAGTTTGGAAGCAACTTCTATTGTGATGTTCTTCTTGTAGGTGGCTAGAATCACCATCTTGGAAAAGAAATCAACAACCACAAAAACAAATTCATTTCCCCTCTTGGTGGACGGGAGGCCCGACATGGAGTCCATTGAGATGGATTCCCACAGCCTGTTAGGAGTAGGCAGAGGGGTGTACAAGTCTTGTTTCTTAGTGTTTGGTTTTTCAATAGCACAGGCGGTGCAGGACCTGATATACTTGCTGACATCCTATTGAAGTTTCGGCCAGTAGAAATGCTTCTGCAACACTTCCACTATCTTACGCAACCTTCCCCTCTCCTTGGAGAACGATCGCTATTCACCAAGACCTTCTCTTGACTTTAGCCCGAAGAGCTAAAATTCCCTTCAACTTCCTCGTCGGAAGTTCTTTACCCACAACAACTCTCCACTGACCCCCCTTCAAAATCGGGAAATCGGAATTTGCGATATCGCGGATTCTATGCTCGCTTGCCTTATGCCTCACGAGTCCCGAACTCTGATATGGGTCAATGGTCAACGCTTCCATTTGTCGGGGATTTCCCTATCGGGAAATCAGCACATAAAGTGTCACGGTTCACTTGCACTGCAAATCTCCGAACCCCGAACTTTGATGGCATGTGTGCTATCTCCTCACCACGTCACCTCCTCTTCCACTCTATCGAGAATCGCGGGATCGTGATTTCACCATCCTCAATTTATTTGCACTGTAAAATCCCGAATGTCGAATCCTGACTTCCCAGGATCTCATGCCACCTGTCCCCTATCGATCAATGGCTTCGATGTAATCGGGAAATCACCGATCGCGATTTCAACAGTTATGAAAATCTTGCCTCCGAGAAACCTGATATGTCGAGTCCTGATAAGCCTCAATTCCTTCCTGTACCTAAGGGTTAAATCCCTCGCAGATTCTCCCAGATCGAATGATCAAAGCGATTTCATGAATCTATCCTGCGAACCCTGGCTGTTGATTCTCCTCCTTAAGGATTTCTTTCCGCTCCACAGCTTCTTCCTGCTTGAGCCTCTCCTGGATCTATTCCCGCAGTACCCACGAAGGAACTATCCCTCCTGAGTTATGTCAACTCTGACTCCCTCAGAGACTTTTCACACTATTCTTGCACTCGACCTCCAATAACTCTCGAAGTGTTGAATTCTTCCAGACTCTATGAACTTCCTGCAACAACAGTCCCTAGCTTTCTCTACTCAGATTCACAACTGAGACTAATTCTAGCCTGCACACACCTCGCACGGCTCTGCCAACCCAAATCAACTTCTGGGTGAACGAGAATAAGAGTTTAACTGTTGAGCCTCATCAACGCACTCTATGCGGATGAATTCAACTGCACTCTATGCAGGAATCTCCTGGCTCTAACAGAGAAACAATTGGAACTCATTCTCTTCTCTCTCAGACTTCAGTTAAACCTCTGAAATCACATGCACAACATATTCAAAAGTAAATGCATACAAGGAAAACAAAACCTTCATGAGCACATAAGCAACATACCCACAGAGAAACAACACCAGACATGAATTTGAATCAAGGACTCTCCTCTATTAACTCAAATCTGTACATGGGTGTTCTTCACAAGTTCTCTGCCTTCTCTTCTCTTCTTGCTCCTGTTTTCCAATAATCCTGAATAATGTTACAATGTACAAAGGAGGGTGCCTATATTCCATTTTCCCTCTCGAATTCTACAACTATCAAATCTACAATTAATTCCTATCTAACATCATTAAATCTATTAATTGCCTTCCTATCTACTAAGGACGAGAGCTTAAAGGCTCAAGGTCCCCTTTACCATACAAGTGCGCTTCTTTATGAATGCCTTCATTAAAGAACGACGCAACAATTTCCAAAGCATTTCAAAATTTGTATAGGTGTTGTCCAGCTGTCTTTTCTGCTCGATGCGTTGGCTCGCTTGATGAGTGAGCGATGCTCCTGCATCATACTCCTCTGCTTGAAAATTTTCATGGGCTCCGGTCCATGAGCTCCTGCACGGTCTGTCCATGCTTCTGTATCACTACATTTTCCCAGATAGCATCTTTGACTGGGTGATTCTTCCATTTGACCAGGTACTCGAAATACTGCTTTCGCCTAGTCTTTCTGTCGACTCGCTTGTCCAGTATGCATTCCATCTATGGTTTCTCTGCAACTGGTAATTGCTTCTACCACTGGACCACTGGTTCCTCAGTTCCAGTCTCTGCTTCTCCAGCCTAGTATGGGTATAAATCTGAAACATTAAATATCGGAGATATCCCGATGCCATCTGGAAACTCAATTTCATATGCGTTTTCTCCAAATTTCTTCAGGACTCTGCACGGTCCGATATTATTCATCTTTAGTTTACGGTATGTTCCCCTCAGGAAACTTTCTTTCCTTAAGTGCGCTAGGACCTAATCATCAACTTCGAACTGAAGTTGCCTCTTCCGCTGGTCGGCTCTGCGCTTATATTCCTGATTAGATTTCTGCAGTTTCTGCTTCACCTGATTGTGAAGTTCCTGCATCGCCTCAGCCAACTCTTCAGCGCTAGCACTGCTAGTTGCACCCTGTTCTGACTCCCTGAGCTCAGAAACTCCCCTTGGTTGTGTTCCATACAAAATCTAAAATGGGATTTTTCCTGTACTCCAATTCACCGAATCGTTGTACGCAAATTCTGCCTGTGGTAATATCTGGTCCCAATTGCTGTGGTGCTCTGTCACCAAGCTTCTCAATAGATCCCCCAGACTTCTGTTCACCACCTCTATTTGCCCATTTGTCTGCGGATGATATGCTGAGCTAAATGCTAAGTTAGTTCCCAGCTTCTTCCATAGCATCCTCCAAAAATGACCTATGAATTTTGTATCCCTGTCCAAGACTATACTTCTCGACAATCCATGTAATCGCACAATCTCTTTGAAAAACAAGTTTGCGATGTGGGTCGCATCGCTGGTCTTCTGACACGGAATAAAATATGCCATTTTCAAAAACCTATCCACTACCACAAAGATGGAATCAACACCTCTCTGCGTTCTTGGTAAACCCAATACAAAATCCATGCTAATTGCCTCCCATGGCCTCTCAGGTATGGGCAATGGCTGATAAAAACATGCATTCTGTTTTCGGCCCTTCGAATGTTGACAAATTCGGCACCTGTCAACAAACCTCTTTACATCTGCTCGCATGCCCGGCCAAAAATACGCTTCGCTCAGCTTTGCGAATGTTTTGTCATGTCCAAAATGACCAACTAAGCCTCCACTGTGCTTTTTCTTTAGCAGATTCTCCCTCATAGAGAAATTTGGAATGCACAGTTGATTGCCCCTAAACAACAATCCATCCTAGATCATATAATCTATCCACAAGCTTCAGTCCCTGAGAACTGGATTCTCAGCTGCTTCATAAACTTCTCCGAAGTCTGCATCTCCAACATACATGTCCTTCAGATTTTCAAAACCCAACGTCTTGACTCTGAACTCCTGCAGCAACAAACATTTCCTGCTCAAAGCATCAACCACTTTATTAGCAGTCCCTGAAATGTGTTTAATCACAAATGTGAAGTTCTGCATGTACTCTACCCATTTCGCATGCTTTTGGTTCAACTTCTCCTGTTGACTTACAAACTGCAATGCATGATTATCACTATACAATACAAATTCCTTGGGTATCAAGTAATGCCTCCACTTTTTCAATGCCTGTATGATGGCATAAAATTCTTTATCATACGTGGAGTATTTCAATTTTGCGTCATCCAGCTTCTCGCTGAAATATGCAACAGGCCTGTCCTCCGGAATTAAGACCCCTCCTACGGCATACCCACTTGCATCACATTTCACTTGAAATGTATTTTGAAAGTCAGACAACACCAACACTGGTTACTCGGTGATCTTTCGCTTCAACAGATTGAAGCTCTTTTCAGCCTCGGTTGTCCAATGAAAAACTTTATGCTGATTTTTCACCATGTCCATCATTGCTGCGCTGATTCCACTGAAATTCCTGATGAAATTTTTGTAGAAACTAGCCAAACCATGGAAGCTCCTTACTTCAAAAACATTTCTCAGTGATGGCCAATTCTTAATCACTTCCACCTTCTCAGGATCCATTTTCAACTCATTCGTTGATACAACAAAACCCAAATAAATGAGCTCTGTCCTCATGAAGGAACACTTCTTCATGTTGACCAAGAGCTTCTCCTGCTGCAGTCTTCTCATTACAATAGCCAGATGCTTTAAATGTTCAGCCTTTGTCTTACTGTAGATCAATATATCATCCAGATATACGACTACAAACTTCTTGATGAATTCCCTCAGGACTTCATTCATCAGTCTCATGAATGTGCTCAGCGCGTTTGTCAAGCCAAATGGCATGACCAACCATTCGTACAAACCTTCGTTTGTCTTGAATGTCGTCTTCCATTCATCGCCCTCTCTCATGCGAATATGATGATATCTTCTTTTCAGATCAATCTTCGAAAAATAATTTTCCCCACTTAGGCAATCCATCAGATCATCCATTCTCGGCAGTGGAAATCTGTACCTGATGGTAATTTTGTTTATCGCTCTGGAGTCTGTACACATTCTCCAGCCTCCATCCTTCTTTGGACTCAGTACCGTTGGAACGACACATGGACTCAGGCTCTCTCTGACCAGTCCTTTATCCAGTAGATCCTGTACCTGCCTTTTGACTTCCTCATTCTCCTGAGGCGTCAACTTGTACGTGGCTTTATTCGGCAAACTTGCTCCGGGTATAAGGTCGATGTGATGACTCACACTCCGCATCGGTGGCAACGAACGAGGTAGTTTGTCCATGATGATATTAGCGAACTCTCCCAACAGTTCCTGAATCTCATCTGGCAAGTCGTCCACTCTTGTGCTAGTCAGGACAACTCTCGGTTTCCTGTCCACAAAGAATTGTGGATCTTCCTTCTTCTCCATCTCTGTAAGCAAATCCTTCCCACTCATGAGAAGTATGGTACTACTTACTTCCAGATTCACCTCCTTGTCCTTTATCGGAAGCAATTTGTGTGTCATCCCATCCTTCTCCAAGGTGTATGTGTTCATTCTCCCATCATGAACCACATTTCTGTCATACTGCCATGGTCTCCCCAATAATACATGACATACATCCATGGGAATAACATCACATAGGACCTTATCCTTATATTCACCCATTTTGAAATCAACTAAACATTGTTTAGTGACACTTACCTGATATCCTTTCTGCAACCATGATACTTTGTATGGACTCGGGTGATTGGTCATCTCCAGCTCCAGCTTTTCCACCATCTCGGTCAAAACGAGATTATCGGTGCTTTCGCTGTCCACTATGATTTTGCATTTCTAGCCCTTGGTCTTGCACGTGGTCCTGAACAGTCTGGTTCTCTGAGATGTGTCCTCCACCTCTTTCTCAGGTTTCAAAATAACCTTATGCACCGTCAGTGACCTCCCACTCCCAGTGTCTTCATCCTCAACATCACACCTCTGCACCTCAGTGATGTGAGCTTCTCCTCTGTCCGGTTTCCTGTCTGGACAATCAACAGCTTTATGTCCATCTTTCCCACATGTAAAACATGTGATGATTCCTCCTCTGCCTCTTCCCCTACCTCTGGTATGAGGAAAAGTGTTCGCATCAACATAACCTCCTCGCTGATCATTCAGTTGCCTTCTCGGCTCAACATCTTGCTGTCTTTGTTGTGAGGTTTCACCTCTTTCAATCTGACCCTGAGGTTTCTTCCATTCCTCCTTGGGCTTCTGTGTTCTTTCTTGGGAAACTGCCTTACCTCTGGGTTGACTTCTGCCTCTCCCTCGCTGTCCCTGCTTGCGGCTCAGCTTCTCCTCGGCTTTCAGATCCAATTGGTAAGCATCTTCCACTGTCTTGATGGTTAGCATGCTCAATTCATCCTGAATGTCATACCTTAACCCATTCATGTACCTCGCCACCTTTTCATCATCGCTCTCCCGATGACCTGCTCTGATGTTCAGTCGATAAAACTCCTTGGTGTACTCCTTCACCATCATCAACTTCTGTCTCAGGTTCTACATTCGCCTGAACAGTGTGATCTGATAATCTCTGGGGATGAATTTCGCTTTCATCTTCGCGATCATCCTGTCCCAGCTTTTGATCTTCTATTTTCCTTTGGAATGCCTATCCGCCTGTAGCTCGTCCCACCATAAGGCTGCATGTCCTTTCAACTTGGTAACATCATGCCTCACCTTTTTATCCTCTTCGATATCCTCATAGTCGAAGTAGGTGTCAAGAGCTTAGATCCAATCCATCAACTCTTCTGCATCCAGGCTTCCTTCGTAAGCTGGAATGTCCATCTTGGTCTTTAAGCTCATTTTGGAAATGGCCTTAATCAACCACTCGGTTGATGCATCCTCTGCTGTGACCTCTTCTTTGTGTCCAACTTCCTCTTCCACCTCGGAATCACTGAACTCTCCAGTGCCGACTCCGCGTCTCTGTGTTGTCTCCATCTCCTCAAGCCTTGCTCAGAGATCTCTCATTTGGCATTCCATTTATGGATTTCCTGCCGGCCTACCCCTTCTTCGCACATCCATGTCCTCTTGATTAGGTGACTGCCTTTCTATTTGGGATGGCATGGTGTATTTACTCCTTCTCCTTCCTTGCTACAGAAAGCAAAGAATTTTCCGCTCTGATACCACTCTGACGCAACCTTCCCCTCTCCTCGGAGAACGATCGCTGTTCACCAGGACCTTCTCTTGACTTTAGCCCGAAGAGATAAAATGCCTTCAAATTCCCCATCGGAAGTTCTTTACCCACAACAACTCTCCACTGACCCCCCTTCCAAATCGGGAAATTGGAATTCACGATATCGCAGATTCTATGCTCGCGTGCCTTATGCCTCACGAGTCCCGAACTCCGATATGGGTCAACGGTCAACGCTTCCGTTTGTCGGGGATTTCCCTATCGGTAAATCGGCACATAAAGTGTCGCGGTTCACTTGCACTACAAATCTTCGAACCCCAAACTCCGATGGCACGTGCGCTATCTCCTCGCCACGTCACCTCCTCTTCCACTCTATCGAGAATCGCGGGATCGCAATTTCACCGTCCTCAATTTCTTTTCACTGTAAAATACTGAATGCTGAATCCCGACTTCCCAGGATCTCATGCCACCTGTCCCCTGTCGATCAATGGCTCTGATGTAATCGGAAAATCACTGATCGCGATTTCAACAGTTATGAAAATCTTGCCTCCGGGAAACCCAATATGCCGAGTCCCGATAAGCCTCAATTCCTTCCTGTACCTAAGGGTTAAATCCCTCACAGCTTCTCCCAGATCGAACGATCAACAGGATTTTGCGAATCTATCCTACGAACCTTGGTCGTTGATTCTCCTCCTTGAGGATTTCTTTCCGCTCCATAGCTTCTTCCTGCTTGAGCCTCTCTTGGATCTGTTCCCGCAGTACCCACGAAGGAACTATCCCTCCTGAGCTGTGTCAACTCTGACTCCCTCAGAGACTTTGCACATGATTCTCGCACTCGATCTCCACTAGCTCTCGAGGTGTTGAATTGTTCCAGACTCTGTGCACTTCCTGCAACATCATTCCCTAGCTTTCTCTGCTCAGATTCACAACTGAGACTAATTATAGCCTGCGCACACCTCGCACGGCTATGCCAACCCAAATCAACTTCTGGGTGAACGAGAATAAGAGTTTAACTGTTGAGCATCATCAACGCACTCTATGCGGATGAATTCGACTGCACTCTATGCAGGAATCTCCTGGCTCAAACATAGAAACAATTGAAACTCATTCTCTTCTCTCTCAGACTTCAGTTAAACCTCTGAAATCACATGCACAACATATTCAAAAGCAAATGCATACAAGGAAAACAAAACCTTCATGAGCACATAAGCAACATACCCATAGAGAAACAACACCAGACATGAATTTGAATCAAGGACTCTCCTCTATTAACTCAAATCTGTACATGGGTGTTCTTCACAAGTTCTCTGCTTGATCTTCTCTTCTTGCTCCTGTTTTCCAATAATCATGAATAATGTTACAATGTACAAAGGAGGGTGCCTATATTCCGTTTGCCCTCTCGAATTCTACAACTATCAAATCTACAATTAATTCCTATCTAACAGCATTAAATATATTAATTTCCTTCCTATCTACTAAGGACGAGAGTTTAAAGGCTCAAGGTCCCCTTTACCATACAAGTGTGCTTCTTTATGAATGCCTTCATTAAAGAATGACGCAACAATTTCCAAAGCATTTCAAAATTTGTATAGGCACTGTCCAGCTGTCTTTTCTGCTCGATGCGCTGGCTCACTTGATGAGTGAGCGATGCTCCTGCATCACTATCTTTTCGACGCCAAAGTGTCTTTCCACCCGAATGTAGTGAGCTTCCCAAATCAGCTTCGCGTTCTCACTTGATGGAATGTAGAGATGGCCCATATTACACAATAACCCATCCTAAATATGGAAATTATCGACCACTGAGTTGGTGCCCAACATTTGGTAGGTGGTGGAGAAGTCAGGGTCTGTCTCATAGAGGTGGGGCCATATGAAGGTCTCGTTACTGCAAGAGTCTAGCACTGTGGTGAGTGTCGCGACTGGAGGTCAGCTAAGGCAGTCAGTAACTCAGTTGGCACTTCTTGTTTTATACTTGATGTTGAGGTGGAACTGTTGTAAGTATGTTGACAACTTCTGATGGCAGTCATTCTGCAATTTTCCTTGGGTCTGCATGAACTGTAGTGGCTTGTGATCAGTGTGGATGATTTTCTCCTTCCCAAGAATGTAATTTCTCCACTGGCGGTAGGCTTGCACAATGGAGTACATTTATTTATCATAATTAAGGTACTTATGGACATCATCTAATAGTGTCTCACTATGATATGCCACGGGGTGGCCGTGTTGAGTGAGGATGGCGCCCACGACATAGTCTGAGGCATCTGTCTCGATCTCAAAGGGATGTTGTCGGTCTGGTAATGAAAGTACTAGGGATGAGCACAAGTTATTCTTCAAGTCATCGAAGTCTTGTTTTTGGGACATGCCCCACACAAATTTTTCCTTACCTTCACCCCTAGTTACTTGGCTGAGGGCCCATGCGATATGAGAGAAACCCAACACAAACCTATGATATAAATTGGTGAGTCCCAAGAAGCTCTGAAGTTTAGTGAGTGTGGTTGGGGATGTCCAATAATGAATGAAATGGATCTTGGCCAAATCCACATGCACACCATGCTGATCAATGATGTAGCCTAAGATATGGACCATGTCCATGCGAAGGATCATTTTTCTAAGTTTGCAAATAGTTTGTGCCACCGCAGGGTGTGCTGAACCTGTTGAATATGCTGCAAGTGTTTTTCCCAAGTCTTGTTGTAGATGAGAATGTCATCCAGATACACCACTACAAAAGTATTGGTGAAAGGTCTTAGGATATCGTCCATCATCCTCATAAAATTTGTTGGAGCATTTGTCAAACCAAAGGGCATGACCAACCATTCAAAAATGCCTTCTTTTGACTTGAAGGCAGTCTCCCATACATTTGTTTGTTCTATTGGGACTTGGTGGTAGCTAGACTTCAGATCAATCTTACTGAAGTATTTGTCCCCTATGAGTTGATCAAGGAGGTCGTCGATTCAGGGAATCGGGTACTGGTTTCGGACTGTGATTTTATTCAGGGCCTAGTAATCAATGCAAAGTTTCCAGGTCTCATATTTCTTCTGCACCATCACGATTGGGATCCCACAAGGTGATGAATTGGGATGGATGTGCCCCTTATGGATCATTTCTTGGATCTTCCTCTTGATCTCCTCATTTTCTAACAAAGAGCGATGATAGACTGACCCATTGGGTAGCAGTGCACCTGGGGTCAGATCGATAGGATGCTTGACCTGGCAGTGCAGGGGTACCCCAGTAGGAGAGGAAAAGATATATGAGTATTGTTCCATGAACTTATCCACTTGCTTCTTTTGTGTGGAGAGATCGGTCAGAGAGGCCCTGGATGTGGCTGTGATGTTTCGCTCACTCTAAGAGCAAATCACGAAAAAGAAAAAATTCTCGTTCTGAGAGATGAACTTCCTGCATTTCTTGGCAGAGATCAAGGAAATAGCACTAGGAGGGACTTCCTTAGGTATCCTGTACAATTTCATGTTCAAAGTAATAATAACACTATGGGGCCTAGACTCATATACAACATGACGTTTCCATAAATAAGGTTGGCCCAAAAGAACATTACAAACTTTGAGAGGAGCAACATCACACAATACCTCGTCTTTGAAGCGCTTGATTTCGTACGACAATCGACACTGTTGGCTGACGCGGAGATTGCTTCTTTGGAGAAGCCATCCAATGGTGTAGGGTTGTGGGGAAGGCATTGTCAGTAGGGCCAATTTCTTAACAACCTCTACTAAGATGAGGTTCTTCTGGCTACCACTATCAATGATGAAGTGCAGTGGGGTGCCTTTTACCCACATCTATGAATGGAAGAGGCACTCGTCTTCTTCTGGCTCGCCTGGTTCACCAAGTTGGAGCTTGGTGGTAGAAACGGTGGCACTGGGTTCCACGTCAATGATCTGTCTTCCCCTTTCTGGTTCTGAATTAGAGTCAGAACCCACATCTGATTCAGAGGCTTTCACTTTGTCTACTAGCGACTTCTTTGAGAGGAAGTCAACAGTGTTATTCCAATGGCTCTTATGAAAGTCACACCACTTCCCAGTATCTTTCTTTGTTTTTCTGGTGTCCTTCTTTGTTTGTGGCTTGGACTGGTTGTCCCGATACTATCCATATTTTATTTTTCCTTTGTTTTGTGGGTTGGAGCCGCCCTTTCCTGGCTTTTGCTGTGAGGGGTTCCCAGGCCCAAATTGCTGCATCTTTTGTTTGAGCTTCTGCTCGATTTTGACGGCATATCGGTAGGTCGTGCCCAAGGATGAGATGTCCAGAAATTCAATTTCGGTCTGGATGTATCTATGTAGAGCACCACGATACTTGAGCACTAGATTTCTCTCTGAATCTTTGATACCCAGCTTGGTGTGCAAGGTATGGAAGATATTTGTGAACTATGGCACTGCTTGGTCTCTTTCTTGTCGTAGTGTGGTCCATTTGGTATACAAGTCATCATAAATTCTGACAGGGTAGTATTGTTCCTTAATAGCATCCCTGAAGGATTCCAAGTTGGCCATGATTGTAAATAATGAGGGTTCTTTTGTTTCCTTTTTCTCACAAAAATTTTCCCACCAATATTTGACATGGGGAACATTTTTGAGAAGCGCAAAAGTAATATTTTCTCTATTCAAAAAATTATGGACAGAAAAATACCCATCTAGTAGATTCAACCACTTTTCTACAGCATCTACGTCTATCTGACCTTCAAATATAGGAATATCAAAGTTGATTTTTACCTTGAGCGGGGCGACGCCTCCGCTTGATGAAGATGCGTCACCTATTAGTAGTTGTCGAAGGATTTGCACGAAACTATCCATCATCTCGTTCCTTTGTTGCGTGAGGGATTCCTCAAGAAACATTTTGAAAGGTTCTTCTCTCCTGTCATATTTCTTTTCTCCTTCCATGAGAGTTCGCTTTGGCGTGCGAGAGATTGTTTCCTCAAGAGAAACAAGCCCGAGACCCAATTCTTTGTACCCTGACCTCATTGGGGACATGCATTAAGACTACAAGGAGGAGACCACTCTGATACCACTAATCTAAATTTTATGAGGAGAACAAAATGAATACAGATTATTAAAATATGCTTAACACAAAATAACAGAGATATAGTAAAATTGGTTTTCTACTCGATAAAAAAATAAGCTGAAATTGTAAAATGCATTGAAAAACAAGCTTGTTGGAATGGTGGTGGCTTATCTCTGAGAAGAGATGTGACAGATGCGCTCATTCACAAGAATATGGTTACAATGAGGCTCTCAAGGTTTTTTACAATAAACATGAATTTCAAAAACCCTATACATCCAAAAACCTAACCCTAGGAGATGAAGCGCCAAAAGTCATGTGGGCCCTGTTTGGATAAGTTAGTACATCAACTTCCTGGGGTCACAACTTTTGCATACAATATTCGTTTTAGGTGCACAATAGCCCGTTGGAAAGGTATAACTGAGAAGAATAATTTTTGACTAGACAGGGTAGTGCCATTGGCAATTCCCTGGGCCCCAAATCCCCCAAAAACGTCGTTTAGGGTCTCAAAACGGCCCTAGAAGTTTGGAACCCAAAAAACTACCAAGAAACTGCCAAGGTGGAAAACTATTTTTTGAGCCAGTGGAATAGGTGGGTGGCCACCGATATCCACCTAGATCACTAGATCAAAGTAATAAATTATTTAATGATTTTTCTTTCAACAATCATGAGAATTTTCATCAATACAAATTTTCTTCTTGTTCTAATTTATTTTTACAAAGGATGAATCGAAGTCATTTATGACAACCATTTGGAGGTTTAAGAAACTTAGTCAACCCAAATATGAACATAACTCGACCGTTTTCACCTCATCTTACTATTCATAAGCCACAATTTACTGTAATGTTTCCAATTTACCATAGAGTCCTTAAGGCTTTCCTAGACACTATGGTTTCATTCAGTCCCTCTTGTGTCCTGGAAATAGGTTTTTTCAGCCTCACTTATGATAATTTATACCAACTTGCCTC
>JZKD02S2284152.1:0-21054 GCA_000966675.3 Picea glauca | reverse complement strand
TAGGGGTTTTACCACGTGAAAACATCGGTGTGTTGATCTTTGATCTGGTTATGTGAGTGGTTACTGAAGGTGTTCGTCCTCTGTTGGAATACCTGTGTTGTCGAACACAAACATGTACTTAGATTTACATACATAGTACTTTATCACAAAACTAACATCACCATCATATTCCTCTCGGAAAACTAAGAAAAAAGAGTATAGACACTCTATACTTCTCTCATGGCACAAAAAAAGATGAAATAAAACTCACTCTGAGTTCTTGGCACGTAAAATGAGACAAAGGTACAAACTCTGGTCAAAACTCCCACCTTTAGATTTATTCAAGACTTATACATGCAATTTCATGCTCTTGTACATGGCTAGGTGATAGGTTTATATAGTGCTAGGTCGGGGCAGGGGGGGGGTTCAAACCCCTACCCGCTCCACTATATTATTGGGGCTATTAATTAGATTTAAATATAATTATTCCCATTAGTTTTAACAAACAGTGTGGTTGGTGCAATGGTTGGATCATATGGTTAATTCATTGGATTATTTCCAGAATATTCTCGTGGAGGTCTTGGGTTAAATCCACATTGATCTCAACCATTTTTTATTCCCCTTAGCCAATATTGGCCAATAGAAGAGTGCCACATGGCTCTTTCTGGTTGTTCTACCTATTTCACAGTCAATGCCACATCAACACTTGTGTCAACATCCACCTATCTACCGTGTCATTATACGTCCTACCATGTGTCACCCTTTCAGTGGTGCCACGTGGATTGTACAGATGCCACATCAACTACGGATGACACATGGAAACTTTTTACTGGTCCAACAAGGTATCAAAAATGCCAAAACTGAGTGACATGTGGCAGCCTCTCATGAGTCCATGTTATCATGTTGACATCATCATGAATCACCTTGTGCCCTATCAGCTGTATGGATGGCTATGTGGCAGCATGGAGCCTACCACATGTCCTGCTCTGTTTTACTTTTTGCTTGTTGGTAAAAATCTTGATAACATCATATCTTCTTCATACAACATATGTTTGAGGCTATTCAAATTGCATTGGAAATATCTTGTCAATATCTATGCAATGAATTCATTTCCATTAGCATTTGAGACTATCATTTTTTTAGCATTTATGGATCCTCCTGGATCAAGCGATGTCGATACGTGATGCATCAGTGAAAATGAAAAGAAGGTAGTCAGTGAAAGGCATGCGCACAACTAAGATAATCATGTGAAAATTACCGATGTGACGACATTGATCACGTGAAATTTGTCAGTGATAAAGACGTGTGTCGGTGAATTTTAGTGGAAGCATTCCAATGCATCATCCAAATTCGAAGGAAGGTGGCCATTATATTCGTGAAGAAATCACTGGCACATTAATGCGTAGGTGGAAGAAAGGATGCATTTTTCGATACGTTATGTATTGGTGCAAAAAGAGGGAACTTGTTGAAGTGAATATCAATGAGTCGAATTGATCCAAGGAGAAACTAGAAATGGTAAAGCGAGAAGAGAGGGAAGAGAAATTAGGATTAGCCATTTGCTCGAGAGAGGGAGTGCAAGTGATCCAGATGGATCTCAGTGGCCATCCACCTTTTCCATTGAATCACCATTTTGATCCTTTGGTTTTGATAAACCATGACATTCACCCTTTTGGCGGGGAACGAAATGTAATGTCATCTTCATTTGTTAATTACAGACATCATGTAATAGTATTATGTACATGCCTACAACATAGCGTTAATGCATTGGATCCCAATAGAACTACACAGTTAAGCGTGCTCGGGATAGAGTAGTATTGGGATGGGTGACCACCCGAGAATTCCTATTATTATACCTGCCTATGGAATTTTATAAACCTAGTCCAATTTATCCACTTCCCTAATATTTTACATGCCTGTGGCATTTTATAAACCTAGTCCAATTTATCCCACATGCATCATGGGAATTGTTCTCCTCTCACTCTCTCATATATAATTGAGGTGAAGGAAGCCATTTTAGAATGAAATGGAGTGTGATGTAAGGCTTCTTGTGAATGAAGTGTAGCCAACATCTCTTTCTTTTTAGAGACAAGCTACCCCTTTTTTCTGGTTTGTATTCTACAGTGGTTTTCTATCTTATTCAGTAATAAAAGTTGGGTTTAACTATATTTTGTGTTCTCTTCTATACTTTTTTGTATTTCATTGTTATATCTGGGTTATATTTCTTCCTAAATTTCATTCTCAAAATAATCTGTATCAGTGGTATCAAAGCAGGCTGCTCCTTGTCGTTTCTCAAAGCAAGTCCACAACGAGGTCAGGAAATAGGGAGTTGGGTATTGAGCTAGTTTCTCTTAAGGAAAACCTCTCTCGCCAGCCCAAGAGACCTCCCATGGTACAAGAAAAGAGAGATGACAAAGCAATAGATCCTTTCAATACCTTTCTCGAGGAAGCCCTCGTGAGACAAAGGAACGAGATGATGGAAAACTTTGCTCAAATCCTTCAAAGACTATTGATGGTTGCAACCGAGGAATCTTTGACAAGAAGTCATTTCTCAAGTGAGATACCCTTCAAGGTACAAGTCAACTTTGATATCCCCTTATTTGAAGACCTGATAGATGCAGATGCTCTAGAAAAATGGTTGAATCTGCTAGAAGGTTATTACTCTGTCCAAAAAATTTCCGATAGTGAAAAGATCACATTTGTGCTCCTTAAATCCCTTCCCCATGTCAGATCTTGGTGGGAATGTTACTGGGAGAGGTACACCACAGATGAATCTACACTATTTGGGAGAGAACCCACTTTGGAAGCCTTTGTAGATGCCCTAAAGGAGGAGTTCTACCCTATCGGAAACTATGATGACCAATACATGAGATGGACAAATCTGCATCAGAAAAGAGATCGGACAGTGCCAAAGTACACCAACATCTTTCATACCTTGCACTCAAAGACTTCGAGCGGCACCTGGTTTTGAAGTACCGCAATGGTCTACGCAGGTACATCCAAACATAGATGGATTTTCTAGACATCTCCTCATTGGGAGATTCTTATTGATATGCAATCAAAATTGAGCAGAAATTCAAGCAGCAAAGTAAGTGGGAGAAGCATGGAAAAGGAAACTCTAACTCACGTAATGAAGGACAGAGCAAGGAAGGACAACCTCAAGAGAGCCAATTTCATATGCAGGCAAAGAAGGGTAACAAGAAGTCTAAGAAAGACACAAGAAAGTGGTGTGAGTTCCACAACAACCCTTGGCATAACACTGGTGAATGTCGCTCAATATAGTCATTGGTGGCCAAGCTCAAAGATAAATATCCAAACCCCGACTTGGACCCTGATTCAGAAAATGATAAAAGGAGACAGATAATTGATGCAGAACCCATTGCTACTATCGCAAATACAACAATCCAACTAGAAGAGGATCCCGAGGAGGGGGAGTGACTCTTCCATTCACAGATGTGGGTGAAGGGGACCCCACTACATTTTATTGTTGATATCAGAAGCCAAAATAACATCATCTCAGCAGAGGTTTTCAAGCATTTGGATTTTCCAACAACACCACCCTGCAACCATGCAACATCAGGTGGCTTCGCAAGGGTCAAGATATTTGTGTCAGCCAACAATGTCGCATGTCCTACAGCATCAATCCCTTCAAGGATGAGGTATTACATGATGTTGTCCCACTAGAAGTATGCGATGTTATATTAGGCCAACCATATATGTGGAGGTGTCATGCTATTTATGAGTCTCGACCCCGTAGCGTCATTGTTACTCTAGGGGGTCAACTACACAGGATACTAGAGGTAGTTTCAACTATTGTCCCACCAAAAAAATTCCACAAAGTAATCTATCATACTGCAAATTTTAGCCTCTTCACAATCCGATCAGAAGGTGAACAAAAGGACATTGTAACCACTGCATCCTTATACCAATACCTTTCTATCCAGCAGAAGCAGATCGACAAGATTGTAGAAGAGTACCAAGATGTTCTTGTTGCACCTACGGGGATGCCTCCACACTGCCCAGTCAAGCAAGGTTATAACAGGACCCTTCATACTCTTCATGGTGCATCTTCACCAACAGATTCCTCGCACACTCAAGTATATCATGAAGCTATATTGGTTGAACAGATTCAACCCCTCCAACAACAGGTTCATGACAACCTTCAACAAGCTAAGCATGACAGCGTCTTTAACAAGGCAAGAAACACACCAAGCTTCAGATTTAGCAGAAGTCTCCTCATCTCCCAAGGGAACTTGATGCAATGGGGACCATTTCTTCCTAAGGGGGGAGGAATGATCCAGATGGATCTCGATGGCAATCCACCTTTTCCACTAAATCACCATTTTGAGCTTGTGGTTTTGATAAACCATGACATTCACCCTTTTGGTGGGGAATGGAATGTAATGTCATATTCATTTGTTAATTACAGACACCATGTAATGGTATTATGTACATGCCTACAATATAACATTAATGCACCAGATCCCATTAGAACTCTGTAGTTAAGCGCGCTTAGACTAGAGTAGTACTAAGATGTCCGAGAAGTCCTAGTATTTTACATGCCTATGGCATTTTATAAGCTTAGTCCAATTTATCCCACATGCATCATGGGAATTTTTCTCCTCTCACTCTCTCATATATAATTAAGGTGAAGGAGGCCCTTTAAGAATGCAATGGAGTGTGAGGTAAATCTTCTTGTGAATGAAGCGTAGCCAACGTCTCTTTCTTTTTAGAGATAATCTACCCAATTTTTCCAATTTGTGTTCTAGTACAGTGGTTTTCTATCTTATTCAGTAATAGAAGTTGGGTTTTCACTGTTTTTTTGTGTTCTCTTATATATTTTTGTGTATTTCGTTGTTATATATTGGTTATATTTCTTCCTTCATGTCATTCTCAAAATAATCCGGATCAGCAAGGGTTCTGGTAGTAAGATTTGGAGGGAGGCTAATTTCTTGTCTTCAAGAGATGATAAAAAAAGAAAATTTGAAGGTTGTTGTGCACGCGCAACAGGTACCAAATCCAAAGTTGCATGTTGATTTAGATTTTAATCCTTTGGTGTATAGAAAATTGATTGAATCTTTGATACATTTGGTTAGTAGCAAATTTGATTAATGTTTTTTAGTGAATATTATGAGCCAGTATATGGTTGAGCCAAGGTAAATTCATTTGGTCACTGCATCACATGTGCTTTGTTACTTGAAGGGAATAATACATCATGGTCTAAGATATATAGCATATGGAGAGGTACAAGTGCCAAAAGCATAGAAATAATTATGGACCAAAAGATTGCATATGTACAGGTATAGAACTCACTTTTTTCATGCCACTCGATTTATCAATATTGTTGTCAATGTTCATTGAATCAATCACTAGCTCTAGCTAGAATTTTGCATTGCCAACTCCTCTAAATAGGTGTTTCTGAACATTGAACATTGGAAAACAAAAATGTTAAGGGAGAACATAATATACCACATCAACTTACAATTAATAATCTCTAAAAACAATATTATTAAATGAATAATAGTTGTTTCCACGATTATCTATCCTTGGATTTTGAATTTAAGTATACAAAGCAATGAAGGAAAATTCATGAGGCAAGAGAAGAAAATGATTTATATAGTGTTGGAGATGTGCTATGGATCATGGAGGTGACCGCCCTTCAAACCTACATTTTTGAAAGACAATAAAAGGTTATATGACTATATAATAACTAAACATGTATGAGGTTGCATTTGTCAAAGAGAATAAAACATTATATGATTGAACAATAATTAAACATGTATGACGCTCTAGAAATACTAAAGGGGAATACCTAATGAATGAGATCCTCTTGGTTTCAATAATAATTTATTCTCTACTAAATAGAGACAACCACGTGAAGGGGGAAACTCATTTGGTCCCTCCCCCCATGCATCACTCTCAATTCCCCATATGCAATCATGCATAACAAGTAGAAAAACAATAATTAAAGGTAAATGAAAGAAACAAGGTACATGAATAGAGAACAACATACAAGGTTCATGCATAAGAAGGTAGCAAAACAAAAAATTGTACAACAAATAATTTATACTTAATAACAAATTTCCTCAAAATATGTATAATCACTTATTTTTCCATTTCTTATTTTCGATATAATTCATGAGTAAATTATCATTACATTCGTCTTGATCCCCTTCATCTATTGGGCCCTCTTCTGGTGTTGGATGATGATGCATCATCTCAAGAATTTTACTACTTCTAGAGTACGACATGCACGCTGATGTACTACAGGGGCATTGACTACAATAACAAAAAGTGTTAAAAGGACATGGTTAGTTATTATTCATAATAGTGTTTCATTAGTAAAAATACCATTACTATGTTTTTTACCTAGAGGAGTAGTCGACACCATTGGTTGGATTGTCATTGATTCCTCTCCTCTCCTAGCACCCTCACCTACATGCTATGTCATTGAAACAAGAAAAGTTATAAGTACACCATCTGTAAGTAAACATTAATAATCGTCATATTATACGTTTGATTTTAAAGAGACACATATCGTGACGGGCCTGCACACCACTAGAATCATGGTGTTGTTGTGCACCACTGTCAAATGAACTAGTGTTTATTTTTTTCTTAAAATAAATAGACACATTGAATGATGGGTTAAATCAATCGTCAATATATTTGACAAGTAATCAATAACTACAATCTTGTCATTTTATTTATCATCTTGTTCAAAGAGATAGATTATGTTTTCCCCATCCTTTGTCGACGCTCTACCACTGCTTTAAGGTCGAACTTGAAATTGACCTTCAAGTATTCTTTGGTGGAAAAAATGTTGAACGTATCCCCCTACATCACATAAGATTAGGATTTTTTCTTATTGGCTTCAATTAAATAAAATTTGTGTGATAATATGAATAATATGGTTAAATTATTTGGTACTTGCAATTCGATCTTTTAATATCCAATAACCACCTTGGCTAAGTTTGTGTTGTTCTTGTTTTTATAGTATTTCCTTAGTTTCTTTTGATGTGTCTGGGAGCCTACCAAAAGTTTCAAGTATGTTAAATATCACAATTTTTTCTGTAGAACTAAAGAAAATTTAGCATATTCAATTCAAAATATCATATATTACCTTGCAAGGCCAGGTGGTGTCTTCCCTTCTTGTCTCAATGCACTCTCCTTTGCGTTGTCATGTATATTGTTCCATCCCCTCATGGGAATGGCCAGAGGATGATAATACTTATGGTTATTTTTCAATTGAACCCTTTATTGATCTCTGACAAATTTCAATTGTGTACCATCCCTCAAGGTGATTTCAGACTTGTTGAATGTATCACTAAACATGTCAACCATATGGTTCATAAGATTGTTTTTAAAATATTTATTCTGAGCATTCCACCATGTGTGAATGGTGGGCCCAAAATAATCTAAAGCCTTGCCATGCAAGTTCCTATAAAAGCATTTTTTCCTCCAAAATGATATGATAATTACATTAAAATAATCTGAAATATGTAGGTTTCAATTAAATGGTAGAAATTAATTAAGATATTCATAAACACTTGAGATTTCAGAGTTTTCATCTTTCGGATTAACCATAATAGAATTCATTTTTGTCAACTTTTTGAATCCTTACCTAGATTCATCTTCAAGACACTTAGTTGATGATTAGGGTAGCAAAACTGCGTTATAAATACAAAAAGATGTAGAGAGATCCAAATAGGTTGTCTTAAATACCTAAGTACTCATCCCTAAGAGTGCCAAAAAAAAAAAACAAAAAAAACTAAGAACGAGCAAAGAGAGTTAACCTAATAACTAATCATAAATGAATTATAAATCATTATATATGTTAAAAGACCTAAAACTCTACATCATAAATATGATAATATACTAAAATMTACATAATTAATTAATTGTTTATTCAAATAATAAATCTAAATGGTTAATTCTAAATAATAATACATTATGTTCAATAATAATATTTCAATGGTATGTACTAATATAATARKTTGTAAGAGTATAAATATCTAAAGGAYGCCTAATAGGTTATCTATAAAAATAAAAAAAAACCTAAAAAATCATATATTATCATAAACAATAAGCCCTAATATAATAATAACCAAATATATAATAATTAATYTAGGTCCTAATATAATAATAACCGAATATATAATAATTAATTTAGATCCTAATATAATAATAACCAAATATATAATAATTAATCTAGGTTTAAAATAGGCTAGTTTATTAACTGACTTGAAAACCTAACCCAAGTATACATATATGGTATATTCCAAAGGTATGCTAAATGACATAAATTAATTAAGGTGTAATATCCTAAATAATTGATTACATAGTGTAGGTGTACTTAGTATATATAGTAATAGATCTATGATCACTAAAGAGGACTACTAATTCTAAAACAAAATGACAACAAAAATCCTAAAAGTAGGGAGGGAGAGATAGTTACACCAAGTTTTCTGGGTTCTTTAGGTTCCTTTGTTGCTTCAACAAGGGAAGTCGACTTCTACTTACCTCTAGGCCATCATCTTTTCTCATGTTGTTTGGGTTCTTAGTTATCTCAAGGGCCTCTCTAACCCATCATTTATAAAGGTGGTTTTCTTCTGTGAGGATTTTGGTGTTCTCCAGGAACATATGGTGCTTGGTTTTGAGAGTGTTTTTCCAAAGTAGAGGTGTGAGTTCGTTCTCTTCTAATGTTTCTTCATGTTCTTTGATCCTAATTTGGAACGATCACCTGATTTCCCCAATGTAACACTTTCCACAAAAACATGAAATCTAATAGATGCCCTTCCCTTGACATTGATCAATCAGATCTTTTACTGACCTCATTTTTTGTCTCACAATAATTAGAGGCTTGAACGAAGTTGTAATCTCCTTTCCTTTCAAAAATATTGTGATCTTATCTGTGACCCCCCAAATGTAGGGGAGGTATCCTTTCATGGTAGAGTTTGGATCATTTTGGGAACACGATCGTATTTATTTCCTTTTAAGGCATTCTTGATGTCCCTATCTTTATAGACTATACTCCTAAACACCTTGGTTAAGTGGTATATTTATTGCTCAAGATGTTCGTCATCAGAGATTCTTGTTTCCCTTATGGATAAGGTGTTAAGGACCCCCATTTTATTTGGTTAATACAGAAGATACAAACTCTGAAAACTCACACCGCAAAAACCTAAAAAAAGTGATTACCTGGGATTTGTTGTATCTTCAAGGAAACCATGTTATCGTCCACCAAAACGTTGATGGAGATTGTTCCCAAGATTTGAAAACGTTATGCTTCAGGATAACAATGCCCTATAGTCACATCCTCGTGAGATTTGCCCTATAGACCATCACATGCACAGTGTAGTGTGTGCAGTGGGGTATCTGATAGGCCCCAAGAGTTTCATTCCTTTGAGCCACATACGGAGAGGCAAATAGCCTCACAGGTATGTGGTTCATGATAGGACACTATGGGGATGGTGCATCATTTCTACCAGCAATGTCCCCATGACCAGCATGTACCATCAAATCCAAAAATTCCTATAGAAATAAAATGTTTGATTATTGCTCATATAAAGATATCAAACAAAATTTACAAATTAATATATGTCAGAAATAATATTTTCTAAAAATTGCGCTTACCCCATATTGTTCTACATCATGCGTTAAAGTTCTCATCCTTTGTCTAGTCTCCTTTGCAGTTGGCTTACACCTAGATGATTCAATAAGTTAACTATTTTCCTTTCTCAAGGCCTTTCAAATTTTTTGCATTAGGTTGATTAAATCAAACATTCATCACCCACATAATCATGCTTCAACAGTGTTCTCATCTACATCAACAAATAAACATGTTAGTTCAATTATTGTCAGCAAAAAATGATATGAAAATTATTGTTATACTTGTTGTGAGATAGTCGGTGCCTTCCCACAATCACCCTGCCACAGTATCAGAAGCATGATATTTTAGAATGTTAGAAAATAATATAAGAAACATGAGATATTAAAATGTGTGTTAAAGATACAAAAATGAAAACATTAGTTATAGGTTGGGTATACTGGTAGAACATATTTAACCCATAATAGAAACGCCTCTATCAATTCGATTCAAATTGTGGTTGACCAACAACTCTTCCCCTACAGCTATTTTTTTCACTGCACATATGAATATATGATTTCCTTCACACCCCTCAAATATACAATTGGGTTTCTTTCTTGGTGTCTTGGGTCTTGTACTGTTTATAAGACCTAAAATATTTTCAAATGCCTTTGGCCTTCCATCAATATACATCATTTATCATTTATTGTGATCATTGTCTTTTAGTTGTAAATAATTTGTAGCGACTGCATATCTCCACATACTTGGAATATATCGAACCATACTCAACAAATCTCCATAGTTTTAGCATGGTATGACATACTCCATCAATTCAACAAGTCCTCTTATCCACATGGATGTCGGTGGCCTCCCACCTATTCCAACTGGTTCATTTTGGCAGTTTTTTCCTAGTTTTCAGGTCCTTGACTTCTAAGGTCATTTTGAGGCCCTAAAAAGCGTTTTTAGGGATCACCACAATCAAACTATAAACGAAGTCAAATATTGACGGAAACATGTGTATTCCTCGGATAGAACTTTCCAATGGGATATCGTGCGCCTAAAACAGACATTGTATGCAAAAGTTACGACCACGGGAAGTTGATGTACTAGCTTACCCCAACGAAGCCCACATTACTTTTGGTACTTCATTTCCTACGGTTAGGTTTTTTATGTCTATGGTTTTGGCATCCCTATTTATTGTAAAAAAGGCTTGGAGAGCCTCATTGTAACCATATTCTTGCGAATGAGTGCAGTCGTCACATCTCTTCTCAGAGATAAGTCACCACCATTCTAGCAAGCTTGTTTTCCACTACATTTTACAATTTCAGCATATTTTCTTATTGAATAGAAACCAGTTTTATTGTCTATTTGTTATTCTTGTGTCTCTATGTTAAGAATAATGATAATTTGTATTCATTTTCGTTCTGCTCATAAAATACAGATCAGTGGTATTAGAGCGGTCTGCTCCTTGTCATTCTAAATGCATGTCCCCGACGAGGTCATAGTACAAAGAATTGGGTCTCGAGCTTGTTTCTCTTAAGGAAACAATCTCTCCAACGTCCAAGTGACCTCTCATGGCAGGAGAAAAGAAAGACGTTGAGACAGGAGATCCTTCCAAAATGTTGCTCGAGGAAGCCCTCATGCAACATAGGAATGAAATGATGGATAGTTTTGCGCAAATCCTTCAGCGACTACCAACAGGCGACACATCTTCCTCGAATGGAGGCGTCGCCCCCTTCAAGGTACAAATAAACTTTGATATTCCCATATTTGAAGGTCAGATAAACTCAAATGCTATAGACAAATGGTTAAATCCTCTAGAAGGGTATTTTTATGTCCATAACTTTTCGAACAGAGAAAAGATTACATTTGCGCTCCTCAAAGATTGGTGAGAGACTTTCTGTGAGCAAAAGGAAACAGAGGAACCCTCATTATTTACTGTCGTGGTCACCTGGGATTCCTTCAGGGACGCTATCAAGGAAAAATACTACCCTGCCGGAAGTTATGACGACTTGTATACAAAATGGACCACACTACATCAAGAAAGAGACCAAGTAGTGCCAGAGTTCACAAATATCTTCCATACCTTGCGCACCAAGATGGGTATCAAAGATTCATAGTGACATCTAGTGCTCAAGTATCGCAGTGGTCTGCATAGATACATCCAGGCCAAAATGGAACTTTTGGACATCTTTTCCTTGGGCGCGACCTATCGATATGTCGTCAAAATCTAGAAAAAGCTTAAACAAAAGATGCAGCAATTTGAACCTGGGAACTCCTCACATCAGAAGCAAGTAAAGGGAATCCCCAACCCGCAAAACAAAGGATAGAGAAAAGACAGAAAGCCTCAGGACAACCAGTCTAAGCCGCAGGTAAAGAAGGACACCGAAAAGACAAAGAAAGATATTGGGAAGGGGTGTGACTTCCATAAGATCCCATGGCATAACAGTGTTGATTGTCGCTCCACGAAATCGCTGGTGGCTGAGGTGAAAGCCTATGAATCAGATGTGGTTTCCAACTCTGAGTCAGAACCATAAAGGGGGAGACAAATCATTGATGTGAAACCTAGTGCCATTGTTTCTACCACCAAGGTCTAGCCCGATAAACCAGACGAGCCAGAAGAAGGAGAGCCCCTCTTTCATTCATAGATGTGGGTAAAAGGCACCCCACTGCACTTTATTGTTGATAGCAGTAGCCAGAAGAACCTCATCTCATAAGAGGTCGTCAAGCGGCTAGCCTTTCCGACAATGTCGCACCCACATCTTTACACCATTGGATGGCTCCGCCAAGAAAGTAATCTCCACGCCATCCAACAATGTATCCTTTTGTACGTCATCAATCCCTTCAAAGATGAGGTGTTGTGTGATGTTTATCCTCTCGAAGTTTGTAATTTTATTTTGGGGCAACCTTATTTATGGAAACATCATGTTGTATATGATCAGTCTAGGCCTCATAGTGTTATTATTACTTTGAACAGGAAATTATACAGGATACCCGAGGTAGTCCCACTTAGTGGTATTTCCTTTATCTCTACCAAGAAATGTAGGAAGGTCATCTCTCAGACCAGGAAGTTTGTGTTCTTCATGATTCTCTCTCAGAGTGAGTAAAATATTGTGGCCACATCCAGGGCCTCTACGGCCAACCTCTCCACACAGCAGAAGCAAGTGGACAAGGTCATGGAAAAATACAAATATATCTTCTCCTCGCATACTTGGGTACCTCTGCACTACCAGGTAAAGCATCCCATAGATCTGAACCCCGGCGCACCGCTTCCCAATGGGCCAGTCTACCGCCACTCTTTGTTAGAGAATGAGAAGATCAAGCGATAGATCAAATAATTGATCCATAAGGGGCACATCCATCCCAACTCATCGCCTTTTCGGAGCCCAATCATACTAGTGCAGAAGAAAGACAAGACCTAAAGAATCAACATTGATTATCGGGCCCTAAATAAAATCACATTTAGGAACTGGTACCCAATTCCCAGAATCGACGACCTCCTTGTTCATCTCAAGAGGACCAAATTCTTCAGTAATATTGATGTAAAGTCGGGCTACCACTAGGTCCCCATAGAATAGATAGATGTATGTAAGACCGCCTTCAAGTCAAAATAAGGTCTTTTCGAATGGTTGGTCATGCCCTTTGGTTTGACAAATGCTCTAGAAAATTTCATGAGGATGATGGATGATATCCTGCAACCTTTCACCAATAATTTTGTAGTGGTGTATCTCGATGACATCCTCATCTACAACAAGACTTGGGTGTAACACTTGCAACATATTCAACAGGTTTTGCACACTCTGTGACAGCACAAGCTTTATGCCAACTTCGAAAAATGCTTCTTTGACATGGACAAGGTCCAGTACCTAGGCTACATTGTGGATCAACATGGTGTGCATGTGGATCCAGCCAAGATCTGAGTCATCTTTGACTAGCCAGCCCCAACCAAAGTCACTGAGCTTCGAAGATTCTTAGGCCTTGCCAATTTGTATCGCAGGTTCGTGTTTGGATTCTCCCATATTGCATGGGCCCTCAACCAAGAAACCAGGGGTGGTGGTAAGGGAACATTTGTTTGGAGCATGTCCCAACAACAAGCATTTGATGATTTAAAGTAGCGTTGGTGCTCAGCCCCAGTAATTTCATTGTCAGACCTGCAACAACCCTTTGAGATGAGACAGATGCTTTAGACTATGTTTTGGGCGTAGTTCTCACTAAGCATATCCACCCCATGGCCTATCATAGTAAGAAACTATCATATGTTGTTTGTAAATACCCTACTTATGGCAAAGAAATGTACTCTATTGTGCAAGCCTGCCGCCAGTGGAGACATTACATTCTCGGGAAGGAGACAGTCATCCACATGGATCATAAACCACTATAGTTCATGCAGACACAAGGTAAATTGTAGAATGACCACGATCAGAAGTGGTCCACATACTTGCAACAGTTATACCTCAACATCAAGTATAAAATAGGCAGTACCAACCAAGTCATTGATTGCCTCAGTCGACCTCCAGTCATGACACTCACCACAGTGCTAGACTCTTACGGAAATGAGACCTCCAGATGGCCCAACCTCTATGAGACAGACCCTGACTTTTCCACCACATACCAAATGATGGGCGCAAACTCAGTTGTCGCTAATTTCCATCTTCAGGACGGGCTATTGTGTCCACTGGGCCATCTTTGTGTTCAATCAAGCGAGCGAGTGAAGTTGATTGGGGAATCCCACTATAGTCGAGTGGTAGGACACTTCGGCGTTGAAAAGATAGTGGCAGTGCTGCAGAAACATTTCTACTGGCCAAAACTTCGACAGGATGTCAGGAAGTATATCAGGTCCTGCACTACCTACGTTATTGCAAACAGACCACTAAGAAACAAGCCCTATACACCCCCCTGCCTACTCCTGGAAGGCCATGGGAATCCATCTCAATAGACTACATGCCGGGCCTTCCGTCCACCAAGATGGGAAATGACTGTGTCTTTGTGGTTGTTGATCGCTTTTCCAAGATGGCGATCTTGACCACCTACAAGAAGAGAATCACAACAGAGGCCACTATCAAGCTATTCTTTGAACGAGTCTGGGTACATTTTGGAATCCCAAAAACCATTATCTCATATCGGGACAGTCAGTTCCTCAACACATTTTGGTTGAGCCTCTGGTCACTACTAGACACCAAGCTCACCAAGTCCACTTCTTTCCACCCCCAGAAAAATGGCCAAACTGAGGTCGTCAATCGAATGATAGTGCATATCCTACACATGTAAAATTCCAATTACCCCCAAACATGGGATGAGAGTATTCTCTATGCTCAACATAGCTACAACAGAGCCCTACATATCTCAATTGGACACAACCCCTTTCAGGTCAGGTTGGGATTCCAATCATGGGCTCTCATGGATGTTTCACTACCTCTTGCAGCCACCTTGGCCGATTCATCATCTGCTCCAATTGAAGATGAAAAAGCATCCTAGTTCATTGAGTAGATCCATCATATCCTCCAATGGGTTCAGGATATTCTAAATAAGTCTAATTCCAAGTACAAGTAGCGCCATGATCAACATTGGGTGCCACATAAGTTTCAGGTGGGAGACAAAGTGTGGTTACACTTGTAGAAAGAACATCTTACAGGGCCCCATTGGGAGCGTCACCCACTTCGTTACAGACCTTACACAATCACCAAGGCCGTGGGTGACAATTCTTTTGAGCTCAACATTCCTCCTTTCCTTGGAATGCACCCAGTATTCAACGTGGATCTCCTTCGGACATACTTCCCACCATTGTTGGACACCTCAAAAATAACAGAATAGTTGACATTAATAGAGCTCAATCCTGATTGCATGAAAAAAGAATCCAGTGATTATATTGTGGACACACGGGTCAAGAGCACTCGCTAGCAAATGATACAGCTTTATCGAGTTGTCAAAGTAGGGTAGCTCCTCCACCAAGGCAAGTGGCTCACCCGAGGCCAAATTCAACAGAAATGTCCTCCTCTAATGGGGGCACTCAACACAATGGATACCATTTCTTCCTAAGGGGATATGACTGATCCAGATGGATGTCGGTGGCCTCCCACCTATTCCAACTAGTTCGTTTTGGCAGTTTTCCAGTTTGACAATTTTTTCCTAGTTTTTGGGTCCCTGACTTTCGAGGTCGTTTTAAGGCCCTAAACAACGTTTTTAGGGTTCACCATAGTCAAATTGTAGATGAAGTTAATTCTGACGGCAACATGTGTATTCCTCGAATAGACCTTTCCAATGAGCTATTGTGCGCCTAAAACGAAGATCGTATGCAAAAATTACGACCCCGGGAAGTTGATGTACTAGCTTACCCCAACGGGGCCCACATGACTTTTGGCGTTCATTTCCTAGGGTTTGGTTTTTGGATGTATATGGTTTTGGAATTTTTTATATTGTAAAAAATTCTTGGAGAGCCTCATAGTAACCATCTTCTTGCGAATGAGCACAACCATCACATCTCTTCTCAGAGATAAGCCTCCACCATTCTAGCAAGCTTGTTTTCCATTGCATTTTTCAGTTTCAACATATTTTCTTATTGAATAGAAACCTGTTTTACTGTATCTCTGTTATTCTTGTGTCTCTTTGTTAAGACTACTAATAATCTGTATTCATTTTCATTCTGCTGATAAAATTTGGATCATCCTCCATCTTTCACCTTTATGTCATCCATGGAGAAAATATCCAGACCATGTATGGATGATGGAGCAATGTGATACATTCTCTTATTGACACAGAAGTCAGTAACACTTCCCCCTCCCTCTATAAATTCCCTCACTTGAAGATTATAGGTCTGATAGGTACCTATTCAGTTGTACCTACACTCCATCAAATGAGAAAAAATCGTTAGCGGACAATTTATGGACAAGAAACAATTCAACCCTATCTTTCTAATACCAAAGCTAGACGTTGTCATAATTTGACCCAATATGAATGCAAATATTCATTTATACTTCAGTATGATTATAATGAGCATAATTAATATAAAATCCAATGGATTTCGCAACTTCCATTGTTTTAAAATTTCCACAAATGACGATGATGAGATTCATGTCATTGGATCCATGCATATGGGCCTCATTGTCACATGATCTTCCATAATCGTAAGATCCATTTCCGGTGAGGCAGGATCCACGATGCAGATGGATTTGGGTGAATCCGGATCCATGGATCCAATCTCCTGACCCCACGGATCTAGACTAAATGGAATAGTTTTAGCAACCTTTGTTATTCCTTGACTATCTATTCTCCTTCATTTTAGGTTTCCTCTTCTAGATCATTTCCAAACAATGGTTACTCCATCCATATAATGAGAAAGGATATAGAAATAAGCATTGTTTTGTCGTATTCCCTCTCTTTTTGGAGCAACAACAAATGACATGACGCTTGGATTGTACATACCTTTCATGGCTTCCATAGTGTTTTCTCACATCTTTCTCCTTCTTGTATGGCTCTCGAGTTGTTGTTTTGGAATTTTGAAGTGATAATGGTTTGCCTTCTTTTTTACCCTTTGACCTTTCTCGTTATCTCCATTGGAAGGTTGCTCACTCTTTGGTGATGTTGTGCTTTCTTAGTGGCCTTTACAAAAGTGATTTTGGTGTTGACTCCTTTTATTTTTCTTGGTGATAGAGGTCAATAGCATTCCAACATCTTGGAATGTGTATTTTCTTGGGATGTATTATAACATTCCCCAATGGTCACTGCACCACCTAGATACCCTAGACCAAGGTGAGTTGGTCTATATTCCACCTCAATCGATTTTCTAATGACACCTCAGTCATGATACTCCATCTTCTTCAATCATTTAGAGCATGTGCCTTTTGTGTCATCCTCAAAACTAGCAAAAGACTCTTTTGTTGTTTCAAATTGAGAAAGGGTGTTTAATAAGGTGCTTACCACATTACACTTGGGTATGGTTTATTCATCTTTGGTAGAGAGAATAGATTTTTCTTCATGCTTCACTTTTTCAATAGATTCTTGAAGCTTAGCCAAGATTTTTCCTTTCACTTTCAATTTTTGCTACATATTTTCTATGCTTTTGAGACTACTTTCTTCAAGAATTCCCATCCTGCACTTCATGGTGTTTGTGCTTTCAAAACATTGGGCTCCATGTTTCCATGGTTCAAATGAGGTGTTGTGATCATTGATATCTATCTTGTAATTCTTTGTTCTATTTTCCTAGTTGCTCCATTGTCCCTTTCAATTCTTAATTCACTTCTTTCCTTATTTGGTTGAAGGATTGAAGATCTTGAAGTCTTTCTTTTTTCAATTCATTTCCCATGGATTCAATTTTGGTAGTACGAAAAATTCCACAAGGCAATAAAATGCTCTAATACCAAATGATTTGAAAATCACCGTGGAATAAAGTCAATCATGACAAGGCATGCAATGGAAAAAATTATATAAGTATGGATGTTATCAATGCTAAAATACTACATCCTCTACCATGGTATAACAATCTATTGTATGCATAATTACAAAAATTACACCTAAATCATTTAAGATAACTAGTTTGAACTTTGTCTCTTCAAGATTCTACACCCATATCAATACTAGGAAATTCTTGACAAGTGAGACCTACAAAAAAAAACTTAAAGAGACAAAATTCCAGCTTCAAGAGGCCTCTATAGAGTTGAGGCAACAAATAAGTTCCATCGAACAAAATGTGCTTTCTTATGGCAATATGTTGGAGTCTTTGTCTAGCTTTCAAAGGAAGTAACTCCCATCACAATGGTTGCAAACCCTTTGCTTCAAACACTTCAAATTCATTGAAAAGATGTAATACAAGGGAAAATATGTAATACATATCTGAAATTCAACTAAAGGCTAATGTAAGGAGTAGCAAACCTAATAGATGCAACTCAATTTTTTTTTTTCATCTTACAAAAATATCAAAACTCTAAGATTTAAAAACTTCTTGTATTATTTTTAATATGAAGACTTTACAGTAATACATATACTGGAAAAGATAGATTATCATCACATGATTAACAATCTTCAAGTATGGAAACTGCGAAAGAAATCAATGCATAAAAGATGTATCACTTATATTGCAACAAGAAATTTGGTTTTATTATTGCTTATTACATTAAATGGACAATGAATCTAGGAACCTTGGTTCTAAGTATAAATAAACTATAAGAAGACTCCTTTTATGGATTACTTGAATAACTTCCATTGAAATTATCTACAGAGACATTTTACACCTTTGTTCACTTTTGCAAATGATTTAGTTTTGTGTATCACTTATATTATCAAATCCATTCCCAATATTTAAAACTTAACCATTTATGAAATCAAATTCAACCCTTTTTCAACTCAAGCCATCAATTTTTAAATCTGTCCAGCTAGATTTAAAATCACAAGAAAATGACAAATCAACTCTTGAACAATGCATATCAGACCCCTTAGAACCAAGTATTTTGGAGGAAACAATTTCAAGTACTTGAATATGGTTTATGCCATAAAATGTGCCATCAATGAGTGGATCAACAAGCTAACAAAGATTAAAGTATGTCCCAGAAATTTACCAGAGTTTAGCTCATTGTGAAGCACATTTAGACCACTAGAAATTATGAATTGTGGAGTGATAAAATATGGACTTTAGTTACTATTGTAGACAATAATCCAACTCTGTTTTCAATCTCTTTGAAATTATATTTATGCGCAAGATTGTTTTTAGAATTGTGTGACCTGAAGATTCAGGACAGGCAAAACCAATTTTGGGCTATGGTTTTCTTTGCATATAGAATATGGTTTTCTTTGCATATAGAATAGATCAATTTTCCAAATTGTTTCATTTATCGTATCTATAAAATTTAGGGTTGAGCATTGTAGTAAGATTGTAGAAGGCATACCTGCTTGTAATCTTTCAGGGTAATTGCATAATTGCATAACAAGTTGTTATGGGGGTTTCCTTTTGTGGCCACAGGTAGTAAAACATGTTGAGATCTAAGAGACATAAAACTTGGTTAAAATTCATAATATTTTTCTAATTCCTAAGTTCTATAGGGACATGACATCCAAACAGTTGGCTCTGTGGAGCTACTTACAGTAGCAAACTTGACAAATGAGTCACAACTATTAATTAGTTATCAGATACTAATTATCTATGTTTAATGAGTAAATGTCATTTAACATGTTGAATTATTATCCATAAATAAAAATTACGATAGTATTGAATTTTAAATCATTGAATCCCTGGAGAAGAATGGTAAAAACCTTTTGTTGTTTGCAGTTAATTGTGGAAAGAGATATCCATCAATGCAATAATTTTGTATATCCTTAGTGGTTGTCTTTTCCTCCCATTTGTAGAAAATTCAAAGTATTATTGGCATATTTTTCAGCGAGCTTTATTTGGCATTCACATGATATTCATTAGTCACTCATATTTCCATGTTCCATGTTGACATAAAACAATTAAGTTTTAAGGTTGTCATTACTTTTTTCTTGTACATAGTCTGCTATAACTAACCCACATAGCACTATTCTCGTCAATATTTTCTCTTTTCAGTGACAACAATACATAACCTAATTGTTGTGAAGACTATATGGGGATTATACTTCCAAGTGACTTAAATGCTTTACATAACCTAATTGTTGTGAAGACTATATGGGGATTATACTTCCAAGTGACTTAAATTCTTTATAAAATACATAGAATTGGGCTACAGGGTATTCAAAAAGTTGTAAGCTACAAGGTATCTAAAAGCTACGTTTTTTTTAAATGTCAATTATGGTGCAAAAGTTTATCTGGGTTTGAATAACATTTTTTCGCATATGAAGTCAACTATTGTGCAAAATTTCATTTTGGGATTGAGTAACGTTTTTTTGGCATCTAAATCAGCAACATTAATGGGTAACATGGTATCCAGAAGCTATACGGTAATGAAAAAAAATCTCAAACATCATAAATGTTTGCACCATTTAGAGAGAGGGTGTCTTAAATTCTTTGTAAAGTACAAATAATTGGGCTACTTTGTATCCAAAAGGTTGTGATCTCGAAAGTATCCAAAAGCCTTACATGAATGAAAGCTCATTAATTATTTGGTGGATGCTTTCAACTCTGTGTACGTTATAAAGAGTTGGGATACATGGTATCTAAAAACAAAAACTTGACATAAATAAGCTCATACAATTCTTGGTTCATCCACTTGATCTAACAACAATCACTTGTAATTTTTTGTGTCATTTTCACCATGTTAATTGCAATATTATTAATTTCAAATTACATGAAAAATTGTTTGGTTTTTATGGTGATGAGGGTGATATGTGGTGACACGTGAAATGTTTCCATATAAATAATGGCATTGCTTTTGGTGTATGTGGTTTTAAGATATATCTAACTTTAATTTTTATTACAGATGCCATGAGTTGAGAAGACTAGATCGTAGCTTCAAAGACCTCTAGGACACATGAAATCTTTTGAGAAGATTCTCTTGTTTCAATGACAGAGGAGGAAGCCAGTCAGAAGG